>VNWT01000001.1:1411451-1770604 GCA_009801095.1 Colletotrichum sp. COLG25
CTGCAGGCCTACAGTAACAGTGTTGACAAGGTTATGTATCTGGGCGTTGCAGTCAGTATCGCTACCTTTGCCTTTGCATGGGGTCTTGGATGGAAGGACATTCGAGTTGAGAAAAAGCTAAAGGCCATCAGGTCTGGGGCAGATGGAGAACAGTCACTGAAGCAGTAATGAGTGGAGGATTCAACATCTGATACTCGTGTAGAAACCCACCCATCAAATTAATATGAAGCTACTCGCAGACTGATAGAATACACAAGATCATCAAATGGAGCGGAATCAATTGATATCTACTGATCCTGGGACGGAAAATGATCTCGATGGGGTAATACAATAGCCCCGGTGTCGACGTAGGATTCGAAAGAAGACACGATTGGCGGTCGTTGAGGCCCCATTGGACGGAAATCGAAGTATCCTGGACAAGCATTAAGGCGCAGTGGAGGCCCCATGGTAGGTGGAAAGCCTGGGACTGAAGGTCGCAGATATGGGGTAACGTCGAAGCAATTCTTCGTGCAGTGCCTGAACATGATGACTGGCTTGAACTTTGGCATAGCATCGAGTTCGGCCATAACCCAAGGATGACTCTTATTCCAATGTAGGCCTTTAAAGTTGATCCTGGCAGGGTCGAAGATTTCCAAGTCTGCTGGCGGCTCCCAGAGCAACTTCTTTGGACCCTGTATGCTGGTCCAACTTTCGGTGTATCTGTAAAACAGCCAGAGATCGCAGACGTCCTCGTTCCATATATGTACCTTATGCTGGAACGCATCTCTGTTCAATATCTCGCGGAACATTGTCTCAGATTCCCCGTCACCCATGCCATGTCCGATAAAAGGAAGCCCATCCTCCCATAGATGGTGCATTCTTTCCAGAGTTTCGTGGTCAAATGGGCTTACCAGACGAATTGGGTTGTCGAACAGATGCTTCCCGTCCACGATCTGGGCTGGAGCGTGAATGTTGAAACTCATCAAGCAGACAAAACACTCTTTGAGAGAACCCAGCAGCTGTAAATTTTGGGCCCATCTCTGGCGAAGAAAAGGTTTCCCACGGTAGTTGCGCTCTAGGCCGTTGAAGAAGGTCTCCGACAACAGGAGCTCATTGGTGATCGAGACACTCTTTGCGAATTGAGCGCAGGCTATCAGAGAAGGTACCGGGGTTGGCTCGTCCTCGATGGCAGTTACAGAGTCATATTTCAGATCCCAGTTCAGGTGAATGATATCTTGATGTTGAAACCATTGTCCTCTGATCTTGTTGAAGGTGTCGTTGGCTTGACTGGGGTGAAGCTTTTTATCCAGATAGCATCCATTCTCCTGGACGACCTGCCGGGCTTCTCGGCACACTCTGCCGACCGCTGGTGGTCCGCCATTGCGGCGCGAAGCATTGCGCATGTCACATAAGCGCTTATTTGACAGCCAATGTGGCAGGCTTTCTTGGCGCGTTGGGTACGGCGCGTCAAGTTCTGTGACATGGTCGGCGGGAATTGAGAACTGCCAAATCTTGAGGCGTAGCTCTGGAGGTAGCTGTTGGAAAACGGTGAATTGGGTTGCCATCCTGGAAAAAGAAGCGAGGGAATAGCACAAGTTATTGATGATTGATTGATAATCCGGTATGAAAATAAAATCAGAAGATGCTTTCAATTGTAGTCCGAGGAGACGAGAAATCATATTAATATAATTTCCACCAGTTCTTAGGCTAGGAGAGGGTGTATTTGAAAGCGCTTGGAATTCGCGGCATGAGAAATGGCCTCGACCAGGGTACCTGTCAATTTGACAAGGGTTCCATGGTTGCCTGGGCCGGTGGATACAGCATACCGCTCCACTCATTTGGCCTGGCCACGTTCTTTTGATCACAGGCCCCTTGTCGTTTACATCGTCTCACGCTGCGAGGTTGACCTAGAGGGAAGAATAGGAACTGCAGTGCTGACGTTTTCAGAAAGCACACTGAGAGCTACATATAAATCACAGGAGGAAGATCTGCGGGGGAAGTGGTTGTAGGTTGTGCACCTCCATTTCGATTTTACTTGGCCAAAAACAGCAACTAGCTACTACTTGAGAATACATGAGAGTTAAGGGACTGAAAGAGATGTATACATATTATATCGTGGCGGATTCTGACAAAAGAATCACCAAAATGAGCGCTTATGCTGGACAATAGTTTGCCAACGTGGTCTTCGAATTGCTCTGCAGCCTGTCCAGCTGCTGAATGACACTATGATAGATGAACAAGTTCTTGTCAGTTTTCAGCGATTCAATGGAGAAATTTTGCGGTATATTCACCGAAAACAACTTACCTCGTATGGCTTGCAGATTGGGCGCTCTTTGAAGTATCCACGAGATGGATGTATGAGGCGCCGTTCATCCCGCTGTTCGGGAGAATCTGTACCGGGTCCAGCTCCGTCCACGTGGTCCTGCCATCAACTGACGAAGTGACAGTCTTAGTGAATGGCGTGTGGCCAGCCTGAGTGAAGCCGTTCTTGACGTTACTCAGCTCTTTGTCCCACTCGTCGGCCTCACGCATCTCTTTGTGACCCTCGACAGAAGTCACAAAACCTTTCCACATGTCCGAGGTGCCATCCCAGGTATCAATGTCGACGCTCGTGTGTTGCAGAATTATTTGGCGAAGATAAACGATGTTTGCATCCAGAGACTTGATCATATCGTCAAATCTGTAGTTCGCTTTGGGATCGGTGTACTTCGCTGGGAAGAGCTTGGTGGGGGCCTGCTGTACAGAATAGACCTTCTCTCCCAGGTTGGCCTGAATTGCCTGAACAGCCTTGAGGGGATCAGGCAGATCTCCTAAACCTCGACCATCGACAGTCCTGTCATTAAGTATCAGTCGCAAGCAATTGAAAATGTACACGGAAGAACGAATGTCTATCAACGTACCCAATCGTCCACTGAGTGACCGGATAGTTCTTTGACGTTCTTTGCACATATTGAGCAAATTCATCAAAGGAGCAGTAGGTGCCGCTGCTTGATATACACGGAGCGAAGGCTTGCACACCGAGGCCAACGACAGCAACATGTAGCCGATAGGTGTAGTACCACATCACCATTTGCCATGGACTGGCCCTTGTCGACGCGCAAACCTCCGTAGCCAAGTGAAGAAGCGCGAAGAAAACGACGGAGAGCTTCATGATGAGAAATGTCTGCGCCACTTCCGTTCACCTTGGAGAGGTCAGCATGAAGACAGTTTGAGTGTAAAGGTCTCGCTTACGAAGAAGAAGAAGAAGAAGATGTCGAGACCGATCTGGTTGAGCAGTTACACTCTGATAAGAAGATGAATAAAGTATCAGAGCACATCATGCAATATTCCAACGACGGGCCTAGGACGTAGATAACCTATTATCTTGAGTCCGTTTTCTCAGCTGGACTATTCTCCTCTGCCACTGAGAAGCTGCTAAGCCCATCGAAACTTTGGGACCTAGACGCTTGCAGGATTCAACTACGATTCTCGCCCACGCTTCAGCCCAGGGACCGATGCAACTTTCGCTATCACACGATATCACGGTAAGGATCGCGGCGTTATTGTGGATAGAACTTTGGTAAATTTGGATGCCTAGAGAGAGCCCGATCCTTTCTCAATATCTGAAGTTCTCACCAGAAACTGTTTTTCAGCTTCATTCATCCTGATGGTAGGGGTCAAGTCGGCTAAATCGGCAAAGAGCTAGATAGCCCAACATCTTCTAATTTCCATCCGGACTTCAGAGCTCGGCTGCCTGGCTTCGCATGCCAATGCAAAGATTTTATTGCCGCATCCAACGTTGCTATCCGGTGGTGTTCGGAGCGTTCCGTCGCATTTTGGAACTTTGGTGAAGAAATTGGTCGAGGATATCAGCGCTTGGAAGAAAAGGGACGACGCACCGGACGAAAGTGGATCCTTGAACGCTAAGCTTTTGATATCGAAGACCCTGCGATCAGGTGGGGGCATTCCGACTTAGCACACATGAACAAGCTCATGACAGGGCTAAGCGACATCATCTGGCATCTGAAGAATTGCGGCAGGGGCCGCAGGACGGCAAGGCAGCCGTTTAAACGTTCTGGACCTGCAGCAGGCTGCCAAGTTGGTTCGAATCGAGTTCCTTCGGCCCACGTGGAAAATGACATACCTGGTATCCATGTGATGAGAGCAGGTGGAACGAGTTGAGGCGCCAGTAAGATGGTGATACCTGAGAGACGGCTTCACTTCCTTCTCACTGCGCGCTACGCAGTCAAAAGCTAGACATGCCCTCGCCAAAATGTTCGTTTCAAGCCACCCTCATTCACTCTTTACCACATTGTCATTCTCTTGATATCCTGATTTCCTTCAACGTAGGTAGGCAACATTGAAGATGAAAATTTCTCTTTCTTCTGCGGTGGCGTTGCTGCTAAGCTTGTCTCGACATGTGCAAGCGAAAGCAGTCTTTGCCCATTTCATGGTAAGTCTTCGAATGATGCGTCAGGGGAAGCTCCCTCAAGGCATAAGATGTGCAACCACAGTGCTGACAACTATTAAAAGGTTGACAACACCGAGAACTACAGCACCTCTTGGTGGAAGTCTGACATGGTTGAGGCAGCCACTGCCGGAATCGATGCTTTTGCTCTCAATATTGCAGCCGGATCCAACATCACCGACGCGCAGCTTCCCAACGCCTTTGATGCAGCTGCATCGGCTGGTTTCAAGCTCTTCTTCTCCTTTGACTACGCTGGCAACGGCGCATGGGACAAGTCCGACGTCGTGGCTTTGCTGAACAAGTATGCGCACCACAGCGCCTACTTCCAACACTCAGACTCGACGCCTCTTGTGAGCACGTTCGAGGGTCCTGACAATGCTGCTGATTGGGTTGAAATCAAGGGATCTGTTGGTTGCTTTTTGATCCCCGACTGGAGTTCTCTCGGCGCGAAGCCAGCCGTAGCACTTGAGGTAAGCCGACATCCAGTCAGTGAGGCAAATGTTCTGGCGCTGACTCAAAGTAGGATGGTGTTGCAGATGGTTTGTTCAACTGGTCTCCTTGGTCTTGGGGAGGCGAGTCCATGGACACCTACACCGATGCTTCCTACATCCAATACCTCGATGGCAAGCCTTACATGATGGGCGCATCCCCGTGGTTCTACACGAACCTCCCTGGGTACAGCAAGAACTGGATGTGGCCTGATCACACCATGAAGCTTTGGGGTGATCGTTGGACGCAGATCATGTTCTTACAGCCCGAGTATGTTGAGATTATTAGCTGGAACGATTTCGGAGAGGTCAGTAGCCCCATACCTTGAAATGCAGGGCACTCACTAAACTCATCCAAGTCTCATTACATCGGCGACATCATCGATACACCTCTCTATCTCAGCAATGGCTACGCTGCTTTTGACTACATCACTGGGATGAAGCATTACCCTCTGAGATGGCCTCTTCAGGTCTGGACCGAACAGTACAAGACCGGAAAGGCCACCGTGAAGGAGGAGAGTCTAGTCCTAGAATATCGTGAGTATTTACGCAGACCAATAGATAGTGCCGCGGACTAACGAAATGCCAGTACTTCACTCTACTGACGGCTGCAGTGATGGTGGTACTCCCGTCAACACCGCGACTCAGCTCCAGTATGAGTACTCTGCAGGTGATGTCCTCGGTGGTGGCAAGTACATCGGGTACTATGCTGTCCTTGCATCTCCCGGAGACATCAGCATTTCCGTGGGCGGCAAGAACATGGCCGGATCCTGGGCATCTGAGCCTGCCGGTGGTGTCGGCGTCTACTACGGATCGGTCTTTGTCGAGGATGGTGCATCTGGAACTGTCGCTGCATCGATCATTCGCAACGACCAGACCGTCTTTGCCATCACCTCTGACAAGGACATCGGCGGCTGTGATGCCGACGGCAATGCCAACTTCAATCCTTATGTTTACGGTGACTTCTCCACCAAGGCTGTCTCGGCGACGGAGACTGCACACGACGTCTCGGACCTTGTCTGCACGGCCGGTACTGGGGCTGAAGGCTTTGCGGGCATTTGCGCCATCGTGTGTAAGTATGGGTATTGCCCGTCCAGCTCCTGCACCTGCACCAATATGGGACTTCAGAACGAGGAGCCAAAGATCACCGGAGACGAGGGCCACGCTTTGAGTGATCCCAACTACGAGGGCCTCTGCAGTTGGGTCTACAATCATGGATACACGACTGAGTTTACGAAATACTGCACGACGGAGAAGAAGGACCTTAGTGCGCCAGCCGTTTCGCCATTTTTACACAAAGCTTGCACATCTGGTCAAGCTGGCTCGGATGATTCCACCCAGGATCTTTGCGCTTGGGCGTGCGCTTATGGGTACTGTATGTTCTTTCTCGTCCATCTGTTTCTTACCGTTCACGAAACTGATACAAACTTCTTCAGGCCCCAACGCAGTCTGCCGATGCACCGAAACCGGCACGTTGCTCTCCTTAGACGATGCTTCTGTTCCAAGTGAGGGTGATGTCAACTATACTGTCACTTTGGCCGACGACTCCAGCATGTTCTTGGAAGCCATCTGCAGCTTTGCCTGCGACTACGGCCTGTGCATTTGCTACAGTGGCTCCGACGACGGTGATGGGGATGGGGCCGCCGAGCCTCCTTGCGACTACTCTCTGACCTTTGACTCTTTGGAGGCTCTGGCTGCCGCCGCCGACTCTTACGAGCCCTACTGTGCCGGGATGTACGCCTTGGGTGTCTTATCGAACAACCATACTGCAACACTCTCCGAATTCAACGATGCCAACAACAACTACGACAGCCTCTTCGGGTACTACGTCAAGTACGTCAAGGGACTGGTTGCGCCTAGTATCTGGAGTTTCATGAAGTCTGATGGCTACACCTACTTCACTTGCAACTTCAAGGGCGGTGCCAGCACTTTCGACTGCCCCAACCCCAGCACCCTCACCGGCGACTCATACACGACAAACGTCGAGATCGAGTGGACTCTCACCAACGAAACGGGCTTCCACGCGGTGTTGGGCACAACTTACGGCGTTGAGCCGGGCTGGGTCAAGTTTGCTGAGCAAGATATCACGCCTTACTGCGCGCCGCAGACGGTTCAGGGTCAGCCGATTGACACGTGCCATGCCAAACTCGTCAAGATGGATAACTTCCCCCAACAAGCAGATGATATCACGGTGTCGAACCCCAAGGATCTCTTCACGGAGGCTGGAGCCAACCTCACGGCTTTGCCTACCAGTATCGATGCAACTCTCACAGACCTCATGCTTGGACAGTGGGGCGGTTCGATCGAGGACGTAGTCGATGTCTACACCATGCCTGTGGCCCTGGCGTTCCAGGCCGTGAAGGCGATGGAGCAAGTCAAGTCCATCGGCGAGACGGAGAAAGAAGAGGAACAGAAGAATCTGATCCTCCTCATCGTCACTGTTGTTCTAGCCGTCGTTCCCTTCGTCGGCGAGGAGCTAGCTGGAGCAGCTGGCCTAGCAGCGCTGGCAAGAGCCATTGCGATCGCGGGCGAAGCAGGAAATGCCGCATTCGACATCTACAGCATGGTAGACGACCCTTCCAGTATCGGATACACGATCTTCGGTACACTGTTCGGGGCTGCCGGAATAGCCAGCTCATTCAGAAATGCCGACCATTTCAGCTCTGCGGGAGAGGCACGAAGGGCGATGGGCGAGGCGAAGGTTGCGCAGATGGGAGATACCTTCAAGGGGTATTCGGAGTTGACGCAGAAGATTGTCAAGTCGTGTAAACTGTAGATTCCCACTCAGAGGAAACTTTTCTTTGTATTCGTATTCTGCCAGACATCTTCATTTGTTCAATATGTTCGATTCTTTTCGTACAAAAGGGGCTCGTTGCATTTCGGGAACCCAATCCGTGATGAATGCCGGGGCTTTGATGCCAAAATGGGCGACAAATATGGTCTCAATCGGTCCGGTCCACTTGTAGAGTTATACGACGTATTCGGTAAAAATCCGGCGGATGCAAAATCGTAGTTGGTGTCGTAGATCGTCGTTCGTGTGTGCCTCGTTGGAAACTCGCAACTCAACCATTGAATGTTTTGAAGATGCATTCGAAATACATCCTGATGGTCGATCTTTTCTGGGAATCAACATGACAGTCTCTGACATGCACATCAGCTCGATGAGAACCCGGCGGAATGTAGTTAATATTTGAAGACCTCCGTGAAAGACGGCCCTCCGAAATCTTGGCTCCACGCCGAGACCGAGACCGAGAGCGAAGCCCCGGCGCGATTGCGGGTCTCCCCCCTTATTAGCGCCGTGTCGGGAAAGCTTAAACACAAAACACAACCATGTTCCGCAGCATCCAGACCACGTAGATACGGGCAATAGGGAAACGATCACTGTAAAGATGACTCGTTATTCGTCGAAGGGTTGGAATATCGCCGAGATGTTCAGTAACACGGACCATTCGGGTTCAACCGCCCCCAACATGGCCTCCCCATATTGAGAGAGCCGTCTCTCTTCCCCTTCGTTTCTTTGAGCTCTCTTTCGGACTCGCAAGAAACATTCCTCAATTCACCAACCAACGAGGCTTTTTTGACAAACGGATTTCGTGGCGTTCTCGACGACCACCATCGCCGCGCAATCATGGCGAAGCTCCCGAGCAGCCAGGTGCGCCGGGTCGATTCTGATAGCTCGGAAGTCAGCTGGTGAGTAAAGAGTAGCGCCTCGCGTAATTCCTGTCATGTCACTCGTTTTTGCACATGCGCCCATCTCGATGGAATCCTCCTGCATGCAGCTGCCTAACCGCCGTCCAGGGGCCTAGACTACCTCCAGGAAGAGAAGATTACGCCCCTCACATGGATCGAGACCCCCGTGATCTCTTCCGATGAAGACACCGGCGAGGTAAAGCTCTTTGTCAGACACAATGCCAACACCATCGAGCTATTCTCCGATCTCTTCTTCGTCGCGAACCTCGAGACGTTTACGCAGACGCATAGCATCACCAACCTGACCAGTCTTGCGGCGTATCTCGGCTTCTTCAGTATCATCTGGTTTACGTGGTTCCAAATCACGTTACACGATGTCAGGTTCTCAATTGACTCCGGCTACGAGCGAATGTGCAAGATTATTCAGTTCTTGCTGTTCGTCGGGTTCGCTTTGGTTGGCTCATCGTTTAGTCCCGGTACAAAGGAACACAACAATGCGGTAAGTCGTACTGACTTCAAGGACCGACCGTGTTTCTGATGGTTGAACAGAGCTTCCAACTTCTTTGCAATATTCTCTTCGCTACCAGGCTGCTGCTGGTTGCCCAGTACTCTGTAGCACTGCACTTCGTCCGCAAGAAGACGAAAAGCCTAACATGGCCCCTCTCTCTGACCATCACTCTCTTCATCTTCTCTGGTGGAGCCCTCTACTCCATGACCCCCGCGTTTTCCCCAGAGTCCGGTAATGGCTTGGGTATTTACTACGTCTGGTACATCATTCTAGCTATCGAGGCAGCCATTACTCTCGGCATCTCTTCAATATGGAGGAACATGGGCTTCAAGCACACGCATCTCACGGAGAGAATGGGCTTGTTCACCCTCGTCATTATCGGCGAAGGTGCTATTGGAGCCACCAAGACCGTCGGAAACCTCATGGGTGACACTGGCCTTAGACTAGACGCTTGTCTAGTTGTCGGCTGCATCGTCTTCATTCTGGTAAGAAACCCTCAACTCCTAGGAGGACTCAACCTAACAAGTAACAAGATGTTCTGTTGGATGCTTTACTTCGACAATCCTCCCGAGTGTAAGTTCGGTACCGTTCGTCAGCAAATCTGGGCCGTGCTCCACTTCCCATTCCATCTCGGCATGATCGGTGTAGTCGAAGGCTCTCAGCAGATTGCGCTCGCATGGCAGGTTCTAAGCCAGTTTGGCAATTTCTTCAACGACCTCCGCAAACACTGCGTCAACCTCAACGAAGACGGAGTCGCGCTTACAAACGCAACAATCACCTCATTTCAGAGCCTGACCATGCCGAACAGCCTCGAAGTCCGCGATATGATTCCCTTTGTTTACCAGGAGATCTACAACATCGGCAACATGACTGGGGTGTGCTCAGCCGCAAATACGACCAATGGCGATGACCTGTTCCTACCTCCGCCTTACAAAGCTCTCACCCAAAAGGTGATCGGGACGCTGTTCGAGTCCTACAACGGGCTGAGCTCAAGTGGGGAGAGCGATCCCGGCGAAATTGCCCAGCCAGCGTTTACGACGGTGTACATCTACTACTGGGCATCGTTCCTGTTTGTGGTCGTCTTCTTTGCTATCTTCATCCTCATCACTAGACACAAGGATCGTCCTCTCAACATCTTCGACAAGGCAGCTGTGGCGAGCCGAGGGCTTGCCGCGTTACTCGCCGTCGGACTGGCAGCTGGAGCGGCATCAGAAGAGTTCATCTTCAAGTACCTCAAGAGTGCGGCAACACTCCCTACTGTTGCGTTGATTTTCCTTGTTATTCTCGCCATCGATAGAACGACCAAGCATTTGAGTGCGAAGACCCTGAGGCGGAACTTGACAGGGTTGAGCGATTTTGAGAGTTTATCTTCGGAACCTGCGATTGAGTTGTCGCAAGGACGGGGCGTCTTGGTGGACCAGAAGATCGACATCAAGACATGATCTGGCCGTCGTCATCATTTGTTTTCTTTGTCATGGGTTGGGATTTGGGATACAGGTGTGAGCGTTTGATTGAATTAAAGAAGAAGACTTCGCTGGAAGTGACGGGAAACGGCCGCGACTCGTGCCCTTACGAATGCAAACAGCTAATGGGCACATTACGGGAGCCTAAAATTCCGTTTGTAAAATACATACCACTATCAGGTGGGCAGGCTCCCATCGAAATACTTAATGCTTCTAGAAAATACAAAACTTGTTGCCTGATCGCGCCGGATCCGAGGGCACACCAACCCCTCCGCTTCATTCCGCCCCAAGCGCCGGAGACCAACAGACCCTCTTTGGCCGGCTATGGCGGCATCGTTTCTGCATCCGCAGGGGAAGTTCCCGTTGCCGGCGAGGGGCTGTTATGGCGGATGAGTGCTGCCTGCGGGCTCTGTATGCAGGGTCTACTAGCTCGTGTCGGGGAAGCCTGGAAATGAAGCCGTGGACAGGGTTTAGTGCGAAGTCGGTGCTTTCCGAAGCCTAACCAACAGCTCCAGCCGTTGTGTTTAATGACACGATTGATGGAGTTCCACCCGATGTTGGAACCAACAACATTTTACAGGGCATGCATAACGCACCTTCCTATCTTGCACCTTTCGGAAACCCGGCTGCTCCATGAAATCGTATGCCTGGGATGAGGAGAATTGTTGTTGCCTGAGAGTTAGATGGTAGAGTATTATAAGATCGCCAAGACCATGCTTCCCGAACCATGCTCACATTATCTACACCACCTCAGTTGTTGACCTCTCAAATTTGAATTGAGCTCTCATCATGGCCTCTGCTAAGTGCCACGCCCCACCTCAGCTACCCCCGCTGTTCACCGCAACACCAATTTCCATCCTTGAATCTATCAACGAACTTATTGAAGCTTCAAAGCAAGCCCACAAGGACCTCGTCAACACTATCTCGCCCTCCTCCGCAACTTTTGCCAACACCCTGCTGCCCCTCGCTCACGCCGAGAATACTCTTTCTTCAGAAGCAACTCTGTTGATATTCCTCAGAGATGTGTCACCCGACAAAGAGATTCGCGATGCTGCGGCCAAAGCGCGCACAGTCCTTCGGGATTACCAATTGGAGGCATCAATGAACGAGGACGTCTTCAAGCTCGTCGATGCTGTCTTCGTTACCACAGCCCAGCAATCTCTTGACCCGGAGTCTCGCAACTTCTTGAATAAGAAGCACAAGGAATTTGTCAAGAACGGGCTGCGGATCCTGGATTGTACACAACGCGAGCGTTTCAAGGAGATTCGTAGTCGCATCGAAGCTCTCACATCCAAGTACTCGAAGAATCTTGCTGAAGATAAGACGGCAATCTATGTTGCCCCCGATGAGCTCGAAGGATTTCCGGAAGACACCCTGTCTGAACTTGAAAAGGGACAGACGGGCACCGAAAACGAGGGGAAGCTCAAGATTGAAATACCCATGGACCTGAGCTCCGTTCTCAGAATGGTGAAGAACCCGACTACTCGTCAGAAGGCAAGACTGGCATACGACAATCGCTGTCCAGAGAATGTTGCTATTTTCAAAGAGGTCGTGCAACTCCGTCACGAAGCAGCACTTTTGCTGGGTTACCCGAACCATGCGGTGCTGAGCGTGGAGGACAAGATGGCAGAAACACCGGATAGGGTGAACTCCTTCTTGAGCTCTCTCCGCTCGAAGTTGAAAGAGGCTGCGAATAAGGACGTTGAGACCCTACTCCGACTTAAGAAGGCTGGCGTTGAGGCGGGAGGTGAACAGTTTGATGGACACTATTTCACCTGGGACAACCCATACTATGACAACATGCTCTTACAGCAAGACTATGCAGTGGATCAGGCCCAAATATCGGAGTACTTCCCATTGCAGTCGACTGTGGACGGGATGCTCGGGATCTTTGAGCAGCTGTTTGGTATGGTGTTTCATGAGATATTGAACGAGGAGAGAGCTTCACTTTCATCTACTGGGAAAGGAGATGATCTAGTCTGGCACTCCGACGTACAGATTTTCTCCGTCTGGGACAAAGATGAAGAAGGCGGTGGGTTCCTCGGATACCTCTATTTGGACCTCTACAGCCGGGAGGGGAAGTATTCAAACCCATCCAACTTCAACGTCGTACCTGTAAGGTTTCTTCTCTTCTGTATCCCGTAAACTTGCACTAACACTTTCAGGGGTATTGTGAAGAGGATGAAACCAGACACTACCCATCTACAGCCCTGGTCTGCAATTTCCAGCACCCAAGCGCCTCAAAGCCCACTCTCCTCCGCCATCGAGACGTTGTTATTCTCTTCCACGAGCTAGGTCACGGCATTCACGACCTCGTTTCCCGCACGAAATTCGCACGTTTCCATGGGCCAATGGGTACAGTTGTTGACTTTGGCGAGGCGCCGAGCCAAGTCCTCGAGAACTGGTGCTGGACGCCCGAGCAAATCATCTCCCTTAGTAACCACTACTCATATTTATCTGACGAGTACTTCAGTAACTGGAAGTCGAAGATGGGGAAGACCGAAGATATGTTACAGCCACCGAAAAGTTTGCCTCGAGAAATGGTTCAGAGTCTCCTGAAGGCGAAGCATGCGAACACGGCTCTGGACACTTTACATCAGCTCTTCATCGGAACTTTCGATATGGCTATCCATCAGCTTGACGATCGCGATGAGAATCAGACTTTCACAGCGTTGTGGAATCGCCTTCGACGGGAGATCGTCCCGACCGAGGACCTTTCTGCCTTGGGTGCCGGCGATGAGTGGGGGCATGGATACACCAACATCGGCCACTTGATGAACGAGTATGACGCTGGGTTCTACAGCTACCTGTTGTAAGTGCTTTGGAGATGCAGTTTTGACTTAATCTAATCCGTCGTTTAGTTCAAAAGTTTATGCGCAAGACATCTTCTCGACCGTGTTCAAAAGCGATCCCATGAGTGTGGAAGCGGGTCGAAAGTATCGATACGGAGTGTTAGAGAAGGGTGGCAGCCAGCCGGAGATGACTACTTTGCAAGAGTTTCTTGGTAGGGAGGCGAAGATGGAGGCTTTCTACGAAGACTTGGGTCTTGAATTGTGATAGAACTGGGTTAACCTGTAAGGGGGCAGCTATTGAATTACTACTATGCTTTGATGATTAATTACATCAAGGCCATATTGAGGGTTTCATATAGCGAGTTTTGTTCAAGAATGGTTCCATCTCATTATCCGCCAGCAGCCACTTCAGCTGTCGAAGTACCGATTGAAGCTGGCTGTGGACCAAGGAGTCCAGCCCTCTTCAAGCTTTCATCGTCCTCCCCAGCTTCGACCCTCCGAAGAAGGTCCTCAGGATCAAACCTCACTGCTCTAATGTTGGTCGGATCTATAGCCTTCATGTGCCTCTGGACATCGTCGGGGTCACTGTAGGCCTCGATGTGTGCTTCAATATTGTTTCCGTCGGGGTCCGTGTAGTACAGACTTGTTGTCACGCCGTGGTTAAGAGAGAACTTTGGCGTGATATCTGCCTCTTTTGCATGGCGGTACACTTGCACGAGGTCTTTGGCCGAAGCAAACTTGAGAGCGATGTGATCCACTCCGCTCGCGTTGGTCTGCTTTGGGACGGCCGTCGCGTCGTGGATTATGGCGAGCCGGTGATGCTCTTCGTCCCAGGTGAGAACGGAGATGAAGTCATTGGCGAGAACCAGTCTTGCACCGAGAAGGTCTTGGTAAAAAGAGACCAATTTATCCGGGTTTCTCGTTCGCAAGCCAATGTGGGCAATCGCCGTTGGAACAGGAACGGGATCCCGAGGCATATTTCCGGTGCGACGTGTAATGATAACGGAAGAAATTGTAGGAGTATGAGTCGAAGTCGAATCTTTCTTATTGCTTAAGGTATTGATAGACACCAGGCACGACCAAGAGCACGGCGGCGAGGGGTAATGTAGTCGAAGCACCTCTCCCTTGACATAGAAAGATAACTCCGCAATCATTTTGCTCACTGACAATTTTGAGTCCGCATGTGTAACTACTCATGTAAGAGGGGTTTGAAAAGGGTCAAAGAGCTGACAACGTGATCTGAATATCTGCCACCCAACACGGTAAACTTTCCGATGTCCGCAAACCTCCGCAAACCCCCGCCGACCACTCCGATACGCAATTGCTGGCTCAGTGTCTTAAGATCAGCTTCAATGTACAATTTATTGAATACGCATTTCCAGAGAAATTTTGTGTTCCATGCTAACGAGGCCCGCCATTCTATTGCGGCCTACTGCCCTCCCATGCCCTATATACCGTAATGAAAGAACGACGCCCAGAGAAGAGACATGCGCAGTTTCTTAGCCCGCTCTCGCATCACCGCCTCTCTCAAAGACCTCGCCATATCATCATCTTGCCATTTATCCCCATGAAGCCTGAAAAGCTCCGTATAAAACGCCTCCGCCACCGAGACATACACCCGGTTGCTGGACTCGCGAAGGCTGAGCGAGAGCAGTGCTGTAAGTGCAAGTAACTTGGCAAATAATATCTAATCGACTGCTGTGTAAAGTGGCTTGATCAATCCGTCCGAGGATCTTTGCGCGCGCAGGCTCCCCTCCCCTACTTATGTGTAGGGGATTCAAAAATCAACTCTTATAATTCCCGGGTAGCTACGAGCGCCGGGCGCGCCTAGCTGAAAAGAGATGTGGCCGGCCCCTTGGGTACAGACGGGATTCGGGCGCGAGGACGGGTTCCGTCTTGCAACTGCATAACGTCTACTCGTCCAGATTCGCGGTATTAGAACTTAAGCGCTAGCGGTAGGAGGCCAGGGCCCCAGCTGTCTCCGCTTAATGGTGTACCCACGTCACGCAGCAATTGATGGAATACGTCGTATTCCAGCGGCGATCGCAGCTCTTGTCAGTCGCCTCCATCCAACGTAACGCTAAAATGTGATTGAAAATTTCATTGAAGCTCAAGGTGCACAGCCTCAGCTTTGGGACTTTCTTGATTCAATGCTACGTACTCTTGCCGATACCATCGTCTCGATATGAAGCAAAGCCTGAACAGTTGTCTCCAAAGCCCGAAAAGGCCCACAGCCGAGAATCCCGAATAGAAGGGAGCAAACAAAAAAGGGGCCGGTATGGGGTATCAATAAGAATGCGAACGAGAGCGATGGCAATACGAAGGGAAAATACGAGAGAGCGAGGAGAGATCACGACGGAGCGCTGGAGGAGGAAAAACACAGGTGACCTCATTCTTGGGGCATGGAAGCTAGGTATTTAGATGAGCATACATATACCGAACGAAGGTCTTGTTGTAAAAGACGTCACTCTACACTTTCACAAGACTTCTCTTCACACTTTCACAGACGTCGATAATCGTGTAAACATGGCTCACTCCAACATTTCATTCATTCATTTCTTTACAGTCATTCTCGGACTTCAAGCATGCTCGGCGGCTGTGGCGCCAACGGGGTGCTCCAAGCTCCATACCGATGATGACTGGCCCGCGGTTGAAGAATAGCAAGCAAAGCTGCCTGGGATCATCAAGCAGACTCTCAGCGACGCCAACGGACTGATTCCCGACTATCGTATCCGTGCTAAGAGCTACTCGGAGGTTCAAGACGCCGTCAGGTTTGCTGCCTCGAACAACATCCGCCTTACTGTCATTACGACCGGACACGACGAACTCGGCCGCAGTGACGCTGGTTCCGGGCTCATCATTGACCTGTCACTTCTTCAAGGCGCTAGAGTGGCGAAGTCGTTCACTGCTACAAAGGAAGGTGTTGCCAGTCCTGCTTCCGATGAGAAATTGAAGACTATCCAACCCGAGAGCGGTTCTCAGGCGGCGGTCACGTTCAATCCGGCTTTGGGAAGCCTGGCCTTGAACTACGATCTTGACGCATCTAGCTTGTTCATTGTGAGCGGCACAGCTGTACGAATCCCCAATCTTCCTACAAGCTGAAACTTAGCAGGACTAATTTCCAATAGCAAGGAGTAGCCATCGGGGGTGGCTGGGGCCAAAATGGAGGATACGGGCCGCTCACTGCACAGTACGGCATCGGTGTAGACCAGTGGCTCGAAGCTAAAGTTGTCACACCGGACGGCGAACTTCGGGTAGCCAATGAGGTGTCCAACCCCGATCTCTTCTGGGCCATCAGAGGTGGCGGGGGTGGCACGTTCGGTGTCGTCGTCGAAGCAACGTGGAAGGTGTATCCCACTGTCCCGATCCTCGGCTTTCATTGGTACATCAACTCCACCCTTGTGGTCAACGAAACCGACGCAGAGAACGGCAAGACTCCTACCAGCGAAGCTCTCGCATACCTGTTCTCAGAGCTGCCGGAACTTCAGAAGAAGGGTATCTCTGCGTATTTCTACGTTTTGAATGACAACATCAGGTGCCACGCTGTCCATCCGGGCCCATTGGCAAACGCTGAGGCTGCGAACAATATCTGGGGCCCGATCCTCGAGAAGATGCAGTCTTTCGAGGGGATGACTCCTTTTCAAAGCAAGCATTTCCATTTCAACAGCTACAAGGAATTCTTCCGGGAGACTTACGGGGCTCTTGAGCCATTTAACTCTACCGACCCACCTCGCAACCACGGCATCGTTCCCTTTGACAGCCGTCTCTTGGGCGAGGAGCACCTTAAGAGCCCCAATCTTACATATGCCCTCCGAAAGACTGGGGGAAACTTCGGCATCCTGATGACCACGCCAGGCATGGCCGTTGGTGACGGATCAGACACCGCCGTCAACCCCGGTTGGAGGAATGCTACTGTCTTTCTAAACGGATTCAAGTCCAATACTACCAACGTCGATGGACTCCGCGAGCTGGCGCCCAACATGGGCACTTACATATGCGAGGTCTGTCAATCTCATCCCCTTTAATTCAACTACGCTCACGATGACTTAGGCCAGTGCCGACGAGCCCAACTGGTCGGCTTCCTTCTGGGGCTCAAACTACCCCCGCCTCTCAGCAATGAAGTCCGAACTGGACCCAAACATGGTCTTCTGGACGACCCCTGGCATCAGCGCTGACCACGTCAAAGCCGTCGATGGCCGAGCCTGCCTGGCCGACGCTAAGCCAGAGACGCCTTCGAAGTACCCGCCGCAGAATGAGAGACGTGTTGTTGCTGACATCGAAAATGACCGCGAATTCCTGTTCAGCGAGCAGGAGATCAACGGAAACCAGTTCCCAGCTCCGGGAACTTTTGTTGGCTTGCAACCCGCTTGAACAATGATCCCTGAATGGTGTTTTGCTTCCTTTAATCAACTGGATGGTTCATCCCAATTCAATTAGATAGAAAGGGGCTACTAGACCTGAAGGGTTGTTCATTAAAGCGTTATCTCACGCAGCTTTGTTAACAATACATGGAGAAACAATCAATGTCCACTTAATATCCTTGGTATCACTGATCGCTGTTATATATCCCAAGAAGGGGGAGCAGAAAATTTGATGTGGGATATCTACAGCCTTTCGAACTTGAATCGATGAAGAAGCCCCGGAAGAACAAGTACCTAGACCAGCTTAACCAAGAATATTCGGAAGCAATACGACAACAGTTTCCAAGATGGATTTGCGTCAGGGCGTTATTACTAATTATGGAATCCTCTCAATTTGAACCTGGGTGAGCCTGCTGTGTTTGGAGAGTCTCAGGGGTCAAAGAGTTGGACATCGTCACCCACCTTCAACCAGGAACAAGAGCAAAAAACAAAAATACATACAACACCGGGCATTCGCCGGTCGTCACCGACCCGACTACTACTCCGGCCCTCACTGGTTTATCAATGGGAGAGCGGACGGGATCCCGAGTTTTCCAATGGGTATGGTCGTATGTGACCGAACCTCCCTCTTGTTGAGATTAAGATGGACCGACACCATACCTAACATCACACAAAGACCAACAGTTACGAAATTCGAAGCGGCCTCGATTAAGCCTACCATTTGACAACATGCCTCTTACCTTATGTTTTGACATACATACTACCTACATAGGCAGTGTACATAGGCCTAATGCTTAGGCGTCATGCTCCGCAGCCTTGTCGACGACACACGTTGAGACGATCAACGTCCACTCAACGTCCCAGCCATCGCCATTGTACTTTTCCTCCAAATGCTTCTCCACCAACCCCCGTACTTCACTCACAGGGTGCGCTGTTCGCGTCTCCTCATCCCACCATGACGCCATGAACCAACCAAGCATCACCCCAAAAGTGGCAACGAAATCCTGGGCGTTGTTCACGTGGTTCTTCCTGGCGACGACCTTCACCACGACATCCTGAAAGCCTTGACTTCTGAGATGCTCCTCGATCCACACGGGATCTGTCCAAACCCCCTGCGCATGCAGCTGCATCGGCACTTCGTCTGGGAAGGGAGCTGTGAAGGGAAATGAGGCGAAGGCGGAGCGCATGTCTGGGACCCAGAAGATGTTGTTGCGGTGGAAGGTTGTGGCGCCGAGTATGCCTCCTGGCTTGAGAAGGCGCTTGCAGTCTGTGGGAACTTGTGTTATACTGAAGTCGAGACTAGGTAGTGGGGTGTGGACTAACCATTCAAAACAGCGTTTGGATCTGGTATCATGTGAAGGCTCATACCGAGTCCGATATGCGTGAAAGTGTCATCAGGAAGAGAAGTGTTCTACGAAATCATCAGCATGCGTCATTGAGACCTTTACGGGTGAGAGATAATACCATTGCATCCAAGGTCGTAACTTTTGTGTTGGTCCAACCTTCGTCAGCGACCCTTTTCTTCACCATGTCGACCATGTTCTGAGCCTTGTCCGCGCACAGAAAAGAGCTTTTCTGGACGATCTCATCAGTCAACATTGACTGCAGCTCTTGAGTCAAAACCCCGGTGCCGCATGCGTTGTCGAAGAAATCCACCGGTTGAGATGTGATGTTCGTGATACCCATCTGAGTCAGCAATGGCGATGCCATCTTGGCTAGCATCCCACGAGAGGTGGCAATCATGTCCCGGTCTGAATTAGACATTTTATTAGTGTGATGAGTGTTAGGATAAACAAAACCGCGAGTTAGTGAAGGCTTGATCATTAGATTTGCCCTCTGGTTGGGTTGCTGGAAGTCACTAATATGTAGGTGTGAAAAGTGTCCGAGAAGTGCCCGATTGTCGCCGAGATGTCCCAATCGGCTATGCAGAGCAGTCATGATGAGCAAGTTTGCGCAAGTCTGACCTCAGGGTGAGTGAGTTTGCGCCCTTTGACGAGAAAAGCTTTTTGAACATGTGAATTTGTATTATTTCTTGGTACAAACATTGAAAGAACTGCGTCATCCAGTCATTAGAATAATTGTCCAACCATCTACACCCTGTCATACCCGCCGTGACCACCCCCGAAAGCGATCATGAACATTACAACTTTAGTATAACTAACAGGCCGGGGAAGTAGGTGCAGTAGTGAAGTATGTCTTGTAGTAGACGTTGTCGCCAACATTCTTCGCAACACTTGGCGGCGTGTTGAGCGGACCGCCCTGGTTCTTGGCATTAGGGTACAGGAATGAGGGGTCGTTGGGAGACAGGACACTGAGAGGGCATCCGAGAACAGTGTTGCTGAAGTACGGGTCTAGCTTAGAGATGGCCCAGGTGGTGGCAGCGGCGACCTGCTCCTCGCTACCGGCGACGAAGAGAGGAACGACGGAGTTCATGCCCTGGTACAGGTCGCAAAGAACCGTCGTGGCGTTGAGGTTGGCAGTACCGAGCTGAGCAACGCCGGGTACAACGGGGTTACGGATGTAGATGTCAAGAAGGCCCTCGAGGACAGTCTGGACTGCTCCATAGGGAGTGGCACGGCGATACCAGTTCTTGGGCCAAGTCTCGGGGACGTACTGGAACTCGCCGGTCTTGTCGTCGTACTTGGCGCCGATGATGGAAGATATGGACTCATAGTTGGCGACGCCGCCGGCTCCATATGTTCCGTTGCTCATGAACTGGGACAAGTCAGCATCCAGGGTTACGGCGGGGTTTGTTAGGGAGGGGTTACCTGAGGGTAGAATGCAAAAGCACCGAGCGAGACGATCAAGGGGAAGGGGAAGTAGTAAAGGTATGGGTTGTACTTTTGAGAGAACATGGAGTTCTTTTGGTACTGTGTGCCCATGTTGGTGAGATCGAACTGTTTGCTTGCGCTGCTGGCAACAATGTCGACGTTCTGCTTGAACATGCGGGATGAGACGTGGTGATTGTCACCGCATCCGTTGTAGAAATCCTCACGGTTAACCGAAATGTCGGCCTTCAGTATTTAGTTAGATTATGCTGATCGAAGGTGGGGCATCGCTTAGACTTACCTCAACAGTAGAATGGCGGTTGAGACCACCAACACCACCTGGTCCAGCACCCAGGTAGAAAGACTCAGTGGCGATATCGCCGTCCGCTAGGACAGCGAAGACGCCAAGGATAGTTGAGAGATCGGCGCCCATGTTGAAGCCACGAGCAGTCGCCTCAATGACCTGGCCAAGAGTAACGTGACCATTACGGGGGAGATAGCCGTGGTTGGCGAGCAGGTTGAGACCTGGGCAGGGTCCTCTGCTGTCGCCGGGACCAGGGGCTTTGAATTCGAAACCCTTTTCCGGACGAGCATTCGCAGGATTGATGTTCTGGGCAACTGCACCGAGAAGTCCGGTGATGGTACCGGTAAGACCCCCGATCACGCCTCCAAGAAGTTGAGGTTCGGGGTTGGCAACGGGCTCAGGATTGCGCTTGAGGAGCTCCTCAAGTTGTTGTCTGGATCCCATCATAGAGGGGAAAGCTGTCGCTGATGTGGCCAATGTGGCCAGGATGGTGGTTTGGTACTTCATCTTGACGGTTGAGGGTGAGTCGGTTGACTAGTTTTCACAGTTGAGGCAAGATATTGACGCTGTCGTATCTCTTTTCGAATAAGCAGTGCAGGAGAAGACTTGGAATCTTATATACCACTCTTCAACCATCAAACTAAGCATTGCTTTTGTTTTGGTGATAACATCTTACGCGACCTAAACATACCGGACCCCAAGCATGAGGTCAGTGGCCAATTCCCCGAGTCGCTACTATTCCCGCCAACACCACTATTTCCTCCCCTCAAGAGCTTGAACCGCTTGGCACGATGATGCGCAAAGGTCAACGTGCCCCTTCCAAGCCGAGACGGTCTCACCACAGAAGTTCAACTATTAATTGCACCAGCCGAATCTATCGTGATCTCTGCAGATCCCCATCTCGGGAGGGTAAAGCGTGATGGAAATGAGCCGGGCCAATAAGCACACCCGTAAAAGTAAGTAGCGCACCACCCAAGACTGGACAACTCAACGATAAACGAGTCGCGGGCGCAGATAAAAGTGCGACAACATACGGGAAGCAAACGTGCCGAAGTGCTAGCGCCTCGCTATGTGGACCGCGGACCTGGCGTCGTTCATGGCGGGCTGACTAGCGGCGGCGCCTGGCAACAAAACCCCGGAATGTTTCTCCACCGGTGCAACGTCGGGCAGACTAGTGAGTCCCTTAGGGACACCAGAATCGGAAACGGCCTAAGAGAATGACATAGGGTCAGCGTCACCGGGGGTTGGTTGGTTGCGCCGAGACTCGACGGAGCAGAGTCCGGGGGAGGGAGGAGGCAGTGCGACAAAGTGGGTAAACATTGAGCGTCTGTTCTGGAAAGCGCGGGCCGGCGCGTGTTTACCATGTCTAAGACTCGAGGATGACGTTCTATATTTGAAATCGGATTCTAGGGAGCTCTGATTGGAAGCTAGGCGGTGTTGCTCGTTCCACGTCTAAGACACGGAGAAGAGCCGAATATGGCCGTCTACGCTTGGCCGCTTCGGGACGGCTACAACACATATGGTATCCTCGATTATCTAGAAGCCTGAGAAAATGCTTAATTGACACCTCAAGACCGTGCTGAATTAAGAGTAAAGCCGGTTGCTATGTGGTGATACATTTGATGATGAGGACGACAGCAAGAACTCGTGCGTTCACGATAGAAGGGTGGACACTTCGATTCCACCACCATTATGCTCGTGAGAACATAGAACAGCGATTTCTTGGCGATCTTTGTTCGCCGCGAAGAGTTTGCCACGAATTCTGTTGAAGCACCTTGGCCGTAAAGCATAGGTGGCGTTTTGCCTGGCTGGCAACAAAGCCATCTAACAGCCCATGAAGCTTACTTGCCTTAGCTTAACGGCGATGGCAATAGCGTTTCTGGCGTGCGATTATTTCCTATTCCCCGACCCAACCTTTCGACGTTCAGTTGTATTGTTTTGCCGAGGCTATCGAGGCATGTAGGTTGTCAATGTCGAGGAACCCGCCGGATTGCGGGCACAGCAAATCACGAGTGTGCCGTGCCGCCCAATACGGGCCCCAGCATGCCCTGCGTCAAATTGCCTAGATTGGAAATTCTGTGATGAGGGCCATATGAAGAACTTTTGTCGGATTCTCTTAAAGCAGCTTAGGAGCGCGGCGGAAAGAATGCAAGATATTGTCTAGGATTCCGATTCTTTCTTTCTTCCCTTCTAACTTTTCTTCTTCGCAGTTTGCCGCCTGGAGGCGCACCTTGTTGACTGCCGTATGACTCTCACGGGGAAATATTCGAGGGCCAGGATGGCAGAGAAACCTCTATGGCCACCTATGGGGGTATATGAAGAGAGCGCGAATCGCCTCGATTACAGGGGGCAGGCATCTCCCTCTTCACGCTGCCACAACCCATTACACCAAAATGCCGAAGCAATACTACATTCACTACCTCTGTGACCGCCTCAAGAGCGGTGACAGCCTCACCCAGCTCATCAGAGAAAAAGAGGATGATGTCTGCAAGTTTCAAAGCAAACGCATAAGAGGTCCCCCTTACTCTAACCACCCCCTATATATCTAACCACCCTCATCAACTACTGCTCCATCGAGCTACAGTGCTGCCTTGAGTTCCGCTAATAGGCTCTCTTACTTTAGATAGTTCAACCGGTTTACTTCGCGATACTGGTCGTCAGTTATCTCGTTATTTTCGAATACTTTAGCGATATCTTCGAACTCGTTGAATATTTTAAGAAGAGATAGATCATTACGGCCGTATCAGCGGAGGATAACGTATACCAGTAGGCGACAGAAGAACAATGCTTCTTCAAATTTGTTGCGGTTCTGAGGATTCCGATTCAATGGCAATGAGACATGAGATTTCAAATGCTTGGCAAACGATCCGACTTGCCGGTTCCCGGATGCGGAGACGATGGGAATTTCTTCGGCCGAGATCTGAGTATGATGGGGACTCCGGACAGACGTTCACGGCAGCGACATGTGTTGTCACCTAGCCACTGCTAGTCTTGACGCCTGGCTCTTCTTCCTTCGCGCTTCTCGTTGGCTTCATAAATGGGAACGATCCTCTTGTTGCGTCATATTTCTTATCAGCTGTCTAAGGTCACCTATGTCCGCCCGAGACGACCCATGCCTATTGCCTCAACAAACATACTGATTATCGTGCGGATGGGTCTTCCAACAAGGCGAATGGCGCCTCCCACGGCTGCCCCTCCCCATGATGCCGCGTCTCCGGCGATATTGACCCCAAGGAACGTGGCCGGTCCGCTGTAATTGCAAATCTTACAGTGCTATCATCATAGCTTGGGGCTGCTAGCCATTCCGACAATAGTATCCAGGCCAGGGATACTGTTGTTTACGTAGATAAACTTCTTCTCTGCACCCCTAAAGTCACTCTTCTTGGTACGAAGGCGCAGCTGGGCAACCAGGCTGCGTCAACGTAACCCCTGTACAGAGGTAAATTCCGTGCCGTACACGTGTAGAGACTCAGTGATAGTAGAACCCTCTCTTCAAGCGGCGGCCATCCGATTGGAGGGCTGGGCAGGCCCACTGGCAGAATCGCAGGAGGAAATTGGGACTCTCAGCCTACCGCTTACCTAGAGGAATAGCCTCGTGGGTCTAGACGTGCCAATCGAGGCCTGTAAATCAATATCCATATTAACCCAGATCAATTGTGACCCTTCCTTTCTCCATCTGGCGACTCAACTCATGCATGTTGGAAGCGCCCTGGCATTCGGCACGGTTGGTGTGAATCCTGAGTCAAAGCCTCCCTGGAAATATCAGCTAGCACACACCTTAATTTCTATCCAGCAGCTAGGAGCACACGCTCGAATAGCCATCGGTTTCTCTGGAATTTGTAAACTCTCCTTGGGTGACTTGTAGGCTGCTTCCAATGCCTTTAATATCAAGCTTATGTACTCGGTCGTTAGAAAGTAGTCCCAGGTGCTCTGAAGAGGTCGTAGACTTGGCAATTGTTCCTCATGCATATTGGCCCCCACTACAGGCTGACGTGAGAATGCTAAATTCATGCAGGGGCAGGCTGGAGCGAGTTGCCCGACTAACCCCGGGCGTCGCGAAGAGTTACAGGTGGGTCAATACTACTTAGGTTACACCAACTGCTTCGGACTATGAAGCTATCACTGCCGTGGCTATGCTCAGCGGTGGGCTGGAGACCTGGAAATGCTAGTTCCCCATTGCTGATTGACCCTGTCGTTCATTGGGACCAACGAGACTTTTCTTAGTAGATGCATGCGCGGGGTCCCTCTTTTTGCCAGGCCCCATGCTGCCCTCAGCCTGCAGCATGAGACCCGCATGCCAGCAGGGTAATTGTCCAAGCCTCATCCAACACGAGAGGCCTCTCTTTCTTGGCCGATTTCTTCTTGGCCGGGTGTTGCGGCCTTTTATGGCTGAGTGAGATAACAAAACTGTCCGTAAAAGTTCAACACCCTACTACCACTACCTCACCCATCAGACACGAAGAGTGGTCTTCAAAGAATCATCCAACACGGAAGGCAATAACACACTTCACAACGGAGAAAATACCCCAACGGCAAAGATCATGGAGCAGGGCAAAGCCCAGAACGACGCGGGCCCAGGCACCTCCACAGAACACGGGTTCCGATACGTGGCGCCTCGATGGTTCCTCGACAATATCAAAACCGCCGAAGAGCTCAAGAAAGCTCAAGCCAGAATCTGGCTTGTCGACGAGAGCACAGAAGCTTTCGAAGGATCAAGCGTGGCCGAAGCAACACCTGATGAGAAGTTCTTATCTGACGCGGCCGGCGATGGGCGGGACAGCTACTTCACTGTTGGTCGCGAAGTCGTGGAGGACCTCCTAGACACCGCAACCTCGCTACAAATGGTGAATCTCGCAGGCCGCTTATCGCGCACCCAATCCAGCGTCACACTGTCATGCGAGATGAGATTCGGTTTGCAGTTCTTAGACGAACTTGTCATCTTCATGGCCAAGGAACTGGACTTTTCACTCGTATCGATCAACTCGCAAGATTTGGAAGATGTCGGATTGGACTTCTATTGCCAAAAGAAAGCCTTTGAACGAAGTAAGAGCCAAAGGGAGCACCAGACAGATCATGAAGGCAACAGCATCAACGACGATGACAACGACATTGGAGACAGCGACAACGACTCTGACGCCAGCGATGGCAACTATGACACCTCGAACATCGCCCAAAAGGCTGCGCAACGCTATTTCGGGGTTTGGAGAAACTCTCTTCCAGAAGCCGAGAAGAAACGTAGCATCGATGCACTGTCTGCTTTGCTAGATGCCGTGGAAAAGAAGGGAAAGGCTGCTAATGGACACAGGGAGGATGGGGAAGGCTTTGTTCCTCATCATACGCCCCAGCCTCCGCTGAATGGCTTGGTGTCGAAGCCAGGCTCCACTATTCTCTATCTCCGTGATGGCTTGGAATCACTGGAGCCATCCGAACATGGCCACCAGACGTGGGGATGCAGGCTGCAGGACGCCGTCAATCAGCTTAGAAAAGGCGGGGAGAAAGTCATCATCGTCATGGCCGCAACGCATACCGATGCCGATGAACACGGCATCGACTCGCACCCAGACATACCCTGGAAAATATCTAACTGTCACTGCCATCGGCTTTCGAAAGACGGACGTTACGTTGAGATTCGCGATTCCCGGCCTGGCACGACAATCCCCCTGATGCCACTGAACGTTCCAAGAGGTTGGCTAGATGAGAGAAAGTCTGAATGGGAAGGATCTATCGCTGCAACTCGTATTCAATCCTTCAAACGCAGATTGAAAGCGCAACTAGCACGGTACCCTTCGATGCCCCCGGACCTCCTGGAGCCACAGCACGACTGGTTTTCGCTGCTGCCTGAACGAGTTGCAAGCGAGTTCGCTTCGGTGCATTTTAAGGAGAGTGTTAACGTAGCGTTCAACCGCCTACTCTCCCGGTGCTCTAGAAAGCAGAAGGTTGATTCCAGCGATGTTCGAGCCATTCTTCTTCGGATCAATGGCAGTGACACATCGACAACGGTGGAAGATGGCGACTCAGAGGTAACTAGAACCATTTAGGAAGTCACTTTGCAATCTGTTGATCAGCCGTAGGGTAATTCCGACAAATGCGATGATGAATCCAGCGAAGACAACAATGAATGTGAGCTTCTTCTACAATTTGATGCGTCACGATCCAAGCATGTCATGTTAACATTAAAAAGCTTCGGAGAGTCCGTGGGAAGAAAAGTTGCGTCAGCTTAGGTATGAGTGCAACGACTTCGAAGAAGAGCTACTGTCCAGTATCATTAACCCAAGTAAGAGGCATAACGAGACTAATTGGTGGTCTGTACACTACCTCCTGCATGGCTAATTCTTTGTTAGATGATCTTGATGCACAACTCGACAATGTGGTTCTCGACCAGGATGTGATGACAAGCATTACGACCATTATACAGCAGCAGCAGCATCAACCCGATATTGGAGCAGCCTCGTCTGGGATCATGGACTTGGTCAAAATCAGAGGCATCTTGCTCTACGGACCACCTGGCACCGGAAAGACGCTTCTGGCACGTGTGATTGCTAAGAGCACAGGACACAATATGATTGCCGTCGACCCCGCCACTATCAGAACCTGTTTAGTGGGAACGACTGAGAAACGCATTCGCGCTGCCTTTACCCTGGCGCAAAAGCTCTTCCCATGCATAATATTCATTGACGAACTCGACTCCCTATTTCTCCGCCGCACCAGTTATGACAGACCCTTCGAGCGTGCTTCTGTCATCCAGTTCCTCCAGTCTATGGACGGTTTGGTGCAAAACAAGCGCGCTCCACTCGTCATCGGAGCCACCAACAAGCCAATGGATCTCGACAGCGCCTTCTTACGCCGACTGCCGCACAAGGTTTCTCTTGGACTCCCGAACGCCAAAGCGAGAACACGAATACTCCTTCTGCTTCTTGAGGGACTCAACTTGGATCATGTCAATATCGACCATCTTGCCACCGTAACCGAAGGATTCTCTGGAGCAGACCTGAAAACCCTTTGTAGCCAAGCAGCCCTTGATTGGGCTGTTCAGAACAATATGGAGTCAGGTCAACCAAGATCGGAGCTTGAGGCGCGCTTGACGGACGCCCACTTTTCCAAGGCATTCGGTAAGATAAAGCCAGGTACCTCACAGAAGGATTTGGCGTTACTAGAGGAGTTCACAAAACGTTTTGCCCCTGCCACGCGGGCGAGTTCCAACCAAGCGCATTCTGATTCTCCGGTAGAGAAGAATTATTACGAAGTGGCCGGTAAGTTTGTGTCAATCACCAAGCATCTGGACGCTTGCCACATCGTGGATGGGCGTAAATCATGCATGTCCTAACACATGTTCAGATGCGTGGACGAACTTTCCCGAGAAAGCACGGAAAGTCATTCGTTGGATTGACTCTCAAGAGCCCAACGGAGAAAGTGGCCCATACTTCTGGGAAAAGAAGTTGCTGCCCCTTCTGGTTGACCCGCAGACAACCGGAGCATGCTGGTCCGACCTCGCGATCCATCCCAAGACTGAGCAGGAGATCAAGGAAATCCTCAACCACCACAACAACAGCTGCGAATCCACACAATCCTACGGTCTCCTGAGAGGAAGCCATACAGGAGGTGCCCTTGTGTATGGACCGCCTGGGACAGGTAAGACTCAATTGGCACGTGTTCTAGCCCACGAGTCTGGAACAGTCGTCATATGTGCCACACCGGCCGACCTCATGAGCAAGCATTGGGGGGAGGGACCTAAAGCAATCAAGGGTCTCTTCAATCTGGGGAGACTACTAGCCCCGAGCATCATCTTTATTGATGAGGCGGAATCAATGTTCCCAGCCAGAGAACTGATGCAGCGCCAGCGCGAGCTGGCCGATATCAACCAACTGCTACACGAAATGGATGGGTTGACGAAGTCAAAGGAAACGCCATTCGTTCTGATTGCTACCAATCTTCCTGGACGCTTGGATACAGCTGTTCTGCGTCGTGTCCCTAGCAAATTCTACTTGGGACTTCCCACTACGGAAATCAGAGCAAAGGTCTTTGCAGCTGTCTTGAAGGAGGAAATTCTCCATTCTTCGGTTAACGTATATCAACTCGCACTCCTGACGCCTGGCTTGACAGGATCGGATATTCGGACACTATGTGTGCAAACGGCTATTATCTGCGACAGGATTGTGGAAGAGGGTGACAACAAGGGCAAAAGACTCCTCACTAGAGACCATTTTGCGGAAGCTCTCAGTAGAATGAGCCCGACCTTCACTAAAGAGGCACTCTCATCCATCAGAAATTTCGCAGAAGCGAGTCATCCTGTGGGACTGGAGCAGATGGAAGCATGGGAGGCAGACGCATTACGAGTCCAAGAATTTTGGGCCACAAGGAAGACTGATTCCGGCGTAAGTGAACAGAGCCATACTGCAGATTTTCCAAACAACGAGAACCTCTCTAATCCCCTCTTCGACGAAGGTCCTTCCGACTCAAGCGGAGGACCTGTCTCCATCATAAACCCACCGGCCGGCTGTCTCGAGAAAACACGTCGGTGTGCTAGTTACACCCCGCTACCTACTCCGACATCAATTCGGCTTGTAAAGCTTTACAACTTTACTGGGTCTAAACCATGGTCCATGGATGAAGCCATCCGGTGTTCAATTGTTCTCGCGGACCTAGCAGATACGCCCGAATATTTCGCTCTCTCATACACGTGGGGCGATCCCCGTACGATCTACACAGAAAAGAATGATGTGTTCTCCGCCGAGGCCTGGGCATCCCCCGCCTTTGAGATTGACTGCGATGGCCATGCTGTCTCTGTCGCCACGAATCTGTATACGGCCCTCGTTTCTATCCGTGGGAAGTTCAGCGAGAGGAGATTCATCAAGCCAATTGCCGAAGATCAATTTCGCTCCAACAATGCCGATTATTCCTACATATGGATCGACGCTCTTTGCATCAACCAGGATGATTTACAAGAAAAGGCCAGCCAGATCCCTCTTATGAATCGTATTTACAGTCAGGCCCGTGCTACAATCATGTGGCTTGGCGGCGAGGAACCGCTCATCAAGAAGGGTGTTCCTGAAACCATGGAAAAACTTCAACTCGTGGTCAATCGGCTCCGGGAGGATATAGGGCCCGAAAATGAGGACCTGGTGATTGATTGGTGCCGAACATTCGACATCTACGACCCTGAGGCCTATGAGGTGCTTGGTCTGGAGCCTATCGACCTGGAGGACCTTATTGGCTGGTACCTCCTCTTTAGCCGGTCTTGGTTCAAGAGAGCATGGGTAGTCCAGGAATGGGTCCTGTCTCCGACCTGTTTCTTCCTCTGTGGTACTCTCACGTTTTCTACAGAAGCCTTTTGCAGCATGTTCATTGATTTCTCGCGCCGGCATTGGACATTGCAGATTCAAAAGCTGGTCATTGCTAACCTCTTGGATCCCGAAACGATGGCCATCCCTCATGGGCTAGAACAGTTTAACAGCGACCATCGGGACTTTCCTTTGGAGTCTAAATATCGCACCCTGCCGCTGTTTCGGGCAAAATTGGACTACAGCATCTTCGACGAGCTCGATGAGTCTCTTCTGGCTGTTTACATTCTGAGGGATTTCTTTACCGACGAGCGCTCAAAAACTGTGAGTCCCTGATACAAAGCACGTTTGGAATGACAGCTGATGCTAGCTGTCTGCGTAGCCTCCGCGAGATCCAAGCTCGCAGGAGCTATGGAATATCGGCATGTCGATCCAGCTGTTCCGTGGCAGGCGCTGCTTTAATCCACGGGATAAGATTTATGCATTCCATGGAATCTTCAAGAATTCCGACGGAATGTCGATATTTCCCTCCCCGGATTATCTGAAGTCAGTGTCTGAGGTCTACACCGAAGCCACCCGTGCCATCGCCCTCGACATAGGAATTTCATTCCTCCACTTCCGAGAGTTTCGATCAAGCAACCCTCACGGTCTGCCCTCCTGGGTGCCCGACTATCAAGTACATGATGGCCTCCTGAAGTTGGACAACCCATTTACGCCCACCAAGCATCCGTCCAGCTTCTTCAAAGCTGCGTCCGGTCTGGGAACATCTACGTTGGTATTCAAGGAAAATGATAGACTCGGGTTGTTTGGCTGCCGTGTCGACACAGTGATCCGTCCGGAACCATTCAGACCGCAAACAGGAACTATGGCTTCAGACTGCAGACACTTATTGGAAACACTGCGCCAGATCCCGGAAGAGTCTTTGATTCCAATGCCGCCTTCAGATGTCTTGCGTTGTTCAGAGGGGCCAGTGACGTCTGAGGCTACTAAACAAAGCCGATTTGAGGTTCTTTGGCGAACCCTCGTCCAAGATCACATAAGCGACCATGTTGCACATCATCCAGCACCTAGCAAGATGGGAGACTTGCTCATGGAGCGCCTGGACGTATTACTTGGAGCACAATGTGGGTATGTTGTGGCGAAAGACATAAAAGAGCTGTTGGAGCATTGGGGGCAAGAGTCCACGAAATGCGATGACAGCCGACAGTTTTTCGACGAGTGCTCTCCGCTACTGAGACGCCATCAAAGACTTTATCAATTGTTGGGCACCCCATTGATCGGATCTCCGGATACCGAGTACGACAGACGGACGCAAGTGGACGGCTTATTTGAAATGAACGCAGTCATCGAGATGCTGCAGGGAAATCTCCCTTTCCAAAGCGAAGAGCGGCCAAGCCCAAAAGTATGGACTCAACATCAGCATCTGTGGGAAGGTTTGCGGGCTGCAATTGAAGCTCGTGATCGTGACACGTTCAATGAGGTGTTTAGGGAGATTTTGTATAATCTCTGTTCCTTCGAGACTTCCTTCGAGACTTCGGGAGAGGCTCAAGAGATCAACGTTGACAGATTCGGTCGAAGGAATCTTTTGTTTACAACATCCGAAAGACGGTTGGGGCTGATCGTCGATGGGATCGAGCGGGGCGACGAGATCTGGGTAATACAAGGTTTGAATGTACCGGTTGCACTAAGGTGTGTAGGAGATGGGTTGTATAGTCTGGTGGGAGTTGTCTATGTTCATGGCATCATGCATGGTGAGGCGGTGCTTGATCCGACGGATGTTGTTGAGTTGGACTTGGTATGAAAGGGCCACTGTTCTTTTAATTACAGCAGTTTTTAATATTTTTTCTCTACAAAGATGGGACTTATATGAAGAGAGAAGAACAAAGAAAAAAGCACAAAGAGAGTAAGTCGGGTTCCTCGAGGTGTTAGGAATCTGTGGGTATGGGTTGAAGTGGATTTTGTACCTAGTGACTGATGAAGAACGGCCAGTTCGTTTGGGTCTCCAATCACGACTCCCAAAAGCAGGACACCTTGGAAGCAATATGAAACTAACTCGAAGCCGGTTTCAGTGCGAGCCTTGGCTATGCTTTAGTGTCATCCGCAGTCTGTCAGCTCATCTGACGGGTGCTCAAGCCGTTGGGGCTCCGGGCCCGGCCGGCGGGGATTTCGGACTTTCTGCGGCCGAGACCCGAGAGTGGGGCTTCCGGCCGGGCGTCTGTCGCACAGTGGCAAACTGTGAGGAAAATGAAAAGCGCAGAAAAAAGGTACCCCCAAACTGTGAACGCCCCACCCACGGATCGCACCGCAGACTGGAGCTGGACCCTTCAACCAACCACGCCACCCCGCCATCACCCCACGAACTCATCATCGACAACTCCAATTGACGCAGCCATGGCGAAGACAAAGTCGAAGAAGAGAAAGCAAAACGCGCAGGCCGATGCCCCGAACAAGTTGGCCAAGACGGGCGCGACGACGACGACCCCGCCCCCGACCGATAGCGATGGCGACGCCACCTCCCTCGAGCCTAAGAGCTTGCAGACGGTCATCTCGGACGAGGAGCTCGAGATCGCGGTCGACACTCTAAAGACACTGGCACAATACCCGAATTTGATCAAGTCGCGAGCATGTAAAGACCTTCGCGTCGCCGTCTACGACTTCCGTCAGGCCTCCGCAAGCGATGCTCGTACGTTTTCGCCACCCACCGTCCCATATCAATTAGAACAAGGACTGACATCTCGAACCTGCAGCTGGATCGAACCTCGGCCTCGTCGCACGCATCACATCCGCCCTTACCGATGAACGATATACAGAAGCGAGGATTCTTCTCGCCGAAATGAAGATCCGCGAGCAAGAGCCGAAGCTCGGCGCCCTGTGTCGCTGGGTGCGAGACCTGGACGTCATCAGCGGCTTGTCGACAATACCCGGCGGAGACGGCTCCGACATCAAGCGCAGCGAACAGGACGAACAGCGCCTCCGGGTTATCGACGCCATCTTACGCGTGACTGGCCCCGTCGACACCAACCCGAATGCCCTGCCCATTCCATCAACACCGGGCATCGCCCTTCAGGAGATCTGGGACTTGCGTCCCTCTACGCCCTCAGAAGAAGTGTACGCGTCTGTACTGGACAAGACAATATTCAATTCGGCGCCGGCGTCACTCGCTACCGGTCTCCGCATGATCGAGAGAACACCTGGACCCGACAGAAAGCCCCCCAACCATCACGACGCACTCCTCTACACCAATGCACCCAACACGATTCCCCTCGCCGCAGACCGCACCGATATATCATATCAGCCACATCCCATCGTCCCGAATCTGGGCGTGATCAAGAACGTTCTCTCGTCAGAAGAGTGCAAAGCCATCATCGCCGCCGGTGAGACGGTCAATTTCCTCCCTGACGCGCCTCTCCGCGAAGACGGCGACATCAGCATCCTGGCCCACAACTTCTACTGGGTTGTCGACCCTCTCTTCCATGACACCTTGTGGTCCCGCGTCTCAGCACACGTCCCGGCGTCGGTCAAAGGTCGTCTAGCACGCGGTCTGAACCGCCGGTTCCGCGTGTACCGCTACGTCCCCGGCGCAGAGTATCGCGCGCATATCGATGGTGCCTGGCCTCCATCTGATGTCCTGCCGGACGACACGTACGTGTACGACGCCTCGCCCGAAGGAAAGAAGCAGAGTTCGCTGTTCACGTTCTTGATCTACTTGAACGACGAGTTCGAGGGCGGAGAGACGACGTACTTCTTGCCGGCAGCGAGAGAAGGGACGCTGAATGCGTACCCGATCAAGCCTGTGATGGGCAATGTTGCGTTGTTTCCTCATGGAGATACTAGTGCGTTGCTTCATGAAGGCACGGGCGTGAGGAAGGGGGCAAAATACGTCATCAGGACAGAAGTGGAGTACGATGTTGAGCCATCGGAAAAGTAAAAGTTTATGATTTATTAATGACAAACCAAATATCCATATTCCACCAGCTATCTTTAGTCTGGCAACGTTGAAAGAATACAATCGAGGCTTCCACTCTGATTTCAGGTCGTCCACCGCTGACGTCAAACTTTGGCCGTAGAAGCCTCCGTCTCCCCTTGTCCCAAGTGCGCCGCGCCAACAACGGTCTCGTCGTCATCCACAAAAGCTTTGTCGCCAAAAGCAATTGCTATCTCCTCAAGTGTGTGATTCGCCGTCTCGACATAGTGGAACTTTGCCAGAGCCACTGATATCAGGCAGAATCCTGCAATGATGACATAGTAATAGCCTCCAATGCCCGCGAACGCGTCAGGGGCCGACATGCCAATAGCGAAGTTGAACACCCAGTTGGAGCAGGTGGCGAGCGCCATGCCCTTACTTCGAGCGCGCAGGGGGAAGATCTCGGCTGGGAGCAACCAGGGCATGGGACCCCAGGTGAAGCCGTAGATGGCATTGTACTGAGAGAAGCGTAAGCATACATCATCGTGCCATGCTAGGGGGTAAACCTACGATAACGACGAAGGCATAGATGCCATTCGCACGAATGTTGATGTCAGGGATGTGAGCCTCGGTGAAGGCGCAGACAATACTGAGAGCGATAGCCATGAGAATACCTGGACAGTCAGCTTTCCATGAGCAGAGCAATATTCGGAGAACTATGCTTACCACCGAGGATCAGCAGCGGGCGCCGTCCCCATCTATCAGCCAGCCACCAAGACAAAGTAGTCGCAGCTACATAGGGGATCGAGTTCGCAGCAGTGTAAAGCAGCGACTTGGACTGGCTCATGCCGGCCTTGGCCAGAGTCGTGGGCAGGTAGAACGAGATGACGTTGATTCCGTTCAGCTGAGCAAACATTTGAGCAGTAATGCCGACGATGGTCCGCTTTCTATAACGCGTAAACATCTCCCTCCACGATGACTGTCCGAGAGTTGCCTCATAGCGCACCGCTTCGCTGATCTCGAGCATGACTTGCTGGACGTGTTCAGCCTGCGTGTTACCATCCGGCGTATGCAAATCGGCAACAGTCTGTATGCACTCCTGGGTGAAACCGTTCCTTGCGAGCCAGCGGGGTGTTTCGGGAAGAATGAAAGACATGGCGAAGAGGATGAACGCGAGACCCATCTGGATGAAGTAAGGCCCCTGCCACGACTCGCTCTTGGGCACGAGGTGGTAGAAGCCGTAGTCAACCCACGTCGAGAGCGCGTAACCTCCGATGAGGAACGTGTATTCGACACCTACCATGAGGCCACGGCGATGCGGTGCGGCGATTTCAGTTTGGATGACGGGGACGGTCATTGACAGAAACCCGACGCCGAATCCTTGGATCGTCCGTCCGGCGATGAATGTAGCAAAGTTAGGGGCGAAGGCTTGGATGAAGGCGGACGCGAAGTAGATGAAGCCTCCCAGTCGAACACATCGCTTTCTGCCAATCATATCGCCAATATTTCCAGCCATGAGAGAACCGATGGCAGCGGAGACTTGCAGACATGCGACGAGGATGCCCGTGATGGAGGGGTTGATGTCATCGCTTGAGCCGTGGGCGCCTCCGTAGTCTGCGAAGAATCTCTTGAGGAACACGGGGTTGACCAAGAGGCCGGCCACGATACCTGATTGTTGTGTCAGTCAAAGAGACTCAGGGACAAATTCGAAGATGTGGACGGACCTTGATCATAGCCAAACAGGGCGTCTCCAAGAGAGCCAAATGCGCAAGTCATCCATAGCAGAGGCTTACCCCTGAAGGGGTAGCGAGCATGGACAGTCTTCGGCTTGATCTTTGACTCGAGCCATGAGACATGCGGCGGCGGTAGATCTACGACATTGGAAAGAACGGGAGCGGACTCCAGAAGAGTTGGTGCAGGTGGCTTCTCCATTGCTTCGGTGGTGTGACAAGACAACTTCAATTCGCTGTATTAGGACGAACTCCAGAATACCTACCCCGTGGGGAGAATCTGGGGTTATTTAAAGCATCGACTTTAGAACTCATTCATGAGCCTTTTACCTGGAGCCGTCGGAACCGGTAGATGTCTGCAAATCGCGGGGTATGGTCGCAGCAGCTTCGTCAACTTGGCACCATTTTCAACCATCCCCACGATTGCGCCAACATAGAAAGAGAGCAACCACAGCCTAATCCCTGTTTTTCCCCAGGCCTGAAATTGTGCCAAAGAATCAGATGACAACATGCCCCTGCGGAGTGAACCGGTTCACAGGCTGAACAGGGGATGGGCGAAGACTTAACATCCGTCGGAACCGTAGATGTGCGTCAGTGCAGTGATTGGCCCGGGTCCGTATGCCCAAAACATGGGTACCAAGACTTCAAGGCTCGCAACGAATTTTCCTTTCTCTTCAGTCGTATCCGGTTTACAGGAAACCCAGTTGCCGTAGCTTCAGGGAGTAAAGCTCCGGTGCCGGTGCGGAGTACTGAGATTAGATGGCGCCATCGGCATACGTCGGAGGCCGAGATCAGCCAAAATTTCAACTGTGTTTTATGCAGCCAGGTGAAGGGTATTACGAAAGTAGAGAATCGAGAGAAGATCTGCGCTCTTTTGTCAGGTCTCGGCCTCACCTTGAAAGCGCACGACGTTTTCTAGATTGAAGAATGATCCTCAGGAGAAGACTATAGCCCTGGAGCCTCTGTCCCTCGCTACTCTGAATCTAGCCAAAATGAGTTCACTGGTTAAAACCTTTCAATTTGGGGTCTCTGGGAGATCACGGAACTTGGCCGCTCCACGTAGAGTCCCAAAGCCAGAAGAGACCGTTCGCCCCATAATCTACAGCATGCTGCCCTGGCGATTCGGTCGGACCCTGGTACGCAGACCCAGCTGCATAACTAATGTGTTGCGATTGACCTCCTAGCAATGCACCATTACCCCTTGACTCTGACGCAAGACCAGGCTCCAAGTACTCATTTTGGAACGGCGGGATAACTAGCGCAAATCAGCGTGTAAATATGAGCTTCGTAGAGGAGGTGAAGACGTACTCTGCTGAACCGAAGCCAGACTTTCGTTCAGGCACTGTGCAAAGCTTGGATTAGATCCATGCCCTTGGTCTGGCCCGTGAACCAAAATATTGATCACGGACTCAGACTGGGTGTGAGACTCGCGCTCCGACATCGAAGACCTGGTGTCAAGGTCAAGAAGAGGGCGCGGTGCCGCCACTGTATCGGTGACGGTCGAGTTAGAAGCTGCCGTTCCGATCATAGCTTCGCCCTCACGTCGAAGAAGAAGACGTATGAGGTTCTTCAGCACGGCGCTGCTTTGGCTCGACAACGACGACCTCTGACCCAGAAGCTCTTCTAGCCGGAAGACCTTGGTAATTGGCCTTTTTATCCCCTGAGCTTGGTCGGAAAGCGGGTCCGAGAGAGCAACCAGAATCAGCACAATCGCTGCGTTGAACATATTCATGGCCACAAATGCCACGAGGTGGCTTTCAGTGGCAAGCTGAGTGAGCTGCGGTAGCTCCGTGACGCTGGCAGTTCTGACTGCTGCGTCCCACCATTGTTCTGAGATTGCAGTTGGCTCGGTGCCTAGATCCTGATTCTCGTGAGGGGAGTGGACACTGCCTTGGGAGGCTAGGCTCTGCGGGCCTCCGTGGCTTGCTGATGGCGAAATCATTTCTGCGACACTGCTACCATTCGGTCCTGGACTGCCCAAAGAAAGGTTCTCCAATTGCCGAGCCAGGAATGGTCGATGTAGCACAATCAGCAGGTTGTCGAATGTAAGCTGTAAAGACAAAGACTGTAGGAGATGCGCGCGTACACTCCATCCCGTGGTAGATGGGTCATAGTCCCGCTTCAAGTCAAGGCATAACTCCGTCGGCAAACGACGGCGCCAGGAGGAGAGTCGCTGGATGACGTTAGTGATGAGGGAGCGGTGCTCCGAGTCGAAGTACTGGCATGTTGCGCGTGCCGATAGAGAGCCGAATATTTTCTTCAGCGCTGGTGACGCGATGAGGTATAGCTGTGTTAGCTCTGTCTGATATGGCGAGTAACAAACGCCAGTGACTTGTGCTTGTGTGGCCTCAGAGCCAAAGAATGGCGACTCGCTGAACTTGGCTGGCAGATCGACGTTGTAGTCTTCGTCATTTATACTGAGAGGTCGCCCGTATGAGATCGAAGCGAATCTGAGCTGTCAGAATCCACCACGGAAGGGGAGAGAAGGATGTTTAAATGCATACCTATCCCATGTGTAGATAGTCCACCACACCCTCTTACGCTCTTCGATGTCATCGAAAGATCCGTCTTTTTGTCCCCGATGTAAACCCATGGCGTGAGACATCTTGATGGTTGCACCCAGCAGGGCAAAAGACAGGTTTGGTCGACCATGGTACACGTGATGTGACCCCAAAAGGATGAGGGTCTGCACCGCCGCCAGGGAACGCTGATCCATGACCTGAACGAGCCGCATTTCTACTATCTTGAGTAAATCATCGCTCCACAGCCTCCAATCTTGGCTAACATCGTGTGGACGCTTTTTGGATTGATACCATGCTGCCATACCCAGCACTGTCGACAGTAGAGTCAGGAAAGGTGCTTCAGAAGGATGTGCATGGCCGTCTTCAATCGACTGAAGCTGGCGACGGAATTTTGGCTCATAAACGACGAGAGAGAACCAATGGACGGCTTCGAAGTACTCCTCCAACAGCAAATGGATCGTGCTGAGGTCAGGGAAGCGGCCTTCGAGAATGGTGGATATCGGAACACGCTGGCAGCCATTCCTTGGGAGAGGAGTCCGGGTACCCGCCCCACCGTCCGGAATGGCTGATGTCTGGTTCTCGTCGATTGTTTGACTACCCAGTCGATAAATCTAGTGGGAATGTTCGAGTCAGAAAATTGGAAGAATGGTAACAACAAGAACGATCCCTTACCTTGCGAGCGATGCCCATTGCAGACTCAGACTCCCCATAATCTAGCGACGGCCAAGAAACGTTTTGGGTGATCGTTTCTGCAACGTGATCATTCTCGACATTTCTTGCCAGACAATCCTCCCCCGGAGACAGAGGTTGCTCCGTTGGGAGGCTGGTTGCAGATCGGACATTGTGGCTAATCGTAGCTTGAGGCCGTCTTTCGCATGTTAGTCATTTGTGGCCCTCAGAGATTTCGATACATCGCATCCAGTGGTTGATTGTTTTCTTACTTTCGTAACTTAGATGCGCGACGCTCACTGCGACTTTGAGGTCTGCCTTTTGGGTGTTCGTCCAAAGACACCTGCTCGCAATCGACGTTGGCTCGTACGCATAGCGAGCACGGCCTGAAGGCATCACACTAACACCTATCAGCGATCAAGCACGCTTGTTTGCAAAAGATATCGATAAAACCTACTCTACTCTTGTTCCGACGGCATCTGTTGCATGCGTTAGACACCCGTGTTGGCAGCCGGCGGCTCGCAGTGATAGCTGGAGAGCCGTCATCCGAAGCCTGTTGTCTAGATTCCGACATTGCGAAATGTTGAGAGTTGCAGCATGAAGAAGACGGAACCGAATGACCGGCTGGTATTACACGACATGCTTTGTGGAATTAGCCTGCATAATCGGTACTGGGCTACTACACAAGGGCTAGAAGCGCAATTGAGCGAGCATTAGCCCAGTACAGACGGAACCGAGACCGAGACTGCTGAGCGATCGACATAAGTCGCGGTTCCGGCGGCACCCCTCACATCCTTACACTTGCCGCATCAGACTCCTCTTCTCCAACTTCCTCGGAACCGGCCCACGACAGATACTGGGTCAAGGGGGAGAATGAGTTGACCAATCATATCACACTCCAAGAGAGGAATCAGTCTTTGGGCATTCACAGCCAACTTGCTATGATAAATATTCAGGTCTCTGCGTAAAAGCTCAAATACTAATCCGTAAATGGTCATTCGTCAAGCACCAATCTAATTCCGTTCAATTATCCATTAAGACGAAAGAAAATCTTCCTACAAACGCACCCTTCCGACCGCTCTCGGCGCCAAGCAGACAATGTCTTCAGAGTGCCCGCCCCCCGGCTACAGCCCACGAACGTCGAACGTTTCTTTCGTCCTCAAGAATCCACACGATGTCGATTTCGTCGAGCGACCTATTCCCCGACTCTCGTCACCGAAGGACGTGATAGTTGCTGTCAACTACACTGGAATATGCGGCTCCGATGTGCATTACTGGGACCATGGGAGGATCGGCCACTTCGTGGTAGAAGAGCCTATGGTCCTAGGCCACGAGTCATCTGGAACTGCGGTCGAAGTCGGTAGCGAGGTGACAGGTCTTCAGCCCGGCGACAAGGTTGCTATCGAGCCTGGCTATCCGTGTCGATGGTGCGCCGAATGTCTAGCAGGTCGTTATAACCTCTGCCCTGACATGGTGTTTGCGGCCACACCTCCACACCACGGCACGCTCACCGGCTTCTGGGCCGCTCCATTCGACTTCTGCTACAGACTGCCCCAGAACGTTTCCCTCGAGGAGGGCGCGCTTATTGAGCCTTTGGCAGTAGCGGTCCATATCGTGAAGCAAGCTATGCCAACGACATTTCCTGGGGCAAGTATCGTCGTAATGGGAGCAGGCCCGGTGGGCATCTTGTGCGGCGCAGTTGCTAAAGCCTTTGGTGCGACCAAAATCATTGCCGTCGATGTGATACAGGAAAAGCTAGAATTCGCGAGGGACTTTGGCTTCACACACGTGTACCTGTCCCAACGGATCTCGGCAAAGGATAATGCCAAAGCCCTTCTTGACCAATGCGGTCTTGAGGGAGGCGCGGACATTGTCATTGATGCAAGCGGAGCGGAAAGCTCAATTCAGACCAGCCTTCACGTCGTGAAAGCTGGAGGCACTTATGTTCAGGGCGGCATGGGCAAATCTGATATCAACTTTCCCATCATGTCCCTGTGCCAAAAGGAGGTGGCTGCGAAGGGTAGTTTTCGGTACGGGCCTGGTGACTACAAACTTGCTGTTGAGCTGGTGGGCAGTGGCGCAGTACAGGTCAAGAAGCTCATTACTAGTGTGGTGGATTTCAGAGATGCCGAAAAGGCATTTCGCAGAGTAAAAGAAGGCAGCATAGGGAAGACTCTTATTGCAGGTCCGAACGAAGTCTCTTTGGCAGTACATAACAAGAACCATACGAGTGTTCTGAAGTAGGACTACTGATAATTAGCCTCGACTTCATAGACATAGATGCAATCGAATACAAGAATCAATTGAACACACAGTCTGAGAGGAGATTACTCGCCGATATTTGAAGCAATATGTGGTGTGAAGCTTCGCTTGGTTCAGTGGGTCTGGAGCAGAAAGCTTCAATAAACAGATTGAGCATTCGGCCAAGACAGCTTCAGGCACTGCGAAAGGCAGATGCGATGCATTCCAATCTTGATCTCTGGTCTTCTTAGGTCTCTTATAAAGGAAATTCAAAGTACTAGGTATCTTTGAAAAACTCAAACGGTGCAAGAATTCGTACTTACTAGGCAACAGTGGAGACAGCTGCGCTGTGCCGTAGACTTTTATGCATCATGGCGCGCCAACGAGCAAGAGGGGTCTGCATCGGCCATTTGCCTAGATGTAGATCTTCCCCTCAGTGGGTAATACAAAGTCACCCCATGCCAGTATGATGCCGGCTCTGTGATATGCAGTACTTGAACCAATCACTCATCGTGACGGTGACCTTGCAGCGACGGCGCTCACCACAGCATGGAGCATCTGCTTTGCCCGGCTGGAGTGCAGAAGCTGCATTATCTACAAAGAAAGCTGCCGTAACCGTCCATATAAGTACAGATTATGTCCAAAGTCTTGCTGGGGTAAACACCCTCCTTCATACTCTTGTTTTGACGGTTTCGACGCAACATCATCCATATGCCGAGAGTCGAAGAATTTCAGCTCCATCCCACTGGGTGGGAAAATGACCCGGATGAGGAGCGGTTCAAGTTGTCTACGCTGGACTATCTGTCAGCGATGACTTACAACAACTACGCATTGTTTTTCAAACTCAATGATGACCAAAAGAGGTAAGCATCGGTGTATGTGGAACAAGGGCCATATTGTCGACTCTAACACTTCAATAGTCAAGTTGCGGATATACTGAAGAAGGGCCTGGAGCGGACGCTCGGCCAGACCCGGCACCTCGTTGGTACTATTGAGAAAGATGAAGATGGCCACCACTCTATCGTCAGGACAAAATCCAGCACTGTCAAATTGGTCGTACAATATCTCGACTCCCCTGAAGATGGTTTCGCTTCTTTCGACGACATTGAAAAGGCGCACTTTTTGTCGGCTAAACTCGGAGACATCAACATCTTGAGCAACGCTCCTATGACTTACGGCGAAAAACCAGAAGCTCATCCAGACAACAGCCCCGTGGTTGCTTCCTACAAGGCTAATTTCATACCTGGTGGACTCATTTTCAACATGCACTCCCACCATTACAGTAATGACGTAGTAGGGTGGGCCAATTTCGTGAGACAGTTGGCAGATAACTGTTACGCCATATTCAACAATAGCGAGCTTCCCTCCTTCGACACCAGCTATTTGGACCGCAGCCGCTTCATGTCGCCACTGGTGGCAGAGGACTTGCGCATAGGTGCACCTCCTCAGGCCGATCGTCACCCAGAGCACAAGCTCTCTCAATGCCTGATCTTCCATCTACCTAAGAGCAAGGCAGCAGAGCTCAAGAAGGCCGCCTCTCCCAGCGACGGCTCTTGGATATCCACATACGACGCTATCAGCGCTCTGACTTGGCGCGTCTTCTCAAGAATCCGCCAGCCCTTGTACAACCCGGATCCAGCTTCCTATCCAATTTGGGGTGAGGGTGTTACCATGAGCAAGCGTCTGACGAACCCTGCGATGCCGACACGCATGCAGGGAAACCAATTTTTCGCAACATTGTCAACCCTGTCGCCGGTCGCACAGTTGACCACTGCTGAGATAATCTCGGACGCTCCTCTGTCCAAGTTGGCGAGCTACACACGCCAAATGACCAATGGGGTCACGGAGGATCTGCTGAAAGGGGCCTTACAAATGCTGGCACCTATTCGGAATAAGGCGGACCTGTCGGTTCGCGTCAACTCTTTCCCACCAATGACTGTAGCCATGACCGATTGGCGAGACGCGGATGTGTGTTCAGCCGACTTTGGCTTTGGGAAGCCCAGTGCCTTTCGACACTTGTTAGACACCATGGCCGAGGGACTGGTTGTTGTATATCCTCCCCATCGTGGACCGGCCGGCGAAGACGAGGGTATTGAGCTACAGTTTGCGTTCGAAGGGGAACTGGTCCAGCAGTTGGTGAACGATCCAGAATGGAAGAAGTACTTCGAGTTCAGAGGTGTTGATGCCGAGGAGACAACCCCGCCACATGGCGTCACGGAGTCTGCTGCACAGATCTGATGACGACAGGATGGTTCGCAATCGTCAACTTGTGGGCAAGACGACTTCGACATGAACAGTTGGAAGCCATGCAGTAGGTAATTCGTCTTTTCATCAAAACTTGGAGCTTGTCGTCAAGTTCTATTGGACGGTCTGGGAACTCATTATCAACTGGTGCAAGAGTAGGCTTCATAACGAAGGAGTGTGTATTTGTAAATATGGTTCAGCGAAAGGTATTGGTCCCATCCATAAACGCCAACCGTCCCATCCAGTGCGAATCCCGCACATATGCCAACCGGTTCCCAATGCAAATTCTAGCCAACACTCCATCATGCTAATACCCGCTAAAGACAAGAAAGGTTACAGCCCCAAAAGCACAACTAAACTCCACATTGATAGACATCCCTCCCAAGTGGATTTACTGAGCAGCGCCGAAGATCTCGTTGAGGTCACGCTTGGCATTGCGCTTGATGCCGCACTTGTTCAAGCAAGCGTCGATGCCGAGAGCAATGTTGGCGGGGATGTGCTCACGGAAGCTCTCGAGGTCAGCGCCGTCAATGGTCTGGACACCACCAAGAGTAGCAGAGACGACATCCGGGCGCAGGTTGAAGAAGGTCTGGGCAACCTGCTCAACACCGGGGTCGACGTTGTTGAAGCCGGCGACGAAGACGGCATCCTCGCAGTCGGGGTTGAACTCCTGGTGGATGGCGCCCTGAGGGAAGACGGACATCTGGAAAGTGTTCATGGTGTTGGCGATGGGCTCGACGCCGTTCTCGATCTGGAAGTTGGTGACGAGACGACCCTTGACGATGACATTGAGCTCGGTGGCCCGGTTGTGGACGTGGGCAGTGTTCATGCCGCAGGGGCCGAGGAAGCCGAGAGTCATGGCGGCGCCGTTGCCGATGAGGGCGGGGAAGGTCTTGGCCGTGGCGGAGGTGGAGAAGCCGCCCTTGCCGCGGGACTCGGAGCCCTCCGGGGCGCCGGAGTCGTTGAAGTCGAAGACGAAGTCACCAGGTTGGTTGAGGAGCTTGACGCGGTCCTGCTGGGTGGGGGCGGTCATGAGTTTAGTGATAAGGTCCTGGTTGCCGGAGCGGGTGTTGACGGGGACGATGGGCGGGAGGACATCGTCGATGGAGCCGCCGTTGTGGCCGTCATGAGAGTAGCTGGTGTTGGCGGCGGGAGCCGAAGACATGGTCTTGGAGGGGGCAGGGGCGGCGAGCGCGGCCGCAGCGAAGAGGGCGGAAGACAGGATGATGGAAGAGTGCATCTTGATTACTGTTATTGTTGATTTGGTAGTGATAGTTGATGTAGTGTTTGACAGATAGGAAATCCTGACTGACAAAGGAAACAAGAAAATGAAAAAGGAAAAGCAGAAAACTGGGAACTGGTCTGTAAGTTGTTTGATTGCGTTGGCCGTGATGATGAAGAGAGAAGAGACAGGAACAGAGTTTAAACATCGTCGTTATATACCTCATGAAGAGGCAAGGTCCGGCGTCAGACTGTTTTCGATAATTGTAACTGTCTATTTTCGTAGTTGCCGTTGTTGGTGCTGTGCCTCCTGCGATACCCGGCACCGATAATCATTCACGATGTGTTGTGGTGTGGAGTGATGTGCGCCAGGCATCCTTCATCTGCAGTGCACCCGGGAATGGCATCAAGCTTACGCCGGATCGGTAATAGCAACACCCACCAAACCTAGGCCAGCACAGCCTGGCAAACTGCAGAATGGAGATCCATATTGGGACTGCTGATGCTAGATGAGTTGGAACTGGCGAATCACCGAAGATGCGCGTTCCCTAGCGCATCTTGGCGCTGATGGGAGACAGGGATTGACGTTCGTTGGGGGCTGTCCCGGGCAGTGTGGTGCCAGCTTGCTGGGTTCACCGCCGAAAACGAGTTGGAGGGCTGAAGGCTGGGTTCGTTGGCCGCAGCAAAAGGCTGATCCGTCAGCAGGCAGCTCTGCATTGTAGGACGGGGGAGTCTGGGGAAAGATGTTTCCTCAGTTGGTGTTGTTGATTCCATCCATGTCTGCTCCACGTGGCATTAGGTAGGCTTTGAAATGCAAGCTGCGTCCGAATCGTCCGACCATGTTTCTACCGACCTGATTACCATGTGTTTGTGGCTTTCGGAAGTCCAAGCGTGCTCGCTGCATGGATCAACTTCAGACGGCCAGACCTTGTTTCTAGAAAATGGGATGACAATTGAACCGAAACTTCCACTAAAGCATTAGGGCTAGTGTTGAACAGCATAACGAATCTGTACATTTCCAGCTGCAGCAAGGAAGAACTTTTGACCAGGCATCCGCAGAACAAGGAGAAAACTGATGAAATGATTCCATTGTCTAAGCCACATAGCTGCAGGTTGAATCCTGCCACTGTCAACTGTGGGAGGTGTGAGCTGCTGTCTTGTAGAACCACATGTCAGCATGTGCAGTCTACGCAGTCTTCAGTCCATACTGTTGTGCTTACTTTAGGCTGGAGACAAGAACCCCATGTCACTCCTAGCGTATATGAAGCTGACAATCCCTCCGCCCATAGTGCTTACAGCGCCTTGCACGCCTGCAGCCTGGGGAGCTCCGGCTATGCTCAGATGTTGCCTCATCAGTCATCCCAAGACCAAAGACAAGCCGGCTGCGGCAGGAGACGTAAGCTTAAAATTGAATTCTAAGCTTGGCGCCTTAATGAAAGCTATTTCTCCAGAAGTTGAACAAATACGACTGGAAAAGATTCATCCTCGGACTCTACCCAGTAGTAACCAAAGATTGATGTTGTGGAAGGCTCACGTCCAAAAATATTGGCTATTTGATCTCACAACCGGCACATTCAGTTCCAGCGGCGCACATCATGTGGCGAATCAGGATTGGCCCTTTGTTCTGTGGAGTCAATTCCGTTGTATTACCCCTTCTGGACATTAGCTGCCTACATGGTGAACCATTACATGATGACTCCATCTAACTTCGACGGCCACCCATAGAACGCTAGGTCATCTCCCGTTCATCCAGTCTCTTCTTAGTAGACATAGAAGTTGGTGGCATTGGGGTCCTCCCGTCTCTTCTTGTTGTTCGTGCGGATCAGAGCCCACCTCATAAACCAGGCGCAGATGACAACACCGATGGAAAAGCCAATGCTCGCGCACATGGCTGTAAGGAATCGAGGGGAGTCGGAATCGGGCCAAAGGTATGGCGTGTAGATGCTAGCCGCATTACCCAACGTGTTCGCCATGGCAATCGCAACGGCCTTCTTCTCATCAGTCTGTCCGAGAACGGAGGAGGTCCATCCCAGAATCAGGTTATTAACACCATAGGTTGCGCCAACGAAAAGCATAATACCAGTGTATCGCACAGCCATATTAAGAGACGCGACGGACATGACGAAGCCGATGCAGACGATGAGCTTGCTGATCGTGATGTGCCAGGTGCGCTCGTTGTACTTTCCGGATGACCAGGGAACCAGGACGGAAAAGAAGGCCGAGAAGACGTAGGGAGGGCAGGTGAGGACAAGGGTAACGGTGGTGTTGAACTTAAGGGTCTTGACGACGGTAGGGAGGAAGTTCTTGAAGCCGTTCGCGGACAAGTGGAGGTTGTCCATAAGGCAGAAGACCCAGGTGCGCCAGTCCATGCAAGCCTCGCTGAGACCCTTCCAGACGGAGGTGCCTTCGCGACGGTCGGTTGTGTCGTTGTAGATTCGGGTGTGGGCAAGTTGACGTTCCTCTTCATTGAGCCAACGGGTTTTGAGGGGGCTGTCGGGCAACAGGAAGAAGGCGAAGAAAGCGACGAGAATAGAAATGGCGCCCTGGATGATGAAGAGCCTGCGAAAAGAAGTGTCAGCCAGAGGGCGCTGATTGCGAATTTCAGAAAACATAGTCTCAGACTCACCATTGCCAGCCATGAAGACCCCTCATGCCGTGCATCTCAGAAAAGATGGGGGCGGCAATCAGACCCGAAAATGCAGACGCTGCCATGTTTCCAGTGTAAAAGATGGCCATGCGACTTGAGACCTCCTTGCGCGTGTAGAACATGGAAAGCATGTACAAGGCACCCGGGTAGAACTATGTCGCATTGTTAGTATACCGCCTCAATCTCAGCATCGAATTAGTCACTCACAGGCGCCTCGGTAATTCCGAGAAGGAAGCGGCAGACAAGCATGGTGGCAAAGTCGTGGCACTTGTATGTCAGCAGACTGACAACGGACCATGCCATCATAAAGCCAGCCATGTACCACGAGGGTCGGACTCTGTTAAGAATCATGTTGGAGGGGACCTGACCACAGAGGTAGCTTTTGAGTGGTTAGTAGGTCTGACGCATCATCCTGATGATTACGAAAGCACTTACCCGACGAATAGAATTGATACGCAGGTATTGTACTGTTGTCCCTTCAGACCTAAGTCTTTATCGAGCCCGTTGAGCTTGCCATTAATCATGGAGTTTCGGTCCAAGAAGTTGAGAAAGTACATCACCCAGAGGATGGGCTGTGTGAGGTCAAGTCAGTTACTCCTCAGAGATGAAAATCCGTGGCCGTCAAAGCAACATACGAGAATGTACCAGTCAATCTTCTTCACCAGTGCAATTTCTCTGGGGTCGGTCTTAGTGTGGGCGCCAAACTCATCCACCTTCTCGATGGCGGGCTGCTTCATAAGCGCCGGATCATCGGTTGTCAGGACGTGTTCCATCTGGTTGACTCCGACCTTGTCCTGAGGCGAATCGGGCCTGCCGGTGTGGACGTTGGTCGCCATCTCGACGCTTGGCGTTGGCGAAAAGTCCGGTCAAAGAGAGCAAGACACGCGATGCCTGCTAAAAAGTCCAACAAGCCTGGACAAACTTCCAGTCTCGAGCTAACGGTGCCGGGGAACTGCTGTCGACAAAAGATGCCCAAGAGATTCGCAGGTTGAAGGACGAGGTAGGATCAGAAACCAGCTGGAGGCAGCTTGGATATATATCCCCATGTTTACGAACCCCATTCCGACCAGGCCCATGTATATCCACCGTTCGCAGCCATCGCGTCGGGTCCAGATGAACGGCGTTAGGCCAGCTTGATTGGTGGAGTCGAGGAGCATCCCCATGGGGTAGATGGGGTACGGCAGCTTTTCCGCGAGTGCGGAGTGCGGGGAAGAGGAGCCAGCCAAGACCTCTTTTAAAAGGGCGTTCACATCCCGAACTAGAGCAAACGCCTGAGGTGCAGATATTAGACTCCCTTTCACGGCTCGGCGGTTGGGGTCTAGTACCGTGGTGTCTACAGATGATCCAGGGCTTCTGCGAGGTCGTATTGTGAAGGCCGCCATTGCTCTCGCGTCAGTTTTGTTGAAAGACAGCGCGTTACTCCATCGACCATTTACATTCCAGGTCATGCAATACCTTGTTTGACTATGGCTGGAACTCCTCGCACGGGTCTCCCCCTCGACACTGAGGCACTCAAATGTCTCTCAGTGTCACTACTTCTTCTCCTAGATGACAAGTTGAAACTATCATGACAGGTTGGCACCAGACCCAAAGCGGCGCAGCACCACGATGTCCCCTGTCGGTACCTGCCACCCCAACTCTGGGAAAGCTTGGCGGTGATGGCGTTTCTACGCCTTTTCCCCGTCACACCACCTTGGCCTTGGGCCGGTATGCCAAGGCAATAGCGGAAAACAGCACGGAAAACCTCGTTTTCTGAACGGAAAATGCTCGTTATCTTGGTTCTTTCCAAGCTCTTCCAAGCACTTGGCCGCGTAGATCATCAGCCACGTCTGGGCAACATCTCCCTGGACAGGAGCTTATTTACACGATATTTAATCTCGGAAAAGCTCACGTTTTCTAGAACTAACTCACGAACGGAGACGTGGATGTTGAATGAGCTGGCTGTAGGTCAGTGTTGCTAGTCATCTGCCATGTAGTCCCAGGAGGCCGCTTGAATCATTTCCATGTTTGTGTAAATGCATGCAGGTTGCTGACCCACGGTGGATGCTATGCTCCCAATTGTCTGCATACACATAACCCCACCAAACGGCACTAGACGGAGTAGTATTCGGCTGGTGACCCGTACAATATCCATTGTAGATGGACATATCCGCATTCCTGGAGATAAGCGTGAGTCAACTCCAGATCTCGCACGACGGACGCCATTTCATAGGTCTGGGGCATTCTAGTCGGACCCAATTGCAACATCAAACCTACCAACACGTTTGTTTAGTGGGGTTGGTTGGGATGCAGGTGACTCTCCCCTTCTCCAGTCTCCTCTTTGACAGGGTTGCAATGCGGAGTGACAGTGCAGGGTTCGAACACATGGGCTTTTGGCCGCTAGATGTCGGCTCCGTTCCCCGTGACTAGCCCCGAGTGCTGCTGCTCCGCAGACAGCCAAATATCTGAAAAGAGATGGGGGCCCATGGCATGCCATTCGGACTTAGAGACCGCGGATCCACGCTTAATGGCACTTAAGGAGGCATCCAATCATTTATCAGACAGCATGCCAGCACCCTGCATCTTCATGGTTCGACTTTTGCTTGGTGGGCATGGTGCCGTGCTTTTCCAAGGAGCATAACCCGTCGCCATGGGCCGCATCTGCGTTGGCGTTCATCTCTTGTTACTCCTTGGCATCCTTGGGCTTCTTCCGAAAGTCATAAAGCCTTACACAGCCGCCTGCTAGATTTCCTTCCGTAGGTCTTTCCATACCCTCGCCAAGGGGGCTAATCCAACAGTCCCGTGGACACGGGTCGCACACGATTGGACACAGCCACCAGACATTAGGGAGGCGTGGAAACGGATAAGCACAAACGACAGCGGGTGTGGCTTGCTTTGAGTCCCCCCAGTGCTACCGGAGCTACATCTAGGTCACGTCTCACAACTAGAAGATAGCGTATCTTGAGACCAAGACATCGGATACCTATTCCTCTAGTGACAAAACCTTCAGTACATTAGGTTTGCTCAATATTGTGACAAGAACGAAACCCCTGGCGAGTTGAACTTGGCATGATCCAAATTTTTGATAGAATGTATCCGGAAAACTCCACGCTAATCCCAAACCGAAACAAAGACAATAAAGCTACAGGCGTCTTACACGAGGCAGATCTCACCTTGTGTAGACCTTGAGAAATTTACATCCCACGAGTAGGCACCGGCCACAGACTTCATCTGTGATCTCGGCATCTCTGTTCGCTGAGACTCAAGCTCGACAAGAAACTGATCTGCTTCTATCAAACGTGGGTCGATCAGCGCAGGCTCAATCCATCTGGGCTCCTGTAGAGCCTTCGGGCTCGAATTATCATTCCTTGGATCGTTAGCCATTTATTCGAATGCCCCGGTAATTGAATACTCACTTGATTGGAGCTCTCCTCTTCACCGGAACCACTTCCTCGGGCGGACAACTTCGTATGACGACAAATTCGGTGAAGAGGTCCACGCCGCCTTCTGGATTCCGTTGGTGAAACCCAACCACCTTCCCTGTCACCCTCTCTCCTCGGACCCATTTTCGCTCATTTTCCGCATCCATAGACACGTCTATGACTCTGGTATTCCTTGGAGGCCAAGATGTCGACGGGAGAGCCGTCGGTCTCAGGTAAGCGTCCAACACGATCGAATGTTCAATCTCAACCATCCTCCGGGCTACCGCAACCAAGCTGTCCATTTCCCACAAGCTTTCACGCGGAAGGCCCAGCAAGGGCATCAACTGCAGAATCTGTAACCTCGTTTCGAAGTGGCGACATGTGCAGACGATCGAAAACAGCATGGGCAAGAACCCAGTCTCGAATGAAAACTTTGGCGACAAGCTGGACAGGTGTCGTAGCCGCGTGTCAGGCGAGATCTCGTCGGCCGTGTCCTTCAAAGCCTTGGCGACCCTTTTGAAGTTGTCCACGTATTGGTCGAAGCCGCATTCATCGCCGCAAAGAGCGAGGTTCAACCATATCCTGCAGCATTCGTACCGCGTGATCAGAAACCCTCGCAGTAGCTTTTGCCGGTCGTCCTCAGCGTCTTTCGCGACTGGGTCATAGAGTATCCGGCTGTTGAGACTGGAAAATAGGTCATGCCATACATCCAGCAGATGGTTAATATGGGTTTGTGAGTCGAGGACATGTCCAGGCACAGGGCTGTCCCTCGCAAGCCCAGATCGATAAGGATCTAGACGCTTCACAAATTGGAAATTGCGGTTGTAGATGTCATCGATCATCAGCTGGGCGTCGTGATATGACGGGAAATACTCCGGGATCGGGCGCTCCAACCCCTCGAGGTCCGAGCAATCGGACTTCTCCCCAAAGAAAAATGACAACTCGACAAGTCTTCGGAATAACGGGAGAAGATGCTCCTCCATCCACGAAAAGTCTCGGCACACACTTCGTAGAATCGCCACACCGTGCTTACAGTGTCTTACGGCGGCTTCGCGGTTTGACTGCAGGAACTCAATGCAAATAAACAAGACGCACACAATCAGCACGATAGGCTGCTTGTCGCGTGTCTGGATGGCCTTGAGCTCGTTGATGGCGGCGTTGTAGTGTTGCAGGGCAAAGCTCTGGTCTTGCAAGTGTAGGCGACGCTGCGGCTGCGGGGAGCTTTCGATTTGTTCGTAAAGATTGCTGATGGCGACAAGAGAATGCCTAACGGATGGCTCGAACGTGCTGAACTGCATGACGATGTGCGTCCAGAAGTAGGGGTCCACGGTGCCGGAAAGAAAGGGGCCAACAGTCTCGCAAAAATACTGCAGCGCTCGGCCCTCAGTCTGGCTAGTGACACCATAGAACACACGGTGTGGTTGGCTCGTTGGGACCTCCAAGACTGCCTTGGCTGTTGGTGGCGGCTGTTGATAACCATCGCATTTGCGCCCGGTAGAGAGACAGCGGGTGCATGATGGTTTTGTCTCGTCACACTTGACTTTGCGGATCCTAGCGAGCGTTGGTCTCATGCACATCAAGAAACTCCCAACTGACTAACAGTAGACAACTCTGACTTACTTGCAGGTTATGCATCCCGTCCGGACTTTGCGGCTGCCTTTGCGAGCCATGTGGGCAAGATGCGGGGTTAGAGTCTTTTTCAAAGATGAACCAGACCCGATGTGAAGCCTCGTAAACCACCGTCGACTAGCCAGTGATTATGTCTAGTTGGCGTTTCAATTCAGTAGTAAGAAGTACTCCTTTGTTGCAGACTTGGTTGGCTGAGGTGTGGTGGGAAGATCCATGAGTCTGAGCGCCTCTCCCGAGTTGAAAAGGGTGACGGGGCGAGATCTTATCTGATCCACTCATTTGAGATGAAGTGGGGTTTGCATGGGTTGAATCCGATCAGGCCAATGCCAGCCTGCGGTTAAAATGTTGCCTATTCCTAATCCCCTTGCTGCCTCTTGGCACCCGGCCTGATCCTCTCTGGGTGCAACGGGGAACGGCGTCGTGGTACCACAGAAAATCTTCAACAGCATGGAGTCTGCTAATGGTGTTGTATCGGCCTGCTGCCCGGTTCTTTTGCTGCTTCTTTTTGGTATAACAAGCACACCAACTCGGCCGAGTGTAGGATCACGGACCCCGAGAATGGCAAGAATGAAGACGCAGCGAATCGTTCGGCACAGCTATTTAGGGCCCACATGCTGCGATGCGACTCGAAAACAGGATTGGCGGAGGTCCGCTTATGCTTATTATTAGAGGAGCCCTATGGAATCAATGGTCCCGATCGGGGCCGTGCCGCAGCTCCATCAGGCAGCCGTTTCGTGTTCTATCTCGGACTGGGGACTCAGCCCTACGAATGTTCATCTGATTTCGCTTCATTTGCAGTGAACTCTGTTGTCTGAACTCACAGTATGTCGATGTTCCTGCTCCCCAGCTGTGGCAAATGTTCAAGATCCGCAACGTCTTCTACGGTGATCATTCTCTCAATGGATCATCGCGCCATCATCGCAATCTCATTTGCCCCGTGAGAGAAGATCAGAGGGTCCTTGAGGTAGACTAGCAAGGGGGGTTCGTGGGCTAGGCTTTTTCAACACTCCTCGTTCGGCCCCTCCACCCGGAAGCATCGGATGGCGGGCCTTTGCAGGCAAAATTCCGGCTAACCTGTGCGATATTCTTGACGCATCGCGCCTGTGCCTTCTGATTATTGCCTAAACTCCTATTAATACGCAGCAACTCTAAAGCCTCATGTCCTGCCAAAAGCTCGCTAGATCAGATATCAATCAAGCTATCGATCCAATTGGAATCTGAATCTTTTGAGGTTTGAAAGTACCATGGGGTTGGCGTCATCCACTGCCCTGTTCCTCTGTCAACTCAGCCCATCTGCAGATGTCATGCAGCCTCAAATGCAAAATAAGTATTCCAACACCAACGCATAAAACAATCAAACTTCCCTATTTTGGGAATACTTCTCTTTTATGAAATCGGCTGGTGACTCAGCAGCCTCCGAAATAGGTCTCAGGTCTGAGGGCCGTAATACTTGACGTCTACTACGTCACCGTGACCAGCACATTCTTGGATCCACAATTGCATTCCGGCGCCCAAGCTACAATAAAACAAAAACACGAATGCTTGTACCCAATCTCAAGTTCACATCAGAATTTCATCTACATTTCGACGCTCTCTAAACACTTAATCTTGACAAAATCACCGCGATGGCATCCTCTCTCCGCTCTCTCAGACTGGCCCAGCGCGTCCCGCAAGCGCTCACCTGCGCTGCCCCGCGGCCACTTACACCCAGCATCACCATCGCCCAACAGACACGCCGCCTCCTCAACACTGACACGGCGCCCGTACTCTACAGCGCGCGCGCCAAAGTCGTCGGCGCGCGGACGGGCCACGTCGAGGGCGACGACCTCGTCGTGGACCTGACGATGGCGAAGGCGCTCGGCGGCGCGGGCGACAAGGGCAAGACGAACCCGGAGGAGCTCTTCGCGGCGGGCTACGGCGCGTGCTTCCAGAGCGCGATGAACGCGTCCGCGGCGAGCATGAAGATCACGATGCCCAAGAAGCCCGAGGACTCCATCGTCGACACGACGGTGCACCTCGTGGGCGACATGAAGAAGCTCGACATGGGCATCCGCGTGGAGATGAAGGTGCGCGTCAAGGGGTTGAGTGATGAGGAGGTGCAGAAGGTTGTGGACAAGGCGAAGGAGGTGTGTCCGTACAGCAGGGCCACGAAGGGGAATGTGACGACGACGATTGAGGTGGTCAAGTTTGGTGAGGGTGGGGGGTCCAAGGGATCTGAGGGCTCTAAGGGTGCGGACGGCTCCAAGGACTCAGAGGGAGAGATTGATGGGGTGAGGCCTAAGGGTCACAGTGACTATCAATGAGGTCACTAGGAAGATACTTTGAGTGGGCATGAGACTTGCACTCGGTCTCTAATATGAGGACCTCATTGTTCCACTATTAATAAAAACATTTGCACTAATAACACAACCCGGCATGAATTTCAACCTCGTCATGCCATGACCATCAGCAGTGTCGATGGATTCGCATTCAATAGCCCCATCAACGTAAAGACAGGCGTTTCCAAAGTTTCCAGAGTCTTTACACCTCAACCCCCCGAGAATATCCATTCAAATGACTTCACCAGTCATCCCCCCCGAGATTCGCGTTCGTCTTGCCAATTTATTTGTACATATGAGGTGGCGAAGGCGTACATGGTTGCAGAAGAATCTTCATAGGCGTTCCTTCAGCAACCAACTCCTCATCTCATTGGTGCCATCGTTGCACGTCGGAGCTCGGCTGCCGTGGCTGCACGTGTTGCAAAGGCACATCGGCTGCCGAATAAGACCCCTGGTCTCGATTGACGTCCTGTGCATATGCCACAGGATTCTGACCACTGCTACCCTCTCCATAGTTAGGCACTCGGTGACCACGGTCGTGGTTGGGGTACAAAGTGCCGTAGGGTGGTTGATAATCGGCGTGGTCTTGATACACTTGACCATTGATACCTCCATGGCGGGATACTTCGTACCTCGGGCTGAAGTCGGTATACACAACGGAAGCGGTTACTTGATAATAGCTCGGGTCTTGAAGAACGGGAGCAGGCGGTTGCTGGCGTTGGCTGTTGTCGCCCCTGAAGTCCTTTACTTTCGGAAGAGGAGGAGGTAGCGCCCCTGCGCGATCGAGAAGGTTTTGCCTCTGAACTGGATCTTCTACTATTGACCACGCATACCCATATTTCTGCATCCCATGCCAGACGTTGTCAAGCTCCGGAAGGATTCTGTCCCTCTCTGCCACAGTGCCTTCCGTGCGGTAGTTGCTGGGTTCAGCAGTGAGCCGCGGGTGGAAGGGGTACCACGGAGCCTCAACAGCCTGCAGTCTGGGAGGTATGTCCACTTGATAGACATTGGCGTACATCGATGGGAGTAGATCCCGGTCGTCTCCCAGGACGTGATAGACGCTGATGTCATTGGCGGGCGGAGCAGGCTGAATGTTGACGAAGACCCGGGCAGGGCGGATTTCGTTGGCGGCCGGGGAAGCAGGGAAGGGGACCTTGTCCGGCGAGGAAGAGGGACGAACTGTCGACGATCTCCTAGCCTCGGAAGCAGGTGTGTCTTCTCTGAGTTCGGAGTCGATGTCCATGGGTTGAATGGACGCCGCTGCTCTAGGCCTTTTCTTAATCCCAGGCATTTTGGGGACTGCGATTTGTGAGTTTTGTAGTATAGAATTATCAAGTTGACGAGGTTTTAATGCGTTGAAGTAGACACTGAGGGAATACTCGCATATTTCCCGGAGACAAGAGTGTCAAACAAGTGCAGTACTTTCTTTGGTTGAAGAAAACCGCGGTCCCTGGAGGAAGCCTTTGCAAAGCTTGCAAAAGAATTTTCTGTCTCCTGCCAGGAAAACGCCAAGGTTTATTTGCCCAATCCATACATGTCTTCTTGTTGCTTTCCAAACATGTTCTCCAAGCTGTGATATCGTGAGGCTCGTAGCAAACACATGACCTCAACTCGAATGACAAATGTCGGTATTGATGTGCTCCAATCACTTGCCATCCCCAAAGAAATCAGCTCTTCCAAGATGTCTTAACTTGTTCATTCTGATCGAAATTTGCTCTTCTAGGGATCTCTACTGCAGAACTCACGAACGGTACTTGTCCAGTAATGAACATCACCTATCTGACCCGACACCATGGATACTTTTGTCAACTTGCAGCCCACCCTAGCCGCCAAGCGAAACCTTTCCATTGGCTTACATGCATTCGGTACCCTGGGGGGTTGTCAGCTGCGACCAACACACCAACAGGTTGGTCTCTGACAAGCAGCAAACAAGCGGGTCAGTCGGGTTGGGTTCCAACACGACCAAGAAAACCCACCGTCAGAAATTTGGTAGCGGTCAAAAAGGTGGTCTGTCCCGCCGGGCGTAGGCTGTTGGTTCATTCTAATTTGTGTTCTCTTTCCTTTTCTCAATTTGGCTGGGCTGTCGTACAACAGGAAAGTGCTGTTGGAACGACCAAAGGTTCTAGGTGTGTTTTTAACGGTGTGATCAGAAGGAGAGACGCCCATCCAGCTTTTCCGCCCCCAAAGCTGCGCAAAGTTTCTGCCAGGATGGACGATTCGACCCGACAGTCTGGTAACGCCGTCGGCACTACGGTCGCACCTGTAGATCCACCTCCGGCAGTTGACCATGATGCAGAGATTGAGCCTGAGGACGAGGGATTTGGTGTTCGTCATTCTTCTGAGCGTCACATTCATCTCACCCCGAACGTCAAGTCGTTCTAATATGTGTATGCAGGACTTGGACTCTATCCCAGATGATCGGATGTTGGTTTTCCAGAAGCATTATCTATTATCACTTGATGCCCGAGGCAGGCCGACAGCGACATTGATGCTGATGGAGACAGGTCATCCTACACCCGATCAATAACGTCGAGTGTCTTTGATTACCCGGTAGAATACGGGCGACGATACCATGCCTACCGCCAAGGCAGTATGTCCTACCGCTCCTTCATCTTCCGCCACTCTTTCTAACAAGCTTCAAAAGCCTACGCATTTCCAAACGACGAGGTTTGTGTCCTGACGGCCCCCAAAGGGCAGCTCTAATCCCTGCAGCCCGAACTGAACCGTCTTGATCTGGCCCATATCCTCATGTTCAAATCCATCGGCTACCGACTGTACCTCGCTCCCATCAGACCAGAAACGACCCAGAGAATACTGGATATCGGGACCGGAACAGGGATCTGTACTCCTCTTCTTCCCCCGGTAGCGTGTGTGATCTAATGATGCTTCCCAGGGGCAATTCAAATGGCTGATAAATTTCCACACGCTGAAGTAAGACTGCCCGGAGATGAAGGATTCTTGAACAGGAGCTGAGTCGCCTCAGGTCATCGGGACAGATCTGAGCGCAGTCCAGCCGGAATGGTAACACCCCTTCCGCACCCATCCCACCCAGTTTCTGACCACAAAAGACAGGCTCCCCTCCAACGTCAAATTTATCGTCGACGACGTCGAAAGCGCCTGGATCGACCCCAAGAAGTACGACTACATCTTCGTCCGCTACATGCTCGTCTCCATCGCAGACTGGCCGCGCCTGATCTCCAACATCTATGAGTTAAATCTCCCCTCATCCTACCCCCTCTCTACTCCATCCTGGATCAAAACCTCAGATATCCTAACAACAGAACAAATAGCCACCTCACCCCCGGCGGCTATGCCGAGTTCCAAGACATGGACGGCCTCTACTACGCCGACGACGCCACCTGCCCGCCCTCCTCCGCGCTCTCCCGCTGGAACGCGCGCTTCGTCGACGCCTGCGAGGCCATGGGCCGCACCGCGCGGCCCGGCCCGGCGCTCGAGGGCTGGGTGCGCGCGCACGGCGGGTTCCGCGGGGTGACGCACAAGCGGTTCAAGGCGCCGATCGGGCCGTGGGCGCGAGATCCGCACTTCAAGGACGTTGGGGCGCTGAATCTGCGCCAGCTGCTCGAGGGGCTGGAGGGGTTTAGCTTGAAGGTGTTTTGTGGGGTGCTGGGCTGGGAGGAGGGGGATGTGAGGGATTTGCTGGAGCGGGTGAGGGCGGAGTTGGGGGAGGGGGGGATGCATGTTATGTTTGATCAGTGAGTTTCTTTTCATGTTTGGGTGATGAGTGAGGGCTGACAGTGTGGCAGTCATGTTGTGTATGCGCAGAAGCCGGGTTTAGAGTGAATCTCATCATCTTGTGAATGTCCCATCCTGTCAAATTACGCCTAACTCAAGCTTTCACCTCCGCCTTCCCCCTTCCAGGCGCTCCCTCAAACTTTGCCTGCCACCTCTCCTCCTGCTTAAACATCGCGACACAAGCCAGCGCGCTCGGGTTGCCATAGTCCGGGTCCGCGCCTCCCTCCAGCAGAGCCTTGTTGGTCTTCGCGTCAGCTCTCGCATCATACCAGTAAAGCTGATGCCAGCAACAATTAGTAGTTGACAAAAAACTCACCTCAATCACCTCGTCCTCCTTCTTAAACACCGCGCCGGCAAGCGGGCTCTGGCCCCTGTCGTTGAGCCGGTTAGGGTCCGCGCCGTGCTGGATGAGGAGCTTCACGAGGGCGGCGTGGCCGTGGTATGCGGCGAGCATGAGCTGTTTCTTGTCAGCTATCATCCGCACTCATAAAAACTCAGGCGGAATGGTCGGAATTGTAAGAGAGGGATCCGTACCAGTGTGTCGCCCTTCTCGTTGGTCATGTTCGCAGGCAGCCCCGCGGGTAAAGCCTGCTGGAAGAGCGCCATGTCGCCTGCGCGCGCGCCGTCGTACAGGCGGCCCGCGAGGGCGATGGCTTCCGGGGGCAGGGTCTGGGAGGCGGGATCCATTGTGCGTTACTGTTTATCGTGATCAGTCTTGCGGACGTTTGTGGTTGATGCGTGAGTGAGTTGGATGGAGATGGTGATTGTGAGCCGAGGTTGTGGTCTGGAGACCCACCGTGGTTCGAATCCGCTGGGTGGCGTTCTTACCGAGATCTGGAACGATTCCTCTGTCTAATTGAAGTATGTACGACTTAAGAGGCCTGTTAGAATATCTTGTTGGATGAGAGTATGATATTGGGCACGTGAATATGGAGCTGGTAAAGTCGGCCGGCGTTCGGGATGGCGGGGTGGAAGCTCGAAGCTCGGGGTTGACGAGTGAGAGAGCGGATGACGTGAAGGAAGGTCATCCCGGGGCCCACAGCTTCAGCGGAGAGCTGTTGCTGGAGTGCAGAAATTGGGGGCTGCTGGGGCTGGTTGCGACCAATCATGGGCTTCTTATTTGGGCCGAGAGTGAACACCTCGTCTCACTTGATCAGATGAGCCTTGAAATGTTCACCGGCAAAAGGCTTTGAGCTTTTTTAACCTCAAATTCACTCTGAATGATTAGGGCCGATGAGATTGGTGAGTGAGAGCCTGCAGTGTACTTGCGGCGCTGACTCGTCTGAGGGAGAGCTTATACCCGCTAACAAAGTACTCAACCACACTATTAATCTCATCGTATTGTTATGGTAAATTTTATTTAGGCCTGACATTGCCCCGAATCTTCATTTCCACGACTACTTCGGAGCCTATTTCTTTCGAAATCACCTCACACCTGACAATGAGAATCAGATTATTCGAGATGGTCGGTATAGTCCATCCTCATCCCGCCGCGACAGCTTCGCTTGCCTTCAAAGCTCCAACAACGGCAAAACAGATCAAGGGAGAGACGATGTACGACATCTATTAGACTGTTAGCAGCCACCTCAATCACACAAATCTTATGCCAAACGTACCGTCAAAAACTTGGCAATCAACATCTTCTGCGCCTCATCCGACCCCTCACAGTCCGCCAGGGCCGACAGCTTCATCGCCGATGGGCCCGTCGGCATGAGCATCAAGCAGAACCACAGCAGCGCATCCTTTGTCAGCAGGTCCGTCTTGCTCGCCAGCGCGTAAATCACCCCAATTGAGATGATGGGCCACACCACGAACCGCACGACAGTGACCGCCAGGAACGGCACCATGGGCACGTGGCTCTCCTTGGACTCGGACCCGTTCTTGAACTGCAGCAGCGCCTTGGAGAGCTTCACGCCCACGACGATGACCTGCAGCGTCGCGAAGAGGTCGCCGACGTTCTTGAGCGCGGAGGTCAACCACGCGTTGAGGTAGCCGCCGGCCTCGGGCTCGGAGAAGAAGAGGCGGTGCAGCGCAGGGACGAGGCCGACGAGCGCGCCGAGGAGGGCGCCGATGACGGGGGCGTTGACGAAGCTGGAGAGGAAGCTGAGGCTGCTTTGGATGGAGGCAGGGAGGGCGGACCAGAGGCGGTTGGTGTTGCGGGCGAGGCGGTGCTGGGCGCGGGTGCGTTTGGCGACGACGCGGTGCGGGAGAAGGGAGGTTCGCTCGTCGCGCTCGAGGTCCTGGGATTCGACGTCGTTGTCGTCTTCGTCTTCACTCGATTCGTGGTCGCCGTCCTTGTCCGGGGCTTCTTCCTCGTGGCCGTTGAGGAGCTTGGGCCCGAGGGCGAAGGTGAGGGAGTTGCCGATCATGGCGTTGACGAGGAAGTAGCTCTTGGCTTTGGCAACCACATCGGAGCTGTCGTCGATGGAACTGAGGATGCCCGTCGCATCGAGTGATTGCACCAACAGCAGAGGCAGGCTGGTGGTGTTGTTGAAGGCAATGGCCGGCGTCACCCAGTCGGGCATGCCCAGGACCTTGTTCAGGAACATGCCAATGCCGATTGACGCCGTGGTGTAAAAGACGGCCCATAATATGATGGGTACATAGCGTAGCCCCTTGTGATCGGTTAGGAGATGCCGGCCAAAGTCTTCACGACGGAACACCTACAGTTTCGAGGTCGAGTTGCGACCCGACATTCGTGATCAAGAGCGCCGGCAGCGCCATGCGGACGCAGAAGGTCGATATCTTCTTGCTGCTCTGTCCATCGAGAAGACCATACTGCGCGGCAATTACGCCAACGGCGATGGTCAGCAGCACCGACAAGGAGGCCTGGAAGGCTCCGAGGAAGGGGACGAGGACGCTCTCTGCCGTGTTATCCGACATGGTGTAGTGTCAAAAAGATTAGACGAACAGGTTCTCATTCATCCTGGAGAGGCGGCACGGCGAGACTTCTTAAGGGCGAGAGATAAGGCACGCGACATGCCGTCAAACCGAAGCAGAGAGCTGAGCTTGCGCAGGGACAGAAGATGGCTTGGCGCTTGCAGGTTTCTGCGCTTGGCACCAGGAATGAGAACGTGGACGTCACTGCGCACGTGCCAAGACGCCCCCTTGGTCCCATCGAGATGAGATGCTGCGTCTTGACTGCTTTCAGGCGGTCTGCCTGTGGTGTTCTGGAGTGTTTTATTCCATCGAGATGATTTTGGAGGAATTTTGGAAACCAAAGTGATGAGGCACACAAACACCGATGCACCAGTCCCGGGAGTCCGGTGTTGAAGGTGAAAGGTGACCGAAGCTTGGGCCGTGTCTCGTGGCAGCTCGGTGAAGCGTTCGGCTGCTCTTCACCGAGCTCTCCAGGCAAGAACCACTCACGGGCAGTGTTCGTCTGAGGTCTCCACAAATAACCGAGCAAAGCCGACCCGCCAGAACGTCATCGCATTTTCACCAATCGAGCTCTTTCCTCGGTCCGCCCAAGTTGAGCTCTCGCAGCAACCAACACAGCCGCCCCTCCAACGGCTCAATCGAACTCAATTGGAACCAAAGGACGCACTCCTTCTTCTCACATTTCCTCTTGCCTATTCCCACGGCTTGATACCCCAGAGACAGCAACAATGCCTCCCCGCCTCGCCCCGCTCCGTCTCGCTGTCCGCATCCCGCGGTGCTCCTCCTCCTCCAGACCGGCCGCCGCCCTCTACTCAACCGCGACCGCCGCCGACTCCAACCAGCCGCTGATAACCGTCACCCAGCTTCCTGCACCCGGCTCCGGCCACATCCGTATCCTCGAGCTCAACCGCCCGAAGGCCCGCAATGCCATCTCCAAGGCCTTGCTGTCCCAGCTGCGCGCCGAGATCGAGGACGTCCACGCCCAGTACACCGAGACAGGCGATGAGGCACCTGCGAAGCAGATCTTTGGCGGCGCCGCGGGAAAGGACGTCAAGGGCCCGACGCGCGCCTTGATCCTCGCCAGCGCCGTTGAGACGAGCTTCTGCGCTGGCGCCGACTTGAAGGAGCGCCGCGGCTTCTCCCAGGCGGAGTACGTTACCCTCCAAACCACCCCCTCAAAGACCGTCATGATACTGATACAACCATCAACAGGACCGACGAGTTCCTCGCCAACCTCCGCAGCACCTTCACCTCCCTCCAAAACCTCCCGATCCCCACAATCTCCGCCATCTCCTCCCTCGCCCTCGGCGGCGGCCTCGAGCTCGCCCTGTCCACACACTTCCGCGTGCTCTCCTCCAACGCGCTCGTGGGCCTGCCCGAGACGCGCCTCGGCATCATCCCCGGCGCCGGCGGCACGCACCGCCTGCCCGCGCTCATCGGCCTCTCGCGCGCGCGCGACCTCATCCTCACCGGCCGCCGCGTGTCCGCGCCCGAGGCGTACTTCCTCGGCATCGCGGACCGGCTGGTCGAGATCACGCACGACGAGGCCGAGAAGGCGGGCGAGGGCGACAAGGACAAGGGCGCGCTGATGGTTGCGAGAAGGGCGGTGCTGAGCGAGGCCGTGAGGCTGGCCGGCGAGATCTGCGAGGGCGGGCCGATTGCGATCCGCGCGGGCTTGCAGGCTGTGAACTGGGCGAGGGAGGAGGTGGAGAACAAGATGTACGAAAGGGTTGTGGCGACGGAGGATCGGAATGAGGCGCTGAAGGCGTTTCAGGAGAAGAGAAAGCCTGTGTTCAAGGGACAGTAAAGAATATGGCATCTAGATGTAAAAAAAGATAGGTGGGAATGTGTGAAGATGATTAATCATTGTCGATAGATGCGCCAAATGTGAAGGCCGCCTGGTTGACAAAACGAAACGGCACATTTTACACCACATACTAACAATTGCTTAGAAAAGAAGTAAGTTGTACTGGACAGAACGCCAAAATTTACCTATCATACTATGCGAAAATTACCCACCGGACTATTAGGAGCCTGGTGAAATTTACTGGCACTTTAAATTATATCCTTATGTTGGGGAGTGATGCGGGATAGACAAACTCAACTTTCCCCCTACTAGGTCTGCCGGCCTTTTCAACCGTGTGAAGGCAAAGGTGTGCGTTTATGATCGCCCGGGTCGCTGACATTAAAAGGTCACTGGGGCACTGACTATCTTCAAAGCTCAAGCGGCTGTACGATGTAGCCTCCTAAATTGCTACCACGCCGTATCATCCGCCGGCCCCGTCCCGAAGTGGACCTACCTTGGCATCCGTCTCCCTCGATCCCGTTCGGCAGACGCCCGGACCTCCGGCCCGATAGATCGAGATCGCAATCCGTAACCAAGTTAGTGAGTCTCCCGTTCCAACATCTATCGGCCAGTGCCTTGATCCGCTGCCGTACTCACCGGATTTGTTCTCTACTAGACCCAATCTGCCACCACAAGCTCAGCTAGACCTTCAGCTCTTTCTCCCGCCTTCCCGTCCAAAGGGTCCAGACCACGGAAAGACCGAGGTAATGCAAACAGCCTCCTCTCAACAAGCAACAGACAAACAGTGGTGTGATGCAGAGGTAGACATGTCGTCATTACCTGCACCGATCCCCACGGCCAAATCTGCGGGGAACACCACCAGACGACGACCAAGCGACGATACCTTGAGAGTACCTCCCGCGATCGATGATGTAGGTGTGATACAATTGTCTCGCCGTGGCCCAGAACGTCATGGCGCACTCGCCTCGCCCCTGCACCCCTCCCTTTTCGTGGTGAGATGCACTGTTACAGTGGGGTTGGGGGCCCTGAAGCCGCTGTGGTTGTGGTTTAGCATGTGCGGCTAAAGGAGAAAGAGCCCCGCGAACTCAGGGCGTGGTGCCTGCCTGCCACCTGCCGCCCACCTGCCTCCGCAGGGCGGAAGCGATGACATCACCCCCAGCTCATAGGTAGCTTCCTCGAGCTCTCTCCTTCCGGTGTGAGTGTCATTCCTTCCCGCCTTTCATATTTGAGGTTACCTCTCCCTCACAACACTTCTCTTGTTCTTCAATTTTTCTCAATACAAACACCAAAAAAGTCATTCAACCGCGCCTTTTGATACCCAAAAACCACCAAACATACCCCTAATAAATCCAACCAAAATGTCGTTCCTCATCGAGACTGTCGGCCGCCGCATGGCCACCCTCCCTCGCGTCGTTCCCAGAGCCGTCGCCGTCGCCCCCAGGCAATTCACCACCACCACGCCCGTCCATAAGTCCGCTACCGAGACGGTCAAAGACGGCCTGAAGACGGTCGACCGCAAGGTTAGCGACAAGCTCGTCGACGGCATCAACCTCGGCTGTAAGACCCTCGTCCCTCCTGCCTGGCCCCTTGCTCCAGGATTTATGTCATAAACATGGGCACTGACATTTGCCTCGCACAGCTTCCGTCGCGGAAAAGGTCAAGGAAGTCACCCCCAACTCGCAGGCCGAGGCCGCGGGCAAGGCACAGGAGCTCAAGGGCGAGGCGGCCGGCAAGGCGCAGGAGCTGAAGGGCGAGGCCAAGGGCAAGGTCAACGAGGCCGCCGGCAAGGCGAAGGGTACCGCCGACCAGGTCAAGAAGAACCTGTAAACGATTGAAACGACATAAAAAGCATGGCTCATGACATGGGGCATTTCATGAACTGCCCCCGACTGTAACACTATTATCATAAAACCTTCATAGCATGGGAAGGGGACCTGGGTCTACAAGGGGCGTTTTAAGCTAGCTCAATCAACGTTGCGATTGATGATCATTTGTACAAGTTGGAGTTGGTGCATGCGAATTCCTGTCCATGTGATCGAGGACTCGACTGCCGCAGTCTACACTGCTGGAGATGTTGGACCCCCCAAACTTACTCACTGCAGCCCACCATCAAGTTAATACAGCTATTGGATCACCTGTCTGCCACGCTGCTCTGTCGTACCACTGCGTTCATATCCTCTCTTCTGCAAGACGTATCGCTAACTGCTTTCTACGGGTTGACCATTCATACCTCACCCATGGTGTAGTGAAGTTGCATACGGAACATCGAAGGTAGAGGCGCTGGGAATTGCCCCGAGTGTTAAAGCATTGGGACCGCTGGTGGTAAGGCCTTCTCGGCTCACAACACGGAGAAGTCACTGACAGCCGATGGCCTCCAAGGTTTCGACGTTGCCAAGTACTGTAACAGGGTCTGTCCTGAAGAGTATCTTGCCGTTTTAATTCGGCATCGTCAGATCGAGAGGAGGGATTGGACATCTATCAACGACCTTCCTTATACCACACCATTAAGCAACGAATCATGTCAAGGGAACCCTACTGAACGGGGGAGTCTCTGACAGGGGCAGGGCCACGAGGCCATCATCCAACTCGACTGCCGGTGCATGGATGACGATGCCCACTTTCCCGAGGACGCGGTTCCTTAACCAACGACCTCCACGATTTCCAGCCGGCTAGTCTTAGCTTCCCTTCTTCATCTGCAACGAAGAATCATCCCGTATTTTAGCAGCTTCTGACACCTCGCCGCGGACCCGAGGCAGGAGACCACGCTACCTGCATCACCGGCGCCACGGCCGTCTATCGCTAGTCCCGTATCCGCGCTGCAGCTATCGAATTATGGCGTTTGACAGTCTTCGCCCGGTACGCATTTCGCGGGTTTACAGCTGCTTCTTCAAAAAGTGGCTTGGATCCTTTCCGCTAATAATACAATGTTTATCTCTGCCGGCAGCCCTGAGCCAAGTCCGGCGTCACCTGCGTGTGGTGAGTGCCGGATATTAGAGACGCATCGTTAGGCAAGGGGCGATATGGGGGTCAGCCAGGGGAAAGCTGTTGATGCACCTACCGGGCTTTGCATACCAGCGCCAAGGGGAAAGGCACGGAAGGGAGAGCTTCAGGAACTTGCCCCTGGATTGTGGACTCGAGTGTGAAGAATGGGACTAGGTGGTCTTTCTGAGGCTTAGGCTGCGCTGGAGGAAAGACAAGCTTCTTTTGCACATTCTTCGGATGCTATTGCTCCAGCGGCATAGTTATTAGGAAACCTAGGGACTGCCCAGAAGGTCTTTCCGTGGCCACGGTGACTCCCACCTGGATTAGCAGCTAGCTCCCTGCTAGAAACAAAGTGAGACATCATGCTCCAGAATAATGGGCCCCAACCACAGAGCATGTGCAAAAGATGCGCGATGTTGTTCCTTTTTCTAGGCAAAACATAAGCTGGTCCCCTTGCCCAGCCCTACTGCCCCGATTGGTTGGGCTCTTTGCCTCTGCTGATCCCGCGCCCAGACATATCGTATCCTCGCCGATCTACGGTGTGCCATGTTGATGTGCATTCCATTCCTACGAGGCATCATGGAGCACGCCGTCCTGGCTTCAGTCTTGGCAGCAGCTACATCGACATCCGCCGCATTTGCTGCTCTCTCTTCTCAATGCATATCCAGGGGTTCACGACGCTTCTGCCGACTCCAGCAGCTGTCAAGCCAGTTTAGCGCCATTGATAGTGTTCCTACCCGAATCGTACCGTCTGCTCAGCGCGTGTAGCTGGATTATCCCCGTTAGCATCAATGTTCCCCGACCGCGAATAACGTGGCTTCTTGGCCAAATGAGGCTGGACCATATTGCTTCCCGGAGACGAGTTGCTCTGAAAGGGCAAGTGTCTGCGAACGGCGAAAACGGGCTTGCTGTAGGCTCTTCTCGCCCCCCTATTGCGACTTACACCAGAAACGGCAATTGTGGCGCACACATCTGGATTGCCTCAGCCGCAGCAAAGGGATGGATTCTGCGCGGATATGGAACGAACACACGCGCAAATGTTCTGCCCACTCTCCCTTTGCCATCGGCATCTCCCCTCTAAGGGGGGATCTAGAACTAGACTAGAGATGATGGCCCTATCCAACATTCTTGTATAATATTACCAATGTCCCGTTCCCCCCATCTGATCTGAGGATGGCTCTTCAGGTTTTCCCTGCCAGGTCTTCCTCGTCTTACACCAGAACCCCAAGCGGCTTCAACTCCAGCTAGGAGCCCTTCCTCCCTCCCGGCCTCTGGTGATACTCCCCCGTCAACCGTCCGCAACGATGTATCTCTCTCACCACCAAAAGCCGCCAATGTCGCCCATCTGGACGCAGCCCCTCCAGCACACGGCAAGGTTCCGGTACAGGACGCTCTATATCGCCTCCGCCCTCACCCTGCTCTCCCTGTTCTGGATCTGGGGCAGCCACCGGGGCTCGTTCTATTTCGGCAGCGGCCATGGCCGCACGCTGATGCCGTCGGCCGTATGGAGGACGCACACCTCGCACCTCATCCCGCCCAAGATCTGGCAGATCGTGCTGCCCAAGAAGACGCCGCAGTCGGACAAGGACTTAGTGATTGACGCCGAGAAGCTAGGTAGCTCGGCGACGTGGACGGCCATGAACCCGGGATACGAATAGTAAGCTTCACCCATCCACTTTGTTTCCACAAACACCGACTAACACACGACCCCAGCACCCTTATGGGCGAGACCTCCGCCCTCGAATACGTAATCCGCCATTTCGCAAAGGAGCCCCGCATCATCGAAGCCTACAAGAACATGCCCAACGTGGGCATGAAGTCCGACTTCCTGCGCTACCTCATCCTCGGCCTCGAGGGCGGCGTCTACACCGACACGGACACCGTCGCCCTGCAGCCCATCGACGGCTGGGTGCCCGCGCACCTGCGCGATCGCGTGCGCCTCGTCGTCGGCATCGAGTTCGACCGCCGCGACGGCAACGGGTGGTACGACATCCTGCACTGGGTGCAGTTCTGCCAGTGGACGATCGCGGCGGCGCCGGGGCACCCCGTCTTCCGCAAGATGGCGCAGCGCATCCTGGGCGCGCTCGACGGGCTGGCCGCGACGCACGAGGTGCCCGTCAACGAGGTGAAGCCGACGAGCACCGAGGTGATGAACTCGACGGGGCCGGCGGCGTGGACGGAGACGGTGTTTAAGCAGCTGCAGGAGTACGACAGCGCGCTGACGGATATCAAGAACCTGTCGTATATCACGGAGCCGAAGTTGGTGGGTGATGTGCTGATTCTGCCGATTGATGGGTTCGGGATGGGGCAGCCGCATTCGAATAGTACGGTTGGGGAGCCGCCTAAGGAGGCGTTGATGAAGCATCTGTTCCATGGCTCTTGGAGGGGGGAGTGAGTGAGAGGAAGTTAGGGATGGGTTGATGGCGTCGGCGTAATGGGGGTCTTGGTTTATGTGGGATGATATCACTAATTCTTTTGTTATATATTTAAAGACGAAGAACCAATTTCAAAGTATTGGTTTGATGATTCCAAAACTTGAACACTTCGAAACATAAGTCTGTACTCTTGACGTCTCCGCATATTCCCCTTCACTGATCATTGCGTCTCACTGGTGACTTTCATGTCGTAGTCGAAAGTCGAAACATCAATTTAGAATGCGGCACTGAACGTGACTTTTAATGATTAAAGAAATCCCAAGGGACATCCGTTTTATGACAAAAGCTCTACTGACATTTTCATCTGTCTATGGAATTAGCCTCGAGGCTCCTGTGTAATCAAGCCGATGTTCAAGTTGACATCCTCAGGTTGAAGTTACCGCTAATTTCCTCTTTGGGTCACACGCAACCCCTTCGGCGGCTACCCGAATTATCCCGGCGGCACAGTAGTCCCAACATACCGCCATTCCGGAACATCTCGCTGCCGATTGAATAAGAAAATTCTAATCAGGACCCACGACGATAGAAAAGAAAGTCGCATCTGCGATCTAGAATCAAGGCTTCTATCAGTGCAGTTGAGATCACCGAGGATACGTGCCTCGTACCGAGGTAAATGAAACGCCACTGCTTTCACGGCGTTCAGCTATCATCGATATGTCTTCTCGAGTGCTAGCCACATGTAAGGCCCACCGTAGCATTAAGCTAAGGGGATGTCATGCGCTTTCGACTTCCACATCTCCAACTTTGCAACTACGAGCATCATCTCCCGCTACCAAGCACCCTAATGGAGCGCGTCTACTGGCTTTGGACGGGGGTGGCGTCCGTGGAATCATGTCTCTCGTCGTTTTGCAGAACATCATGAAACGTATTCAAGTCAGAAGGGGCCTGAAGGAAGAGCCTCGCCCCGTCGACTATTTCGAGCTGGCTGCTGGAACAAGCACTGGAGGGATCATTGGCCTCTTGCTGTTCCGATTCCGGATGACCGCTACCGAAGCCATCAAAACGTACGACGAGATAGCCAAGGATATCTTCAAACCCAAGGTCTACGGCTATTCCATCGACTTTCTAGGGGAGAAGATTTCTTCCTGGGTCAACAACAGCAAAAGTGTGGTCCAGAATAGTCGGTTCGATGGCGAATCTCTCAAAAGGGCCGTCCAACGGGTAGTCGCAGACCATGGCCTAGACAAGGACGACAAAGCGTTGAAGGGAGACGCGCTACTTCAGCACCCAGCGGCTGGCAGGATGTAAGAATACCAAAAAGACGCCCATATTGGTAGCCTCAGGATGCATCATTGACCATGGAGACACTCAGGATCATCTGCACGACGGCTCAAGACAGGGCAGAAACGGCTCTGATGAAGACGTACAAGGACAACAATAACTATGTCTCTTCGGTAGCAAACGACATCATGAAAGAACACCGCGACAAAATCACAATCTGCCTCGCAACGAGAGCGACGTCGGCGGCACCGACATACTTCCCCGAGGTCAAGTGGCCCGAGGGAGCAAAACGACAATTGACACTCTGGGACGGCGGTCTTCTCAACAATAACCCCATTGACCAGCTGTGGAACTCGAGATATGACCTAGTGAAGCCAGGCGAACCGGAGCCCAAGATCTCCTGTGTGATCAGTCTCGGCACGGGGTGGGAGAGGGCGGATTCGCCAAAGGACTCTTTGCTCAAGATCACAGGGGTGCTGTCGACCGTGATGGCCTTCTCGACCAACACGAACGCCAAAGCCAAGGACTTTTCGCGGCACATATCGATGCTAAATCAGCGTGCTGAGCATGCTGATACCAAGTACATTAGGTTCAACCCGTCGCTGGGGAGGAACAAAATTGGCCTCGCGGATTACAACAAGATGGAGTTGCTGAAGAAACTTGCGAGGAACTCTGTCACGCATCCGAAGGCGCATGAGTGGATTGAGAAGGCAGTCGATGCCATCTGTCCGAAGGATGCATGACTACTTATTACCTACCTTGTGTGATCTAGTGTAAGATATGTACCTGTATGAATAATCAGCAATGCGTTGTGATCCGTGCCGAATAGTCCACACCTTGATAAGCAGTAGTTCGCAAAGTTTGATTGATAACAAGCATAAAATGGCTGCATTTTCAACGTTCAAACTTCGATCTCAGATAAATCGTCTTCAAAGATTTCATCCTTCAATAATTGTCCTTCCTCTATATTTGGAGCAGGAACAGGCAGAAATAACACTCTGTTACCAAGAATCCTGGATTGAAGGGACGGCGAATCAAAAAATTACCAGTATCGAAAATGGCTGGAAGGAATCCTCAAAAGAGACAAACGAGTTCCCAGGAGGAACGGGAAAGGCCGTTACAACCAATCAACCAAACCTCTCTACCGTTTGAGATCAGACTCATGATTGCAGAACTGGTGATACAGGAAGAGGAAAGGGCACGAGAAAATGCACGACAAAGGGCACGACGAATGAGAAGGTACCAGCAGGAGCTAAGGGCACAGCAAGAACAAAGAACGACGAGGCTGCTGCAACTGGTAGCGGCCGGTGCAGAATGGCAGATCGTCATCGAGGAGGAATTGTTTGCATCCTTGAAGCTACAATCAGTGGCTGACATATTGTGGCTGGGACGAATTGTCGACCAAAGACGAGAACGCTACATCAAGAGGATTCGATTACATGTTGAATTGGCAGATTACGACCACGACGTATGTCAGCTTGCCGAGAACGAAGATACCATGAGACTGAACAATAAGATATTCAGTCGACATCTTGTACCTCTTCTCAACATCCTCTCCCAATGGAATAACAGCAGCGGCGTGACGTTGGACCTCAGCGCCGCTTCACGCAGCGACGCTCTGCACACCTTTAACAAAATGGAAACCGATTGGATGGACAACTATGAGTTGCTGAACGATTCACCGATTCATGATTGGTGTATCGGGGCAAGAAAACGTACCCTGGGGAGCCTGTTAGACTTGGTTTCCCATGACGATGTCCAGGTCGTCTTGCCGCCGGTCCCAGCCGTGACCAGATTCATTCTTACCCGACGTCACTTCCGAAGCCTTTCCCCTGAAACCGTGAAGCTAGTCCTTGGATGCTTCCCGAATCTGGAACAGGTTGCATACGAGCCTTACGCAGGCGTTGACGCCGAGTCCCAGATTGAGCGTGATGCCGCAATTACAGCTTTGCTGAAGGACCTGCCCCAGTCCACTCGGATCCTATCGCTTTGGGAGTGCGGCAGGCTATGGCTGAACGAAGAGCCAGTCAAGAAAACCGACCATGACATGGTGTTGGCCGCAGCAAACGCTAGCCACCGTCTCGAATCCTTTTGCGTCACCTTCGCCTTAGAAGCGCACGACTTCTTCAGCGTCAAGCTTCCGACAAATCTTGCACCGTGGCGCAACCTTCACACCCTATCTCTGACGTCAAGCTGGCTGACAACGAAGGACTCTGGGTTGATGAATAGAGTTCTGCTCGCAGCAGCAGAGAAGGCACAACTCATGCCCCAATTACGCATAATGGAGCTGTGGCATCATAAACTGGTGAGATTCGCTGGAATTTCAGGATGTTTCTTGTTTCGGTATGAAGCCGGCAACCGACTCGCAAGGGTCACGGTTCACCGCGAGAAGCTGCCGGACTTTAGCCTCGCGAAGGAGGTCAAAGAGGCTTGGAAAGCTGTGGCCGGAGGCAGTCTTGAGTTTCGTATGATGGGCTTGGAGCGGGTCTATTCCTTGTACTATCAGTATCCTAAGGTTGGTAAACTTCTCGGGGTGTTGAGGCAGGATTTGGGAGGTGGCCCTGACGGGTCGGGAACCTGGAGTGTGGACATGTAGGACGACGCACTCCATCAGTCACACCTGCACAGGAATGTGGAACCATGGCTCAGATCTGCTTGCAATGATAGTGAAAGGACCGAGTCTTTTTAGCATTTCACAGGCGAAGTGAAGAATCCATAAGGCAAATAGGGGTAATATATGGCCAGACTTTGATTTAGGCTCGAAGAGTTAAAGGTATGAAGCCGTTCAAAGACACATTCTCGCAAGATAAGAAATAACGCAACATTAGCCGAGGAATCTTGCCATTATCGGCCTTAAAAATATTACTCTGTGTTGCGCCTCTTGAGTTGCTTAATGGATCTTTTGAGACGCCTCGTCATTTTTTGAATATGTAACCATGCCAAATATAGCCTCTTTGCCGGACTTTAGACTACAGGAGCTGTCGTTGCCTCTTGCTCCGGCTTACGAGCATAGACCAGGTGGCTAGCATGTGTTAGTGACTTGAGCCAGAAAATGTTATAGAAGACTCACAGGTCAATGGTTGGCTGTAACTTCGCATCCTTCAGCGCCTTTCGCTTCTCGGCAATGAAGACGATGGCTTCCGCATATTCCCAGCCCATGATCTCCTTCAGGAGGAAGGTGCCGAACCCTTCGAGGGACTGATCAAGATACTCCAAGAAGCCGGTACCTACTTCCTTGAGGAGCGGATCGTTTGGCCATGACCCGATAGGAATCGGCCACTTCTTCTCGACAATATCGACGAAACCAGCTTCCCGCAGGTTGTGCGCAATACCAGGATCGACGCACTGCTTACCAGTCTTTCCAAGCTTGTCGCAAGCGGCGCAGATATTCTTGGCCCAGGCTTTGTAGGGGTGACTCTCGTCCATTTCCTGGACCTGCGATCGCACCTCGATGTCGAATTCTTTGACTTCAATGTAGCCGCCGGGCTTCATAGAATGAAGGGCTTCTCTGTAGAGTCTTGGCCAGTCGGACACACTGCCTTCAAGGTTGCGGATATGGACGAAGTCGAAGAAGTCAGCAGGGAAAGTCCATTCCTGTTCAATGTCGTCGATCTGGAATTTGCAGTTGGGCGGGATCCATGAGGGCTGAATGGGCGAGATATCGACGCCAATGACCTCCGCTGACGGGAACTCATCTGCAAAGTCGCTGCGTATGATGAGCTTCAAGTTTGACTTAGAGGCTTTAGGCAAACTCACATTGCCCAGATTCCGGTTCCAGTGCCGACATCAAGAACATGCTGCGAATAGTCTAAGTCCTCGTTTCAACTCATTTGGATCAATAAGGTATTAGTAGTTTACCTGTGGACTATCGCCAATAGGCGCGAGGAAGAGCCTGTCATTAAGAAACAGCGTCATCCAGTAGTGACTATCAAAACATCAGCGAGCTTCTATGAGTCTTCAATGTTATTGACTTACTTGATTTCAAGGCCTTCGTTCTGCTTCTCATCGTTTGGCCCCCAGTACTCCGTCTTTTGAGTGTACGTGCGACCGTGGAGGCGGCGGTATTCTGAAATGCTTTCACTCAAAGACGCAGTAGACGAGCGGAGGCTGCGACTGATGAGCATTTGGTGTATTGCGGAAACATGCCGAGTTATCCTAATTACCTGTTCGTTTCAGCCTGGGACTCATTGTCTGTCTCTTCAACACCAGGATCCTGTCGAGTACTAGAGTTAGCACATTTGATTCCCAAAGGCCGCGAAACAGAGTCACTCACAGCCGCAATAGGCCCTTCGTCGGGACCTGTACCCGCATTTGCTGCAGGTGGCGAGCTGGTCGCCGCATGAGCTGTCGCGGGAGCCGTCGCGGGAGCTTGGGTAGGAGACGCAGACATGTCAAGCGAATATTGAAATTGAGCCAGGCGAAATGATGAGACAGCAGAGGCAGAAACCGAGGATCTGGGTCAAGGACAGAAAAGCGACAGAAAAGCGACAGAAAAGCGACAGAAAAGCAAACCCAATACCCCGCAGCACCGAGGGCCCCTCCTTTCAGAGTGGTTCGTTGTTTGTCTGTTGGTTCTAGACGCACCACTTGCGTTCCAGATGGGCTCGCCAAGAACACCAGCGAAGCCGTGTTCCCCGACGAATGAAAGCGCCCTGTCAATTGCATGTTCTAAGCCATTTTTGGCATCTCGGAGGACAGCCGACATTTATTGGCCGGGCTCAGCACGGAGATAGCGCTGTGAGTGGGTAAATCAGACAGCCAAATCGTCTCTGCTGGGGTCTGACAGTCGTGGCGTGGCAAGGGGGGTTGAGTGTGCAACGCGTTGTCCTTTGACCACGTGGGGGCTCTTAGGTGAAGAAACATCCCTTTACGACCCTCATGACTTCTTTAAATTGCGACCGGTCATTAGATTCCTTGGGTATACGAGCTCAGTATGTTTTCCCAATCCGTGTCGCACCAGATCTGTTGCTCGCTGCCCACGTCCGCGAACATGAAGTCGGAAAAGCTCAAATTCTCGTTGGGCGTCTCGATCTCCGTGCTCGTCTGCTCCGTCAACCGCTCCTCTTCTTGAACCCTCATTACCATCGCCTCGACATCGGATAGCAATGCATCGTGGTCCTTCGCAGCGGGGTTGCCGACGCGGGCCATCTCGCGAAGAAGCTCTCTTGTCCGAGAGTAGAGGGCTGCATCATGATCTTCCGAGGAAGGCGTTGAGACTCGGTTGCGATGGATGGATACGCGCGCGAGAGCTAGGATAGATAATCCCGAGAAAAGATGGAGGGATTCCCAATATCCGAATTTCGCTGTCGGCGAGGCATCCTGTCAGCAGTGGAGAGAATCGCAGATAGCGACCAGCACTTACCGATCTTGTCGTAGTTCCAAAGACCAAGGAGAATCTTGCAATTATGGCGAGCTGCCTGGAGACACTGCATCTTGACGGCTTTCATCGAATCTCCTCCACCGATTGATGGAACGCCTGAGCGACCGGAGCTCGTTTGCTGACCATTTAGTCGACGTGTCTGAACTATAGATGAAAGTCTTTGAAGATAGAGAGGTCTGAGGAGTAAGATGGAACACTATCAACAATTAGCTAGAGTGTTAGAATAATTCTCTAGCCAAGGTGGCAACTTGCCTGGTGGTATCTCATGTATATCGATGCCAGGATTCGTCCGTATTGCGCTTCCATTAGTCTGGTAGGAAGGCTATCCTCAAAAGTGAAGGTCATGTTGCTCGGTAAGTTGGCTCTCCAATCATGGAGCATGTCGATGCAAGGTTTGATGATGTCTAGTCGCCTCTCGTCATCCACGTCTGAATGTTGAGCGGCAGTGATTACAACGTGACGCTTGATCTCGCAGAGCTGGGTCGATGCTGTCAGAAGACTTGGATCTGAGAACTGCTCCAAGTCTTCCGATGTGAGGCCAGCTGAGCACGGGAGCTGCATTCCCTCGGGGACAGATGCGAGAGCAGGCGACACTCCCAACTCGGTACTGATCATCCGATCCATGCAATATGATGTCCACCAAAGTCGCTTTCTGTGCTCATTCATCACTCGAACATTTTGCTCTGCGTCTATTGGCGTTTGAGCGGTGACTGGTTTGTGGAGGTGTAGAAGCTTAGCAAGGGCGCAGCTTTGACTAGCGTACGAGTACGCCGTTTTCCTCCGATTCAGTGAATAGCAATAGAAAGCCTTGCAATTTGGTCAGCCCTTGCTTTTGATGACTTGAAGAAGCAGAAGGTAGACTCACAATGAGATTGAGAGCTTCAACATCTTCTGAGACTGGCTCCTCAGACGACATCTTCAGCAGCATCAAACCCTGCTCAAAGTAGTCTGACCCTGGCGGTGGTGGTGGCGCCTGTGGTGTTTCAGAAGACTCCGAGTTAGACGTTGGTGAAGAAGATACGGGAGGCAGGATGCCGTAAGGACTAGGAGGCTGCTCGCCCGTGAGCTGCATATGTGTGGATGCTGTCATGCGCGAGCGATTGAAGCTTTCTGCCAGAGCCAGAACAACAGATACCCTGCAGAGCCAATTGCGGTCTTTGGATTGGGAACTGGGGCCAGAATATGTCAACATCAGTCTGTCACGGAAATCCTTGCGGAGAAACCAATGGTATTCGCTGAAGCCCTCCTCGAAAGCTTGGAGGAGGTGAAATGCGTATGGTCTTGGGGGAAGTCTGAGATGCACCTCAGGATCTACAGAACTCGGCATTAGTGTTTTTCTCTCGTCTTTGATTGATCAACTCACGCAAAAAGTCGAACTTGAGACGAGAGTATGTGTACTTCTCCTTCCGAGAAAGTAGTGTGTGGAAGAACTTTTCCGTGCTGCAGTCTTCCGGCATCTCTTCTTTGATGGCTCTACTGGTCTTCGGAGGAGACATGGGCGCGGCAAAGTCAGGACTCCGAACGTCTGTTTGAATAGGCTCAGGTGCATGCGTCGAGTTTGAAGAAGATTGAGTTGATCCTCTTCGAACGGAAGCCAGCTCCTTTTCGAGCATTCGCAAATAGCTCTCCGACACAGTCGTGAACTTTTCCTTGACCGGGTAGACACACTCCCGACGGCGCACTTGACAGCGCTGACACGGAGTTCCTGAAATCCTTCAACTCCATGTACCTTACTCGTTATGCGACAGTGGAAGACATACCTCCATTGCATTTGAGCTTCTGTCCATGACATGCCTTGCAGGCCACAGAGCTGCGGCCCTTCTGAGCTGGACTTGTCACCATGACGACGTTGCCGGACCGATTGACTTGCTCAGTTGAGTATGCTAACGGCCCGATGTCTGCGAGGGAGCGGTTCAAAACGGCAAACGCCAAGACGAAATTGAGATGAGCGATACCGGAGACAAGACCCCGGCAGTTGGGATTGTGGCAGGGAACAGCATCGACGCGTGCACATCAATTGCGATAACACCGCATGAGATGGGTGCGGAGGCCGTCTTGATAACGGCCAGGGCGTCCAGCTTCCCATTTAAGGAGCTCGCAGAGGGGTTGTACATGCTGTTAACAATGCCAGGCGGGGCGGCATGCATCGGCCCCAGACGCTAAGTGGTGGATATTCAGCGTAATGGTGTCGCACCGCGGTCTGTCGCTCTGCGAATCGTTGATGATGCAGGGATTGGGGTTTCTGGGAAGTTGGAGTATCTTGGTAGTCTTCGACTTAGGACTCGGTGTTGGAGATGATTGTTTGTGGAACGGGTGGCTACCTCGCATTCACCCAAATGGTCAAGTCAAGGGCATGTCAGTGGCATTTGGTGTGCATTCGGCCCCCTGACGGTTATGAGAAAGTGATGAGTCGGATTCCAGGGTGTTGTGGCTGCATGTTTGCTCTGCCCGGAAGCATTTCCGGCGCTCATCGATCGGCTCATCATTGCACCAACTCGGCCTCCGGGCCCTCTTCCGCTCTCATACCACGGTCAAAGAAGAAGCCTTGTCACTTCCAAGAAAATGATGTATTGTTTTGGGGATCTTTTACGGCTTCAACGACACGTGTGAAGTAGTGGGAGCTACCGGAGCACTGCCAGGGGGGGAACTAGTGCAGAACGAGTCTAGTGTACGAGGAACGAGACGGTTTAGCGCGCAGATCCCGTTTGAATCCTAGGAAATCCTTCATGGCTCTAGTTGTCCACAAGCCTCAACTATCGTGATTGCGGAAATTCTTAGTCTACGATGAACGAATTACGGCATACGGCTCATTCGAGGAGCCTTACACGGATCTTGACATGTTATTCAAAGCAGGAGGAGTAGATGATCTTTTCGGGATGTTCAACAAATATAAAATCATGTCTTCCACAATCCTTCAAAATCTGAAAACCTGTCATACTACATCTCATCAATATTTAATAACCCGCGGCAAAGCCTATTCTTCACAATGAGTAAGTGCACCGAAGTTACCATTGATTGCCCAGTTGAGGCTACGGTTTATGGCTACTACCCAAACGTCGGCGGCAACGCCTTTCTGTTAGCCATCTTCATTCTCTGCACTGTATCACAGCTTTTCCTCGGCGTCAAATATCGGCTCCGTGCGTTTACGACCGTCATGGTCATTGGTTGTCTGCTCGAAGCACTGGGGTACATCGGCCGACTGATGATGAGCAAGAACCCCTGGAGCGGCGTCGGCTTCCGTTTGCAAGTCATCTGCCTCATCCTCGCCCCGTCATTCCTAGCCGCGGGAATCTACCTCACGCTTAAGCACCTCGTCCTCTACATCGGCCCGGAGAATTCCCGTCTTGCCCCGAAATGGTATACTTGGATTTTCATCAGCTGCGACGCAATCAGCTTTCTCATGCAGGCGGCCGGCGGTGCGGCTGCGTCCTCTAGCGACGGAGGAAGCGCGACCGAGACGGGAAACAACATCATGATTGCTGGAATCGCGGTTCAGGTCGTCACGATGGGTATCTGCGGCTTACTTGCTGCGGACTTTGCCTGGGGGACGTTTAGGAACAGGAGCCATGGGTCAAGTGATTCGAGTGCGTGGAACCAGCCAGCGCAGCCTAGTTGGATGTTCCGCTTCTATCTATCTGCTTCCGCGGCAGCCTTTATCGCCATTTTTATCAGATGCATCTACCGGTAAGACGCGTTTGAGAACATACAGCGACAGGATTGTTACTAACTGTCTGGTATGTAGTCTCCCGGAAATGGCTGGCGGTTGGGGCAACCCACTTATGCGCAAAGAAGAGGAGTTCATTGTCCTCGATGGCATGTAAGTTTAGTACAACTCAATGCATTTGGGGCGGTTTCGATGTTGACCTAGACTTTTAGGATGATTGCAATTGCGTGTCTTCTAATGTCAATTGCGCATCCCGGAATCTTCTTCCCTGCCATCAGCTCTCGTAAAGGAGAAACCTCGAAGACCCAGGCTAAGAGCACTCAGCCAGTCGACTCCGAATATCCTTTGGGAAGCGTACCCGCCTCCTCATGATCTACGCCGTGTCTACCAGTACATCAACATTCTCTCGTAACACAGGCCCGTTATTGGGGGCTGTGATTGGTTGCGCCGAGACTTTGGTCAATGCGTCCGGCAGATGCTTCATGTTCGTTTTTGATAGATTATACTATGGATTGCTCCGACAGAGTGTTCGGATTGCATGGGAGTTTGGGATTGAGTTGCTGTAAGTTATGATTGGTTCAGAGACTACAGAAGCCAAATAGATTGAAGGCAGACAATACATACACCTATTCACCCAGCAATCGGGCTTTCAATCTGTCCGAGTAAGTCAACCAAGCGAATTTCCGCCCGTGCGTGGAGAGATTAACGAACCATAGCCCGAAAGCCAAGACTCCCGGCCGTAAAATCACGAACGCTACCCAAGCAATCTTCCGGACCAGCCGGATGGGAGATTGCAATCTTCTACGTTAGAGACAAGTCAATCGCATTCAAAAACTTAGGTGACTGGATGCCCGGTCTTAAGATATAGGCGCAGAAGAGGTCACGAATGCTGCAAGTCACTAAGCCGCTAGGTAAGACATCAGCCCGTCAGCGCTACACAGTCAGTGGCTTAGCTGCTCACGCCGCGCCGCCAACATCAAGCACCACACATAAATCTAGGCGTCGTCGTACTTTTTCGTACACCTTTCCTCATTTCAACTTGCAAACCCTCTATCTGTCGACGATCCGAGGTCCTGCAGTCATGCCGAGTCGACGTCCACATGCAAAGTCGCGTTTAGGCTGTGCTCAGTGCAAGGCTCGTCGCGTCAAGGCAAGGACATTGGATTCACCGTTTGATTCTGGGCTAACATGAAGCTCGTCAGTGCGATGAGACGTACCCAAAATGCAGGAATTGTCAGCGATTCGGAAAGAGCTGCTCATATGCATGGGCAGACCCGTACTCCAAAGCGGCGAATATTTCAGATATATCTTCCCCAATGAGCAGTCCCGAAAATTGCGCCATGGGAAAAGAAATTCCATCGATGGTCCAACTCACGTTCGACGCGCTGGACATGAAGTTGATGCACCAATTCTCCACATCAACAGCGAGATCTTTGTCCTTGATCCCGGACGCGCAGCATATCTGGCAACACTCGATACCGAACTTGGCCTATGATCAACCTTTGTTGATGCATGGTATTCTTGCCCTGGCCGGGACTCATCTCGCAAACTCCACATGCAGCGTTGAAGATATGCCGCGGAGCCAAGTCTACGTACGAGCTCTCCATCATCAGCAACTTGGGCTACAACTGTTCCGCCATCAGCTACAGTACCTTGAGGATACCACTGCCGAGCATGAACCTCTGGTCATGTTTTCTGCCATCATATGCATCTTGACTTTTGCTCAGCTGCAAACTACTAGAGAAAATTTCAAACTTACCAACGTCCTTGAAATATTTGCCGCATTACGAGGAAAGCGGGCTCTGTGGGCGTCAGTAGGGAAAGCGCCTCATAGCCAAGAGTTGGCAAAGCTTTTGTACGAACCACGAGATTCCGAGACTCCAGGATTTGAATCCGAACTTTTAGCACTGGCCGGTCTTCAAACTGCAGCCAAGAATCCAGTGCTGAAAGACGCTATCATTCAATTACGACCGTCCTTAGTTAGGCAAGCCCCCGAGTTTCGGCTCGTTGGAGGCTGGCCCACAAGTGTCTCTGACGACTTTATCACACTCATACAGATGAGGGATTCGATGGCACTACAAATCTTGCAGAGCTACTGCGCTATTTTGTCATCTCTTCGGGATCTATGGTGGGTCGGGGATTGCGGAGAGAAATTTCGTAGAGCGACTGGACTATTGAACTGAAATGAGCTAATTGGCTTTCAAAGTACTCATTCCCAACCCCCCGACGTCATGTACTTGCATTATAATGATGTTTCTTATCTGGTATCTATGTATGCTTTCACAGTCGACTCCAAGTCCATGGCAGCTTACCGCCTCCTGCAGCATTACGGCTCCGCCAACCCGACAAGTCAGAAAGATCTCGAAGAGGCCAAGGGTGGGGATCTTGTGTGCCCTCAGGAACTCGGCCATTCTTCCAAGACCATAACTTCTTGTAATCCTCACTCAGCTTGCCCTCCAACATGTCAATAACATACTTGCCAATGATTGGTAAGAACTTGAAGCCGTGATTAGAGCCGACTGTTGCGACGAAGAGGTTTTTGGTGTTGGGGTACGGGCAAACTCTGAAGTTCAAGTCCGACGCAATTCCATCCCTGTTCTCAGTGTCAGCCATTGAAACCTGTCATCTCCTTGCATGCATCAAGACGAGCTTTCGACTTACCAGCAAAGTTTGGTGGAAACGAATGGCCGATCCGCTAGCTCTGGAATCATCTCACGAACGAAGGTCCGCATCTCGTCTTCAATCTCCTTCGGACACCCGTCATCTGGGTAGTCTCCAAGAGAATGTGTCACGGAAGCCCCGGCGACATATCGGTTGCGATAGTTCGTGAGCAAGCGCACACTGCAGAGTTTGATCAACCCGTTCTCATCCGGTGGGAAGATGATGCCTAGCGTATGTCAGGATTCCATCCCAAGTCGCACCCGATGCGGGGAACGTTAACTGACCTTGTTCAAAGTCGTCGATAATGGGGATGTCCTTGTACTTCTCAACCTCGTGTGGCTCCAGCTTCATCACACAGATGACAGACGTTTGTGCCACAACCTCCTTCTTCGCTTCCACTAGCGTCGCAGTGTTGGCACCAGTTGCCAGCACGACAATGTCAGCCGTGTAAATGCTTCCATCGGCAGCGATAGCGCCTTTGCAAGTTCCGTCGCTGTCATACAGCAGCTTCTTGACGTATCCGGCCTCTCCGCTAATGTACTTGACACCCTGCGCTTTCGCGGCGTTGGCCATTCTCAGGAGCGCCTGACCAGATGGCACCTAGAACAAGTCCCACGTCAGTTCACGACACAACAGTCAGTGGCATCAATCGTCATTGATAAGCAACTCACCCAACCAGCTACAGGACTCCAGAGGTTCGTCCAGTCCGGGAAGTCGCCCGTCAGAACGGGCCACCTCTGCTTCATCTCTTCCGTCGACATGAACTTGACCCCTTCACGGCCGGCCTTCTTCGCGGTCTCAACGGCGCTGTGGAGCCATCCCCGGGTCATGCTGTGCCCGCTCATGATCCACCCCGTCTCGCGGTACATGCCTGCAAAGATGGAGCTGGGATTGGTCCACTCCCCCATGGTCTCGTCGCCGAGCTTGGCATACAGCGGGTTCGGGTAGTCGGCGCGGACGACTTTGTTCAAGTCCGTCGCTGCTGAATCTTTGGAGGGCGCATCGAAGCGATCGAGGACTGTGACTGAGCTGTATTCACGTAGGGACATGTGGTATGCCGTGGATGTACCGAAGACACCGCCTCCCACGATGAGAACGGATGGTTTAGACATTATGGTTGAGTTGGATTGTGATGTTTCTCACTGCAAAGCTGCTGGTGTAAAGTCGGCTCTGGGGGTTTGGTTGATTCAACTCTATTCTGGCGGCACTTCCGCGCGGTCAACTATAAATGGCTACAACACACCGAATTGCATTCGGCTCGCAAAGCAAACTCGACCGACCATGAAGCCGACGCAATCTTCGGCGAGCGCATCGGCTCAAGCACACCGCAAAGTGCATTGTGTAGTACCCAGCTTTCCCCGCGTTTGTGGACGTCAATCGATCCACAATGAAGAGCAATTCAAAGTGAGACGGCCAACAATACCACACATGTCTGTACCCTCCAAGTCCGAGGTCCATTAGCGGCAGACTGGGCAAATGCGTCACCTTGCCGCGGAAGACCCCTGGTCCAAGAGATACTGCACAATGCCCATCAACCAACAAGGATTCCACGAGCGAACATCACGGAGGCGGGCACCAACTCCGAAAATGCCCAGGCTCCAAGAAATTTCAATCGGCATCAGTCCGCCGATGTCGAAAGCGAGCCTGGCAGCACAAAAAGATAAAAGGAGCCATCGTCAGACCCGCCCTCCAGTTCGGTCTTTCGTGCTCTAGCGGCCGACTGATAAGTGCCCGCATCCCTTACGGGCTTCAATTTCCATTACCACCACCACCCCGCAATCCCGTGAACCCACCAGACCCGCCGGCAATCCGTGCATTAACAGCCGATACCTACGAAGACTGAGAGCGTGTTGACGTTCGGGCGGAGAACGTTGCATTTGGGGCATTTCATCCGCTGGCCTCTTCCTTGTCGGCACCTATCTCGTGAGAGATAGCGTTATCGCCGATTGGAGGGAGCTTTCCGGCTTGGACCTGCCCATTGCTGAGGTATCTCGCACAGGGAGATACCTCTGGGCTGGGCAACATTGAGGGATTGGGGGTTTCGAGGAATTGAACTGCTGATCAAAATCGGCCAGTATGTGCTTATTGCCGTCTACACCTTCGTGCTTGTTGAGGCCAATTATTTAACAGCGTCCCGGCACCATACTTGAGGTTCCTTGACCGGGAACGTTTTGGCACGACGACGTTATTGCCGTCCAACGCAAACTTCAACATGGCGACCGATATGAAGACCGATAACGAAGACCCAGTCAAGGTTGACTCCCAGAAAAAGAAGTACGATACGACCGACGAGAGCAGAGCCAGTTTTGAAGGGCAGACCACGGAATGGCCAGCGAGACCGTTGCCGGAGCTTCTTAGGGACTTGTCGGAGGATGAATTGAAGGACCTTGAGAAGAAGTTGATTCGAAAAGTCGATATGCGAATGTTGCCAACGATGATCTTGATTTACATCATGAACTATCTGGACAGGTTGGTCTCATCGTTTCAAAACCTAGATTGCAGACTAAGCGGCGAATTAGGAACGCCATCGGATCAGCCAGACTGGGCGGTTTAGAAAAGGATCTGGGATTGACGGGCAGCGAGTTCCAAGTAAGCAATCTTTAGACCATGCCCCATTTTAACGCGAACGACACCTGATTAATTTTGTACTCAGACCTGTGTATCGATCCTCTTTGTTGGATACATCTTGATGCAAGTACCATCCAACATGTTCCTGAATAAGGTAAGACTGGAAATCCAGCCCAGGACGATTGAATAAGAAACTGATGAAGCTTCAAAACAGATCGGTCGTCCGGCAATCTATTTGACAGGATGCATGGCAGTCTGGGTAAGCATGACGTTCCCTGATTCTATCCCCAGTCAATTAAGTGATCTACCACTTCCCGCTGCCCATCATCGCACGGCTGCATTGCATGAGTGTAACGTGACTGGGTATGCCACAGCCGGATCTCGGACTGTGTAACCACACATCACGGAACAGTGTTTTTTGGCTGACATGAATTACCAGGGAGTACTGTGTGCCTGCAGCGGCGCAGCGCATAGCTTCGGCGGTCTCTTGGCAACTCGCTTTCTTCATGGTTTCGTGGAAGCAGCATTCTACCCAGGTTTGCAGCATCCAATAGTTCGCACATTGAAGAATCGCATCACTAATAAGACGCTCAAACAGGATGTCTCGCGACCCTGAGTGCGTGGTACGTCCGCAAAGAACTCGGCGTCCGAACCGGTCTCTTTTACAGCGGTTCAATGCTTTCCGGAGCCTTCTCAGGCCTCATTGCCGCAGGAATAACAAACGGCATGGACGGTCTCGGCGGCCTGCTCGCGTGGCGCTGGCTCTTCATCATCGAGGGCTCGCTGACGGTCCTCATCGCCTGCGGCGCCTTCTTCATCCTCCCCGATTTCCCGGCCAATACGAAATGGCTCACAGAGCAAGAACGCCAGATGGCCATGTGGCGCATGGAGGTCGACGCCGCGGGCGAGGAGGACTGGACCTCGTCGTCCGAGCAGCCCATCTTTGCCGGATTCAAGATGATCATGGTCGACCCCATCAACTGGATCCTCGTCGTACTGGTGTACGGCGCGGCCAGCTCCATCTCGATCAACAGCTTCTTCCCCACCGTTGTTGGCAGCCTCGGCAAGGACCGCATCACGACGCTGCTACTCACGTCGCCGCCGTATCTGCTCGCGTGCATCGCCTGTGCAGCGGTGTCATGGAACGCGGATCGCACGAACGAGCGGTTCTGGCACACCGTTGCACCGTTGGCCTGCTCGCTGCTGGGGTTCATCATCTCCAGCGCTGCGACTGGGATCGGTCCGCGATACTTTGGTGCCATGATCATGCTGCCCGGCATCTACACGGGCTTCAACATGTCGATGGTCTGGACCGCGAACACGATGTATCGGCCCGCTGCCAAGCGTGCGGCTGCTGTTGCGTTCAACAATGCGTTCTCCACGTTGGCGGGTATTTACGGCTCGTACTTGTACCCGAACAATGCCGCCCCGCGATTTGTGCTGGCTTTCAGTGTGAACGCTGCCATGGCTTTCATGGCTATCATAGCCGCCATTGTACTGCACTTCGTGTTGAAGAGAGAGAACAGGAAGCTGAAGTTGAAGGAGCAAGAAGCTGAGGCTGCCGGTCAAGTGATTGTGGTCGGCAAGGGATTTAGATATCTGATCTGAAAAGTCTGCTGGCGGTGCTAGTTGTGGTGAAAATTGTATTGTCCCCAATATTGTAATGTTTTGTCTCTGGCGTTTTGATATCTCAAACGATAATTCATACCGAATAGCATCAAGACTCCGAAGTTCAAGCAAAAGACGGCACGGCGCTGCCGGAGCTGATCGCAGTGGTCATTATACCGAGATAGTCCATCAGAATCTCGCCATCTTTGTGCAGATCTTGTTGCGCCCAGATGGATCTGACTGTGTTCCGAACCCCCTCGATACTACGTATACGCGTATCCCTCTGTGTCCTTTCGATAAGGTTGATAATGGCTAATCTCTGGTCGTCCCTGTGTGCTTCGCAAGCTAGGATGAGCAAGGGAAAGAAGTGCTCACAGGAGCATGACTGGATAGGGCCAGCAAATGCGGCATCGACCAAGGCGTCGAGGTCTTCCGCTGGCTCCCAAGGGCTTTGTGAGAGTCGTGCAAGATATATCTGTGTTGCTATTTGATAGAGGTGGACGGCGAACATGGAATCGGACGTGGGCTCGGCAGAGGCTGATTCAATGGAGACATTTCCTACCCTGCTCTTCAGATCTTGCAGATGGTCTTGGTAATTCGTATTGCTGGTCCTGGGATCTCTTGAATCGAGGACTGTATCGCACACTTCAGAAAGCAGATTCAATATTGCGAATGTAGGATTGACAGCAGGGTGGGTCTAGGAAAGAGCACATCAGTGGAAGCAATGGACGCTGGTGATGGAGAGATTCCTTACAGGCCTATGTCTCGTCAGAGACAACTTCTGAGCAGCTTGGGACCTACGGACACTTCTCGATGGCCCCTCTGGAGCCAACGATTGATGTCGCCAATGGTGCATAGCGAAGCGTGAAAGTGTTTCGTGGTAGTGCACCCATTGAAGGAGGCGTCCTGTGTCGTTGTTTGATAGTTGATCCTTGAGTGGAGTTGCTTGAATCATATCTGTAGCCCCCCATACATGCAAAAGCCACTCACTCGTGCCCTCGATTGGCTGCAACGTCTAGACCTCAACGTTAGGAACCACGTTCTGCGAGCCAATTTCAACAGACACTCACTTCAAAGGCCCCTAGAAGCATAGATGCGGCCACATGTTGCGCGGCTTTCCCCGGGGTCAGGATTTCGTAGTTCACCGAGGCCGACAGCGACTGGAGAGCGCGACCTTTAAGCTGTATAGTCTGCTCATTAAGACCATGGCGGTGAAGGGAGGAGAACGCGAGCAGTGCGTGGAAGAGGGCGATGCCGGAGACTTCATCGTGCACTAGAGCCATGCTGAGGAGAACGTCCCGTATCTCGGAAGGACGTTGGCCGAATGTGACCAGCGAGACGTGGGCAAACTTATGGACTTGGGAATGTTAGAACACGCACATTGGGATTTTAGTAGGAAGGCTTACAGTGATAGACAAGGTCCATGTGATTGATATGTCGTTGAGGCTGTAAATTCAGCTTTGGGGAAGATTCCAGGGCACGGGAATGTGGTGATTCTCCAAAGCTGTAGCCGTATTCTTCCAGATCCTGCCAGAAGGTATTAAGGAATACAACTTTGCCACACCTATGGCGGCTCGGAAAAACGACAACATCCTGGGTAGCTTTCACCGTTATTGCACGCTTTTTGTCGTTCTCTCTGGGCCAAGAAAGCCGCATCTCATATCCATGGCATTCTCTCCTTGATCGCGCGCACTTTTGGCACTTTGGCCGGGTTCCATCACATTGGATCTTGCGGTCTAGGCTAGGTGATTAGACGTCGTCTCTCACCTACATTCGAAGCATGCATTTGATGTCATCACTGACCTGCGCATGTCCAGCAGCCTTTTCGGACCTTCATTTGAACGACTGATGGACCAGAAGTCTTTGGCCCGGGCACGGCGAGTTCTGGAAGCCGATTTCTGGGGAGATCGGACCATCGTTGGTCGAGAGACTCGGGGAAAGTTGCTTTCGATGGGGTTGCTGACGCTTTTATTAACTTCGCAATGCAGCCACAAGTCTGACCATTTGTAAGCTTCCCTAAGCCCTTTCGAGATGTCTTACTCTGGCGCCTAGATCAAAGCCACGCGGGCAATGGTGGCTCAACCTCGCAGCGATTGGTCGCTGGAGCCAAAGTGCGACGAAGGATTGCCGTACCCCACGCGAAGCAACTTTTATCGACGCTAAGAACTGCATCATTGTTTCTGATCTTGGGTAGTCCTGAATGCTCGCGCACTTCGGCACTCAACTTGCTCTTCAACTTGCTCTGTGAACTGCCACTGCCAGACATGGACGCGAGCTCGCAGCGGATCATGGGTTTACGTCAACCAGTTGACGATTATCAATCCGAAGATGACCTTCTTGTCAAGACTTTGAGGAGAGATTTTGATATAAAGCGGGGTCCGTCCAACCAAGGTGGACAGCAGTGAAAGCAGCAATACACAGGCTTCACACCGATCATTGTCTGACGCTTCTATTCAAACAACTTACCATTGCTCACATATACCCAACATGTCCACCTACCTCGTCACCCAAGCAACCGGCCAGCAAAGCCGCTGGGTCATAACTCACCTCCTCGCCGCAGGCGCCAAGATCCACGCCGTCGTCCGCGACCTCCAAAAGGTCCCAGCCGTCCTCCAGAACTCCAGCATCACCCTCTTCGAAGGAGAGAGCAAAAACTTTGACGACATCTACCGCGCCGCCCAGGGCTGCAAGGGCGTCTTCCTGAACACCGTCCCGTTCCCCGGCCTGGAAGTACTCCAGGCCAAGACCGTCGTCGACGCGTGCCGCAAAGCCGGCGTCGAGAGCATCGTTGCGGCCACGACTCACGGTACCGCGAACACGGCCATGTGGGACGATGATGAGGCCAAGAAGATCCAGCTGCATGACTACTTCTCGTCCAAGGCCGCTGTCGAGGAGATTGTCCGCGGCGGCGGGTTTGAAGCGTACACTATCCTCCGGCCGGCGGTCATCCACCACGATTTCTTCGTGCCGGGGGCGTATGGGAACTTTCCGCGCCTGCCGACCCACGGTGTCCTGGACCATTTGCTTGATGATGGGGCGAGGGTGCCGTATACAGATGCCAACGACGTTGGAAGGTTTGCGGCGGCGGCTTTGCGGGATCCAGTCAAGTTTGGTGGCCAGGAGATTGATCTTGGGAACGAGGTGCTCACCATAGAGGAGGTGCGGGACATCTTGGTCAGGGTCAGCGGGCGTGAGGTGGGCGTGGCAAAGCGGACGGCTGAGGAGGTCGAGGCGATGGGTATAAGCGTCTTTGGCCAAAGGTTCCACCTCATGGCGAATATCAAGGATCTCAGCTGGACTGTCGCAAGTGCGAGAGAGGTTGAGGAGAGGTTTGGGATTTCTCTGACTTCTGTTGAGGAGGCGTTGCGAAGGGACAGGGCACTTCTCTTGGAATGCCTGCCGGTCAACTAGTTTCCTCATTACTCTGCGTCTTCACGCGATTAGGCTCTTATCTGTATTGGAATGTTGCCTTCGATCTAGTAGATTCTGCTTGTAGGAAAGGCATGGGGCGTTCTTGGAAATGAGTCCTACGCCCTTTTCCTTTTCCATCTTTGTTGAATGTATGTCTACTGCGATTCATACAATACTCAAAGTCCATATTCTCTAGCGATCTTCTCTGCAGCAATTTGTCCAATAACATACGCGACGATTTGAGGATCTGTAAGAAAGCGTTAGCAGATTAGGAAGCAGTGCACACGTCGACTCATAACAGCGAACTCCGAACCCAAGGCTCAACTTACGCCCACTATGAGTGATTCAGTCAGCCACTTTTCACGATAGATATTAACAGCCGATAGTCACACGTACCTTGGAAGCATGGATGTAACACTTAAGTCAGCAACCCTCAATCCGCTCAGCCCATGAACCTTCAGATCTGCACCAACGCAGCTGCCGTCCTGCTCAGTCTTGCCCATCCTCACACTGCATGAAGGATGCCACAAGCCGGCGACGTTTTGCTCGATGAATTCCTGGAGTCTGTCAGCTACCTTACCGAGTGAAGTCTCTTCAAAGCACAACTTACCACAATATCTTCGTCGCTGTCGGATTTGGGCGCAAAGATGGGCATCACAAAATGCTCCTTCATCGTGGGTGTTTGCATCAGCTTCAGCCCTTCCCGGAGCGCCTCTCGTAGGTTGACGACGTCGTATGGGTGGCTCAGGTACTTTGGGTCGACCGAGGGCGGGTCTTTCGGGTCGGCGGATTTGAGCGTGATCTGCCCGCGGGACTGGGAGTTCATGTTGGCCACGAAGACGGAGAAGAAGCCATCGTCTGCGCTCTCAAAGGCGTGGTTTGGCGGGATCAGCGGGCCGATCTTCGAAGGGGCAACCGTGTCAGTCGCGCATGTTAGTCTGTGGTAATGTTGGTGTGCAGACTTACGACCATCTCGTAGCTCGGAACACCCGTCTTCAGCAACAGATCTTTAGCATCTCTGGGGAGGGCTTCAAATTCCGCGGTCGCGTAGGCCCTATCGTTCTTCAGGAACGCGTGCGGAACGGACGAGAAGTGTCCCAATAGGGGCCCGTTTCCGGTCTCGGTGAGCTGCTTGATGGCTTCTTGGTACATGGCCGGATCAGCCAGGCCCATTCTGTGCGTGAACCCGGGCTTCATCTGGAAGCAGGTGACAATCATGGGGTGATCCGTGAACGACTTGCCAACCCCGTCCAGGTCTTTAACAACGCTGATTCCGAGTTCTTCCAGGTCTGCCTTGGTGCCGATACCCGAAAGGAGTAGCAGCCGGGGAGTGTCCAATGCGCCGGCTGAGAGGATAACTTCCTTCTTGGCGAGTACTGATAGACAATTTCGTCAGCGTGACATTTTCATAAGTTGTCAAGGCTACTTACTCTGCGACCCATCTTCCTTCACAACACCGATGGCCCGATCGTTTTCGAATAGGATCTTGACGATGCGGCTCTCCGTCAGGATTTTCAAGTTGGGCGGGATGCCCTTCTCTAGGAATGCCGAGGCGCTGGTTGTGCGCACGCCGTTCAAACTGGTTGATGAGTTCAACGAGAAACCAATTGGATCTCCATCATTCGGATCCAAATTGCGTTTATGCTTTAATCCTGTCAGAAACAATAAGCGATCACTTTCGGCGAGCGACTTACCCCGAGATCAACCCCAGCGTCAATGAAGGACTTGGTCTCCCGCTCGATATGTCCAATGGAAACATCCACAGGTCTGAACTGAGGTTAGTAGAAAGCCCTCCACAATTGAGATGTTGGCGACAGACCCGGAATAGCCATGATACTTCGAATTCGGCTTGACATATCCATCCCACTCTTTCCCTAGCCCATCCGTGTGCAGGTTTTCCAACTAAATCCAAGTCAGCTCTCCCCCAACGATACCACGAATACATCTTCACAAACCTGCTTCACCCTCTCAACAACACTCTCAAACCCCCAAACCTCGTCCCCAGCCGCCTCCGCCCACGCGTCGAACTCCGCCCGCGCGCCGAGCGACCACACCTGAAAGTTGACCGCACTCGAGCCGCCCAGCCCCTTCCCGCGCGCCTGCGGCACCTCGCGGCCCCGTGCGTGCTCCTGCGGCGTCGAGACGTATCCGTAGTCCAGCCCCGGCTGCGCGACCGTGAAGTAGCGCTCGGCGGTGCGGCGGTACTCGGGCTTGTTGATGTCACCGCCGCCCTCGAGAAGTGCGACGCTGGGATGGGAGGACGTCGCGGCAAGGCGGGCGGCGAGGAGGCAGCCGGCTGTGCCGCCTGTTGGGTCGGAAGAGGTTAGCCGTAGGCCGGGTATGGGAGGAGATATTGGGAGAAGCCCCTCATCTCATGTTGAGAAGGAGGGGTGAACAGACTTACCACCGACGATGACAAAGTCGAATTCTTGCGCCATGTTGATGCTTTCACGATGGGTGCTTTGGGTTTGAGCGGCAGGTGTAAGCATCAGATGAACAAAGATTGCCTTAAATACCACCCTCGGCGCTTCTCCTCATTCTAAGGCTGAGAATTGCTTTTCTCCCTGCAGATTGGACTATCGACATGTGTCTCTCGTATTGGGTGAACCAAATCCACATGGTCCGCTGCGGCTAAGGTTTTAGTATCACGGATCGGCGGTCAATTATTCGGCATTTCCATAGTTCCAACAGACTTGGAGGTTAATGGCGGGCAGACTTAACATCCCCGGAAAAGCATGTTACCCCTCCGTAAAGTTCCCTGGCTTCTCCAACATTTTGGCAACTGCCACTACTGGACTATTGCCGAATGCGTTGGGTTTCCCGATGTCGTGCGACGCTGACAATTGGGGGTTGACGATCCCGATGCAACCTGTAAGCTGGAGCTGGGGTTGTTGAGTTGGCGTGCAGAGGCGGATGCAGAAGCGGGTTGAGCTGAGGTGACGGATCATGTGAATGAAGAATTCTGTGACATATAATTGATAATGAGCTTTCTTTTATTGACTTGGATGGCAAGACGGCGATGTGTCCGCACCTTTTATTGATGATCTTCTTCAAGGCAAGGATTCAGCCGCTCACGATGCTGTTATCAATCACGTTTACAACCCCACAAATTGTTGGTTCTTGCCTTCAATCGAATTAGCAGCTGAGATCTCACATCAGAGCTAGAGAAGTATTATGCTTGGCTGTGTGTTGGGCATCAAACATGGTAGTCTATCCGGGGCTCGGCCGAGTGACCCAAAGGCATCGTCTCATCTCATCAACACCCAGATCGCACCTCGCCTAACGCCGAAAGTCACACAACAAGGTGTTCAACCATCTACACCACGGGCCGAAGATAGGCATACCTCTCACCTATTAATCAACGCCTTCACCTTCTTCAACGCATCCTCCTTCACCACCTCCATGGGCGGCTGCACATCAACCCCGACAACATCCTCCTCGTCCTCCTGAGGCGGGTCCAGGCTCTGGAACTGGCTATGCACGAGGTTCGCGCCGGCAAAGTGCCCATGCCTGTTCTTGACCCTCTCGAACAGCACATCCTCGGGCGCGTGCAGCGTCACGAAGTTGACAAAGATGTCCTTCTCCGGGTGCGACGCGCCGCGCAGCTCGTTGCGGTAGCCCCGCTTCAGCGCGGAGCAGGTCACCACGACGCCGCGCAGCCCGTCGGCCTCCAGCTCCTTGAGGGCCTCGTCGCGCAGCGTGTCGAGCCAGCCCCAGCGGTCCGAGTCGGTGAGTGGCTCGCCCCTGTGCATCTTTTCCACGTTTTCTTTCGGGTGGTACTGTAATTGTTTTCCGCGGGTGTCAGTGTGTTACCTAGTATGTGTTCAGGAAGAAGGGGGGCACGGACATCGTCGCCTTCGATGAAGGTCATGTCTAGGGCGTCGGTGATGTGCTTTGCTATCGTCGTCTTGCCGGTCCCCGTCGGGCCCGTCAGGAAGATGATGTGTTCTTTCGGGCGCGACATTCTTGCGTGGGCTTGATTCATTCAATATTCGCTTCAAATGGAAAGGCTTGGCGGATGTTCATCAACGGGATGGCCGATTCAAAGCGGTCTCATCGGTGTTCTCGGACCGGAGATGTTCAGGCGAGATGGGAGAGGTCGCTTTAACGTTGTCCGCCAATGCGTTTGAACGAGGTGGCGCTCTCTCAATAAGGCAATAGTCGAGAAGCGAGGTGGTGGACAACGGAAACGAGGGCACAGGCTGATGGTTCGCAGTGGCCAGGAACACGAACAGGAACAGGAGGCTCCTCCAGACTTTCCATTCCTTCCGGTTGGTCTGATGTTTGGCCGCCTACCGTGGTGTGTTCGTTCGTTCCCATCTGGGTTTTGCTTGCCGATGGCGTTCGGATGATGTCATGCGGCCCCGACCGTGGCAGGTGTGTCTGTTGAGGCGAACGCTGGTTCGTGTGGCTTGCGTGTGTGTGAGAGAGAGAGAGAGACAAAGAGCATGTTTCCCCTTTCGTACCCGCATGTCTCGTTCTGGATGGATGAGAAGGGATCAGACAACTTCCGGAACATCAGGAACTCTCAAACGAGGTTGTTTGCGATGCATGCACTGAAAAGCTTGCCAATGTTCAATGTTGCGAGAGTCAGGGATTTGGTCCAATCGATGGATACGAATATGCATGTCCGTTTTCCTCCCATTTTCCGCCCGTGGGTAACGGCACGGGTAGCGGCATCAAAGAGAACTATCAGCACGACATTGTCGTCATTTGGCTGAATTTCGGCAGCAGAGAATGCCACATCTGATGTCACCCGATGTGATCATTTGAACAGCGGCATTTTGGCATCCGTCAGGCACAGCAAGTGACTGATCAAAAAGTTGCCTGCCTTCAATGAAGTGTCTCTCGAGGGCTGGGCATGGTGGGCTGCAAACTTAGCATCGTTCCCCGCTGCATTTCTCAACAACCAATAGGCATCGGTCTATTAGTCTAGTTGGTTAGGACGTCGGATTCTGATTCACACCCAGATTTTCCGTAAGCCCAGGTTCGAATCCTGGATGGACCTTTCTTTTGTCTTTTTGACTAACCAGGAGAATCCGCTAATCGCCAGGTGTAACTATCAGGCGGGTGCCTCCTGCTTTTTGAAGTTTCGAATCTGCACCCAAGTCCGGAGTCCTGGGCCGTTCTGACGTTGTTCTTTTGGCATCTGCGGCCCGAGATACAGCAGGAAGGACCGCCCACGATGCACGCTGTACGGCAGAAGCATGTCAGCCACAGTGCTCCTTCTTAGTTGGCTGGTTTGGTACATACAGCAAGCACGCACTGAGGAGGTCTTTCCCCCTGGTCGAAACAGCGCTGCTGCCCATCTTTCATCCCCGAACATCAAACCACACACATCAATCATCTCGTCCAACCTGTCGTCGTTCTGTCACTTTTTTTCTCTGCTGCCTCGCAGACGGTTCCCTCGTATTGGTCGGATATCTTGCTATTTTCTCACTTCAACACAATGGCCATGCTTTCTATCCATACCGCACATCGCCAGCACCCTCTCGGAACCAGTCATCCGTCGCCAACGCCTCTTCGGAGCTCGCAAAGCTGATGATGGTGATCTTGGTCGTCGTGTAGGCCTGGTACGCATCGATGCCGTTCTCGCTGCCAACGCCGCTCGCGCTCTTCGCGCCACCCCACGGACTGCTAGGATCGTTTCGATGGTGCGTGTTCACCCACACGATGCCTGCGTCAATCTGCTCCGACACTCGAAACGCCTGCGCCACGTCCCGCGTCCAGATGCCCGCTCCCAGTCCGAATTCGCTGTCGTTTGCCAGTGCGATGGCCTCCTCCTCCGTCTTGAATGCCGCCACCACAATCACCGGCCCAAACGCCTCCTCCCGCCAGATGCGCGTCTTGAGGATGTCGCCCCCGGACTTGGACACCAGCACCGTCGGCTCGTAAAAGTACCCCTTTGAGAAATCAGTCCCGTCAAGTCCGCTCGTGCCAGACATGCGACGACCCCCAACCAGCGCCTCGCCCTCCGTCGCAAGCGCATCGTCCACAAGCGCCTCCACGTTCTTCAGCTGCTTCGCCGAGATGAGCGGTCCCATCATGGATTCTGGGTTGCTCGGGGACCCCATGCGTCGCGTGATGGATTCTGTCTTCGTTTTGAGCTTCGAGACCAGCGTCTGCAGGGTCTTCTCCTCCACGAGGATTCTCGTGCTTGCGACGCACGTCTGTCCGCTGGCGATGAACGATCCAAAGGCGATGCCGTTGACTGCGACGTCAATGTCGGCTTGCTCAAACACAACCAGCGGCGCCTTTCCTCCCAACTCTGCCGTGTACCGCGCCAGATTGCCGCCCACGATTGACCCAATGGCTCTGCCTGCCACCGTCCCGCCTGTGACGTCCACCTTGCGGACGAGAGGGTGCTCAACGAGCGCCTTGCCCGTCGTCGCGCCGTAGCCGGGCAGCACGCTGAACGCACCGTCAGGCACGCCCGCCTGCTTCAGGATCTTGCCGAGCAGCAGCGTGGTGAGGGGCGTCAATTCGCTGGGCTTCACAATGACACTGTTTCCCGCGGCAAGTGCCGGCGCTATTTTCTTGACAGCGATGAGCAGTGGGTGGTTGAAGGGGGTGATCTGCACAACGACGCCAAGGGGCACGCGGTCAATCCAGTTGTGCAGCTTTCCCACGGTCGGGAGCACCGCACGCTCTTCGGTGCGCAGCAGCGCAGCATAATACTTGAACCACTTGACGAGCGTGGGCACCTGCGCGCGCATCTCGCGTATCGCGCGTCCGGTCTGTTGCACTTCGAGGGGGATCAGCGAAGGGAGTTCCGCCGTGAGGAGCTCCGCCGTCTTGTCGAGGACCTCGGCCCGGACGTGGCGGGGGGCCTTGGACCAGGTCCCGGCCTTGAACGTGTTGTGCGCGACGCGAATGGCCTCGTCGACATCTTCAGCGGATGCGGCGTGACAGCTGCGAGTCGTCGGATGGTTAGAAACAAGGACAAGAAATGCTCAGTAAGCTTGACAGTTGTGACGGGCATGACAGCACGGAGAAGGATTGGGGCAGAGGGGACTGAGTGCACTCCAGTGACCCAACAGATGCAAGCCTTACCTTGCAAAAATTTCGCCCGTCGCAGGGTCTTCGACTGGAATCCTGTTGGCACCGTGTCAGCCGCGAGCCATTGAGCTTGAGCCACGAGCATGAAGCACGAGCACAGATGGCCATGCAGATATTATGCGCGCGCGGGGTCAACACGCAGAAGAGAAGAAGGGGACGTCACGAACTGCTCTGCATGGCCCGGCTTCTCCTGGCCTCCCACCCAGAGGTTAAACGCCTGGGCTGTCATCCTGTCTTCTCAGCTGTCCTGTCAGTCTCGAAGGTTTTTTTCGTCCGTGGAGTCCTGTCCAACGAAAGAAGAGAATGTTTCTTCGAGACCGCTTTGCTTTAATCGGGGAGGTGAGAGTTCAAAAGGGCCCATTATCTTTTCATGCGGGGCACAATGCGGGATACATGCGATTAGCTCCCCCTCCCCCTCTCGGCCGGCTCCGTGTTGGTGGCTTCAGTCTTCTTCCCCGCCAATTTCCTGTCTAGGTAGGTGTCGGTCCCCTCCCGCAGCGTCGCCGATAACAGCTCGCCATTCCATCCCGGTCATTGGGCTTGTTTGTCAACCAATCTCGTAACACGACCACAGACAGGGGATGATGCTGGGCCCCCTTCAATCGCTCGCTCGCTGCAAGACCACAGCCAGCTTCGCCGTCAAAAAAGATCAAGGCTAGAAGCAAAAGAGAGACACTGCCAGCTCGAGAACGGATGGGGAATACATCACAGCTCGCATCAGTTGGCGCGACTAGCTGCAGGCCAATACAACTTATACTTCAAGGGGGCACGCCCTCCTCGCTCGGCTGTTCTTGGTGGTTTATGGTTGGTCTTGGTACCCAAACGCACATGCTTTGCTCGACAAAGGTTGTTTCTCGGTGCTGCAGCCAGCAGGCGCAATGAACCATTTTCGAACGGGAGGCATGCGGTATGAAGTATCAGACCGTGCTTCGTGCTTCAAACCTACAGGAAACCTCCGTGACAGCAGTAGTTGCTGCTGGCCCTGCATACTGTCAATGTCGACCGCTCTGCCTAGCTGCCATGGACCTGGGCCGGATTTCTCCCATGCCATCACCGGATGCCATCTCGAGCATGAATGAGCTGGGAGGAATATAAGCTGGCCATCCGAACGACGGTCCGGAGACGACATAATGGACGGGCTTTTAGGGAAAGGAGCCAGCCAAATTTGACATTTGCCCTCTCTCTCTTTCTTTTCCTGTTTGTGTGGTTTGCTTTACAACGATACCTGACGGCTGGATTGATTCCCGTCTCTTTGCTCTCTCTAATCCTCCTTTCGCGGTCAACGGCCTGCGGCCGGAAAACTTCTCGCTTTTCAGAGCTAGAGCACCTGGGTAGCCAATCCAGCGAGATCTACCGCGGATCCTTCGTTTCATTTCTCTCTTTTCTGGACGACTTCCACAAGAAAAAGGCAAATATGGAGGTCCTACGCACCATCTTCAAGCGCAGCAAGCCAAAGGTGGTTCAACCGCCAAAGGTCCCCACCGACGATGTCTACCCCGTCCATTTCTTTGACGACACCAAGCCATTCCGTGGCATGCTCCTGAACTGGACCCTTCGTTTCGACGATGTCCTCGACGCCGAAAAGCTCCAGAGCTCGTTGTCGCGGTTACTTGAAATCGGAGACTGGAAGAAGTTGGGCGGTCGCATGAGGCTCAGCGTAAGCACCCCTCTACCCCTTGCTCCCCCGCACACCCACTTACACGATAGCCTCGCCTCAACTTAACCCAAAACACCCACAAAGGCTAACATACCTCTTCTAGCCCGACGACAAGCTCGAACTTCACGTACCTGAATGCTTCACCCCGGAACGACCTGCCATCCGCTTCTCCCACGATGTTCACGACTTTCCCATCGCAGACCACCCTAACGCAAAGCACCTCCCCAAGTCAACCTCAGTCCCCTCAATACAGCCCGGTGTGGTAAACTTCTACACCCTCGGTGCCCGCCCCGGCGCGCCCATGACCCTCGAAGATCTCCTCACTTCCGATGAACCCCAGATCCACCTGCACGTCATCTCCTTCACAGACGCAACCGTCGTCGGCCTTCTCTTTTCACACGTTCTCTTCGGCGCCGCCGGCATGCAATCTCTCGTTACAAACTGGTCCCTCGTCATGGCCGGCCGCGAAGCCGAAGTCCCTGCCCTCTGCGGTGCCCGAGAAGATATTCTTGAAGACGTCGGCGTCCAATCTGACCCGGACAAGGAACCCTTCCTCCTGGACCCCCGCCAGCTCAAAGGTCTCCGCCACCTGCGCTTCAATATCCGCTTCCTCTGGGATATGTGGCGCCGTCCAGAAATTGAGTCCAAGGTTCTCTGTCTGCCCCCAAAATTCGTGTCAGACCTTCGCGCCCGCGCCATGGCCGACCTGCACGCGATGGACGAAAAGGGCGCCCTCGGCGCAGAAGAAGAAGCCCCCTTCGTCTCCGAGGGTGACGTGCTCACTGCGTGGTGGACCCGTATGGTCTGCACCGCCCGCGGCGGCAAGCGCTCTGTTACCGTCCTCAACGCCGTCGACATCACCGGTCGCCTCAAGTCTGTCTTCGCCCCAGGAAAGCACTACGTCCAAAACTTCGCACTCGGCACCTGGACCATCCTGTCGTCGGCGGAAGTTGTCAAGGCTCCGCTCGGCTACGTCGCAAAATGCTTCCGCTACGACATCCAGACCCAAACCACTCCGTCCCAGATCATGGCATTCATGCGTCGCCTTCGCGAGGCAGGCCGTTGCGGCGACCAGCCCGTCTACGGCAAGCCAGACTCTATGCTCATCATCTTCACCAACTGGAGCCGGTGCAAGTTCTTCGAGTGCATCGACTTTGCGCCCGCCGTCGTTCCCCGCGTTGACCCTGCCGCCGCTGCTGCTGCCAACAGACACTCTGCCACCTCCGCGGACGGCGAGATCACCGCCACCGCACCGCAAGACCCGGAAAAGGCCGCTGCGGAAGCGACCGCCACTGAGGTCTCATCCGAGCTCGCCGCGAAGAAGCCACCTCCGGGGAAGCTGTCGTACCACCACTCCCTCGCGCGCACCCGCAGCGTGCTCAGCAGGAACGTGTTCACCATCCTCGGCAAGGACTTGTCGGGTAACGTGTGGGTCAGCGCGCTGGGCCACCCCGAGTGCTGGGAGCATCTCGAGAAGTACATCGCGACCTCGTCCAAGTAGAGCAATGTCAACTACCGGCGTTTGTAGAAAACGGGCCGTCTTTCGCATGGAGGTTTCAAGCGTAGACACGGCTTGATGTATTGGTCACCTTCCCTTATTATTATTACGCCTAAATCCCTCCCTCAATACACGTCACTCCCTTCATATGCACTGCTAGGAGTTTTGTTCTGCTTCACAGTAAGGTTGTCGCCGATGGTACCTTTGGGTGGTTGATGAGGACGGGATATCTCAGTGGCTTTTGTTTGAATCGGTTAGACTCATGATGATTGATGATGACTGGTGGATGCGAGGTAGTGAAACTGGTAGTTATGGAAAGAGAAATATCGTAACTATTCCATCGACTGATCTTTGGACTGTACTATTTTAAACCAGTAGAAACGTCTGGATTTCTCTAATTCTACTTGGATAAAAATATTTTGCAACTTACTTCTCATGTCCCGCAATATGGTCCGGTCGACTGTAATGCCAGTATGCTGTACCATTCACTGACAATCAATCGTGTATCTCACTCTCGGCACAGTTTTGGTTGCGACGGAGTCGGAGGATATCAAGTAGAGAATTGAGTTTATTCCTAGAGCCGATATGTGTGACAAAGAATATTGCGTTCTACGCTGGTATCAAATAATCTAGGGAGGAAAAAAGGGCTACAGATGAAGGTATCGCTGTTGTCGTACATGCGTGGGCGTGCTGGTATGAAGAATTGTAGGAAACCCCTACTCGTAAGAAACCAAAAACTCCTGCGCCCGCCTTGCGTCATGCTCACAGACGCATCTAAATATCATCGAGTTCACGAGTCGTCCTGGTCCATGAAGAACTTGACAATCTCTTTCAAATCAAACAGGGTGACGCCGCGGCGTGGATAGCAGATATACACCTGCTCACCGAGAACGCCAAACTTGTCCCTGAACTCGGCCTTCCTACCAAGCCCGAGACTCTTTACGATGGCCGCGTACGTTTTGCTGAGGAACTTAGCCCGGGCGCCGTGCAAGTGTTGCCCTGGGACAAATCGCTCGCTGACGCCGGCGCCAAAGGTGACGGGGCCCGAGATACATGAGAGGGCGTACTCGATGAGGACTTCGATGGTGCCGTGCGGGGCGTTTGGGAAGTCGAGAGCCCACTTCACCTGCCAGCCGTACCGCGGCGCGAGCTGCGCGAGGACAACCATGCAGAGGACCTCGCCGTCCTTCTCGGCCGAGAAGTAGCGGCGGTGTGACTGATCGATCCATGGACGGATCTCAGTCATGTGGACTTGCTTCTTCTCTTTGCGCTTCTCCTTCCATGCGGCGATGGACTTCTCGGCGCGGCTGATGAAGTCTTCGTTGGGCTTCACCTCGTGAATCTTGATACCCTCGCGCTTGACGCGACGAGCAAGGCGGTTATCCGGGGCGGTGTGCTGGTCGGCATCGGCGCGTTGCTCTTCGGTGCAGGACATGGTTCGCCAGCCGATGCGCCGACCGAGAATTTCCTGGACCTTGTTGGAGACAAGCATCCACACGGGCGTGAGCTTGAGCTCCTTCGTGACGAATTCGACAAAGGCAGGAATGACTTCTTCGTATTGGCCGCGGTCGCAGAGCGGATCGCCAGTGATCATGGCAAACTTGCCTTGCTTGACGTAGCCGACGGCCGCACCGCTGCTATGGCGCCATAGCTCAAAGCGCTCGTCCAGCCAGGATGTGTTGGTGGCGTCACCGTAGTTAGCGATGAGTTCTTCGAGAGCTGGCATTTCTCTGCCTGCCCAGATTTTGGTGGTGTCTGCGTTGGGGTGGGGGAGGTTGAAGGAGCGTTGAGGTAGGGACTTAGGATCGCGGTAGAAGAGTGAGCCGTATCGAATGTCACCCAAGTTGAGAAGCAGGAAGACGATGCGGTCGAGACCAAGACCTGCGCCACCGTGTTGGGGAGCGCCCAGGTCGAATGCCTCAAGATACTCAGACATTTCGTCTTCCGAGATTCCATTCTCCGCCATGCTCTTTCGCAGTTCCTTCGGGTTATTGATGCGTTGGCCGCCTGTACAGATTTCCTGGCCACGGACGAAGATATCGAAAGAGTTTGTCCAAAAGGGGTCCTCGGCTTTATGAGTATAGAATGGACGGGCGTTGGCGGGAAATTTGTCGAGTATGTAATAGTCGGTTTTGTACTTTTCCTTCACTAGCTCTCCGAGTCTGATCTCGTCTCGAGTTGAAAGGTCTTCATCGGCGACGTCTCGGCCGTCATCGCGCAGCATCTGGAGGCCCTCGGGGAAGGGGATGATGGGAGTCTCCTCAAGCCAGACGAGATCTTCACTCGGCCACCTCTCCCGGATAATTTTAAGCTCAGGCATGGTGTGCACTGCCGTAAAAATGTTCTTAAGAACCTGGTCGAGAACCTTTAGCAGCTCGTGGTAATGCTTATGAATCTTCATTTCGATGTCGAGGCCAGTGTACTCTGTCAAGTGGCGGTGGGTGTTGGAGTTCTCGGCACGGAAGACAGGGCCAACCTGCGGGTGTCAGTAATAGTTCATCCAAAGTGTCATTCAATGCGGTGCATACCTCGTAGACCTTGCCAAAGTCGGCTGAAATGGCCATCTGCTTGGCCAATTGGGGGCTCTGGGCCAGAAAAGCGCGACGGCCAAAGTAGTTGAGCTTGAAGACTTCAGCGCCGCTTTCTGTAGCAGCTGGCTGCAGTTTGGGTGTTTGAATCTCAATAAAGCCATTGTTGTCGAGGGTTTCGCGGAACTTGCGTGTGATCATGGCACGGACACGGAAGAGGGCTTGGTTGGAGGGATGTCGCAGGTCGAGGACGCGGTTGTTAAGCCTGTTGTTCATGCTCTCAGGCGGTTGGTAATTACTGAAAGGAGGCGCCTGCGCGGGGTTGAGTAGATGGATGGAGTAGATGTCGACCTCAACATCATGGTGATGTGCTGACTTGACATCCTCGACGGGTTTCTTCAGAGAACCGGAAACCTGGACGATGGACTCGGGGTGCAGCCGTTGCACCCACTTCACCATGTTTGGCGTCACATCATGCAGTACGCCCTGGATGGTATCGGTCTGGTCGCGGAACAGAATAAAGTCGAGATGCTTGGAGATGTTGCGCTGTGTGTGGATTCGGGCGCGGAAGGTGACTTTGGAACCAACACCTAGTTGGCCAACCTCGGCGATGGTGTTGAGTTCGGTTGGGTAGTTTTCCTCGCTTCCCTCGCCGTAGCGGGCTTTCGTCTCGTCGTCTTCGATCTTGCGAGCCTCCTCGTATTCTCGCCTCCTGCGCTCTTCCAGCTCGCGCTCCAGCTGCTCCCGACGCTCCTGCTTCTGGCCCCGTTCCATCCTCTTCAGCTCGCCACTCCTCGTCGGGCTTCTTCCGTAGCTAGACTTGCTTGAACCACTCGATTGACTAGTCTTACTCGACCTCGGCGTCTGCTTCTCGTATACGGTTGTCTTAGTAGTGGACGGCGTGGACTGGTCCGAGTTGCTTTTCATCGACAACCTGTGCGCAATACGCGACAGGGGGTTCGTCGAGGGCGGTGCCCTCGGGGTCTCTGATTCCATCATGTTGATGTTGGTGTGTCACTGTCGCCGCCCCTTGGCGAATGTCGGGTGTGAGGTGTGTGTAGATGCTGTTGGTTTCTCGGCAACGGGTATCAGGAAGAATACGTCGTGAGAAAAGCCAAGACAGATTTTGGGGGAGGAGGGGATATATGGGTAGATCACTGCAGGTACCAGTCTGGACACACGGGGCTTTGAGGACGAATGAGCAAGAAGCAGAAGGGACGGGAGCTGGGGAGGGTGGATGACAAAAATAAAAAGGGTGGCATGGACAAGAAGGACACCGACAACAGTCATGATGAGGGCACTCGGCGCACATCAGAGTCCGCGGCGGACAAGGCTCTCCGCCCGGGAGGAACGCTGTTGCTACCTGCAATACCCGTCCAGAGCTTCAGCCCTTTACATTGGGCATCAGGTACGTGTGACTTGGCCATGATCAAGCAGCCGCGACTTCAGACCGCGCAAGTCTTGGTTCCAGGCGGCGACCAAGACGCTTACACGGCAGGACGGCAGGGCGGGCATGTTGCAGACTGACGTTCGGGTGGTGAAAATACGTCAGGGCGCCAAGGGCAGCGACGAAGTACACGGTACCTGCGGGAAGGAGTACCTGCCCTACCTTACCTCTACCTCTATTGTGCCGTTGCGGATAGGGCAGGCACGAGTCGAAAAAAGTTTGCCGAAAGCAACAGAGAAAGGCAGGAGCAATGGATCGATCGCAGGTGCATCGGACAACACTGGGCGGTGGCCCCCGGTGGTCCCTTCCCTGGCAAGATGCGAACTCACGTCGTGACTTCCTCACTCTCTTTTTTTTTAGAGTGAGAAGTTTCCTCGCCTTCCTGCCGCGGCGACCATGTGGTGTCAGTGCAGCGTCATTTGATGTGGGGCATGGTACGTGCACGGCGGTACGTACCGCCAGAGACACGGGAAGAGAGGAAACAGCAAAGGGCCGGGGAAGGTGGAAGGGGCAAGGGAAGGTCACGGACGGCGAGACCACGCTCATGACTGGCTGATATCATATTGCAGCGGCCAGTCGAGGACCGTTTGCTCCGGGGCCGATCCCTGATACCTCACACCTTACACTCTAGTCTGCTGGTAGTGTGGTGGAAGGTCGTCTCCGCTGCTTCCCGTCTTCTGGCATCGTCTGGAAACCGCGACATCTGCATCCCGCAGGTAGCTCCGATCACATCCCGGAAGGTACGGCCCCACACCTGCCCTCTGCTGCACCTGGTGAGCCTCTACTGACGTCAGATCGCCGGCACCCGTCGAACCCCGTCGCTGTCTAGCCACGTCTGCCACCTCCCCATCGAGTCACATTCTCGAACCAGGTCGACAGTCGCTCTTCCAGCTCATCCGCCGCGCCGTTTTCCTGCTATCGCTCTGCTGTTGTCATTGCAACACCCCGACACTGCTCTAGCCACCGTTCGTCTCTAGACAAGCCGCAGCTATCCAATACCACGACGCATCCAACACGCTTTTGTGCCGCACACTAAAGGCTCGACGTGCCGACATCAACACCCTCAACGCCCAAACAGGCTACCTCGCCAGGCTGATCCTCCCCTCCAACTCGAATAAGAGACCCCGATCTCATCTGCCAAGGCTGTCCCGGCTGCCGCAGGGCACCTCCGCCAAGTCCAACCAACTTTCAACGTCAACGACACCTGACGCCCAACCTCCACCACCAGCCCGGAGCCGCCAGTAGCCCGCCGACCTTTTACCTCTCCGGGTGCCACCAAAAGCTTCCTATCGAGCTCTTGATTTGTCAACCCGTCTCCATCTTCCCTCCTTCTCACTCCTCCCATCCATTATCAATCGTCCTCTGTTTCCGTCGCACCCGGACGACAGCGGCCCCCATTGGCCTCACCGCATCCGTCGTTCGACAATGTTCTTTTGATTTGCGTCCGATAGTCCGAATCTCTCAGCACCCACCGGCCACCAACCCCTCATCTGCAGCTGCATCGCTTCCGCGCATTCCGCACTCCCAATGAAGTCCAACAGGCTCACCCGCACCGTCTCCAACATATCGAACCTGTCCAAGTCTAGCAAGAACGGCAGCAAGAACGGGAGCAAGGCCAACAGTAAGGTCAATAGCGCCGCTACCAGCAGAGCCGGTACTCCCGACGGTGAATATGAAAATCCACTGGAGAACATTGCTCGTTGGCGCCTGACCGCCAACGCGGTCGCACTGCGTTCCGGGGCCGCCTTTGCCTTCGGGCTGCAGAACCTGTCCGCTCCCGTTCCTCCCGCTGCAAATAGGGTCATCTGGCTAGACTCGACATTGTCAGAATGGTCTGGTCCAGAGAAGATCAGGGTCGATGTCTACCTTCCTCCTCACACCAAGGCTGGCAAGCCCACCGGGAACTTCCCTGCCGTCGTCAACTTTCATGGCGGAGGCTTCATCCTGGGACAAGGAACCGATGACGCCCGATGGGCCGGCGCCGTAGCTTCGGCACTCAACGCCGTCGTCTTCTCCGTCAGCTACCGCTTGGCTCCGGGCTATCCCTTCCCTACCCCGGTGGAGGATGCTGCCGACTCCATCTTGCAGATCGTTGCACGTGCAGATGAGTTCCTCCTCGACAAATCCAAAGTCTTCGTGTCGGGTTTTTCGGCCGGAGGCACGTTGGCTCTCGCCAGTTGGAGCCTCCTGCAAGAGCCAGAGAGGTGGGGTTATGAGCTTAAAATCCCGGTCCCCGAAATTTCCGGGATCGTGCTCTTCTATCCGCTCCTCGATTGGACAATCACGAGGCCAATGAAGCGCGAGACATGTGGCAGGCCAGACATGACTCTGCCAAAGGGCATGACCGATCTCTTTGACGCATCCTATGTCTACCCTCCTCGGCCCAGGTCTGAGCGCGACGATCCGCGGCTTTCCCCGGGACTGATGACAGACGAGATGATAGACCGGCTCCCACCCATCCACCTATGCATGTGCGAATACGATATGCTGCTATTGGAGGGACAGAAGTTTGCTGAAAGGGTTCAGACCCGTGGAGGCCGGATCAGCACTCGCGTGGTCGACACAGAAAAGCATGCATGGGATAAGCCGCCACCATTTACACCAAAAGAGAGTGTCATGGTGGAGTATCACAAGGCCATTGACGCCCTTAGAGGATGGCTTGGCTTAGGCGCTCTGGAAAGCGATGAAATATTCGATGGGACGATACCAAGGATAGAGATTACTAACGACAGCGAAGACAGTACATGAGATGATTGGAGCCATGGGCTTCATTAATATGGAGTGTGTAAGTTAGGTTGCTACAGTTTTGTCCTTACTTTTCACTTGGCAGATATCCAATACAGCGTAACGCACTGTTTCATTCAACCTACCGAGACTTTGAAATCTCGTGCTAGTGAACAACCAATGCCCAGACTGGTCTAATCGCATTTGACCTGCCAACATGGCATGCGTGATGTCTCACAGCTCCCCATGCAATCCTGCGAGACGAAACGTCTGCATAACAGCATCTGCATTCACCCACACATAGCATCTTCACCTGAGCGTTTGATACATGGTTCGAATCCTCGATAATGCCATTGTTGAGTTGATTACGCCGCGCACAGATGTTGTTGAAAAGAGAGGAGACGCCCGAGGGCTCTCGGTCCCGAGAAGGGAGGGCCAGCACCCGTGTTGAACCACCCCGCGATTGGCCTCGTCTGAAGTTGGCGGATCAGATGATTGGGTCACGTTCATCTGGTGAGTGCTTTTCTATCGACGTACTTTTGTTGGGTTTCAGCAAGCGGGCTTGGTGCGTTATTGCAGTTGGTTGTTTGCAATTATTTCATCTTCATTGGCTTGCAATTGGCATTGGCTGCTCTGTGTAGGTAGGCTTTAGGAGCGGGTGCACGAGTTGCTGTGATCAACTGGGGATTGCCAGCATCTTCGTTCGTGCGCTGCCGTGGTTGGGGAGATTGAGGCCAGCGAGTGTAGATTGCGGGTGCTCGTTCTTCCGAAAGAGGCGATTTGGAGACTCTGCCTCCGTGTCCTGCACGCATGTATGATAACCTCGGTCAGTTATACACAGGTTCTCACTTGGATGATAGATGCCAACTCCTACTTCAATCCCGCACTGCAATGATGGGCACTGTGAGGATACTGATTTGTGGCCTCGGTGCCCCGACTTTCGGTCGCGGTGAGAGCGTCTTGAAAGTGACACGAATATTTGAGACGGTTAGAAACACCGGCAGATGCCAGTGGTGAGTATAACTTCGGGAGTTCTCTAACTCCAATGGTTGAGTTCAAGAGACATGAGAGAGAAATAAAGAGAGAGGGGAGGCGGCAATGAGTCTTGGTACTTGTTTCTTCGGCTTTCATCTCTGAGGTCTTGTTCTTATATGCCTTTTTTTGCGCGATAAGACTAGCGACAGGTAGTTGCGCTCCTCGAAGCGTCAGTAACTCTTTCGATACTAAGCAAGGATCGGCCGCCTCAGACTAGGCCTCCATTCTCAAGAGCAGAGGGTCCTGAGCACGATCTCATCGTGGGGTCAGTTACAGGGATCGGCCGCCACAGTATGGAGTTGAGCTAGCGCCCCAGGTCAGATCACATCCTGACTATTTGATCCATAGTGCTGTATTTTAGTGCACCAAAGTGCTTGCCATGAACAAATACTCACTGGATCCACGATTCACTCTCACATCTATAGGATGCTTGCTTGGTTCGATTGGCGGAGGAGTTGAATCTAGCCTTGGTCTAGAGTTTTGCCGAATGGGACTTTTGATAGGCTTTTAGAGGTCCAGCGTATTGTACAGGTGATGGGATTCTGCGGCAGAACGCCTCTTCAGCCATTTGCCTGGAGGACTGTCAGCATGGTACTTTGAAATCAGGCTGATACACTAATCAATGTATTCTTCTGGCTCTGACGACCATACGCTGGAGGCTCTATTGAGTCGGGACTTTGCCGAGGTGGCTTGACACTTACAGTTACAAGACGATACGGATACACCAACGTTTCCACCTGGCTCTCGGCCCGGTCCCGCTTTTCAATATAAAAACTGGCTCGCGCTGGGCCCTAACAAGCAAGTCGTTTTTGGATCTTGTGTTCAAGCTTTTCTCTCGCTTGCGGCTAGCGAAAGCGGCTCAGAGAACCCCTGGAACGGCAACACAGTCATCCACGATGCCGCGTCAGACCTGCATCGTGCTTCCGTACCGTGCACGATCTGGGCCTCGGGACCCTGCTAGCCTTACGGAGCTGGAGGCAAGCGAATGCGGTGGTTCCCTTGGGTGATCGTGAGCCTTGTTTGGCGGGGTCCGTCATCTGGCTCGGAGGTTCGTCACGACTTCGCTAGGTCTTACTGCGGTTGACCGCTTGCTGCTTTGCAAGGGCGAGGTCGGCCGCCCGGCCACCGCGGTGAGGTCTAGTCGCTGGGGACAGGATTTGAAGATGGGTACGGTACGTTGAGTATGGAACTTTGGTGTTTATACTGCGATCGTGTTACTGGGCGAAGTGCTCCTACCGGATTCATCAACTGTGTATCCTCTTACAGGTCGGGCGATGCTCAACATGGGACTTTGGTGCTGACCTCTTGCGGAGATAATACTTTGTGGGCAAGTACTTACAATATCCAGTTGCGAAAATTGAAGCCTTAGTCCTCCACAACGAGACCATCTCGTATATAAAGTAGCCCGAACCCATCATCCATCATACTTCCTTTCCTCACTCCTCAGCAGCTCAGCCAAATCAAGTCCTCAACCACCAGACCTGCCTCAAATCTATAATTCCACAATGGTCAACTTCGTCCTCGGCGCCGTCGCCACCCTGGCCGCTGTGGCCCCCCTCGCCGCCGCCGCACCCGCCGCAACTCCGGCCCCCGAGATCTTCTCCTTCGCAAAGTGGGTCGACGGCATCATTGCCAACCCGCACGGCGATAACCTTACGCCTGAGGAGGCCGTTGAGGCGTACTACAAGTCCGTCAACGCCTCCGAGGCGGCTTCCTTGGACTGGGACTACGGTCGCGCCCGCAAGCGTGACGATGCCGCTGAGGGAGCTTCCCCTGACTGGGATTACGGCAAGCGTGAAGAGGTCCCTGAGGCAGCTTCCCCTGACTGGGACTACGGCCGGGTTCGCAAGCGTGCCACCTGCAACACCATCGCCGGCACCCAGGCTTCGGTACGGTTCTTCGCGGTGCCCTCTGAAAATACTGAAGCGGCCACATGACTGACTCTTTGGATTGATAATAGGTCGCCGACGCCGTCTCGTGTATCAACTACCTCGCCGGCCTCGGCAGCACATCGTGCGTGGTCTCCAACGCGAAGAGCCACTTCTGCACCATCGGCAATGCGCAGATCACGGGCGTCACTTCGGGCAGCATTCCCGCAGCCTCTTCCTGGTAGGACTTTTCCTCCCCTACGCTCTCAAAACCCCTTAGAATTCCTATTTTTTGGCCCGAGTTGAGTAGCATTTTGGTTGAATAAGGAGAGACATGCTGACGGTGTTTGCCCCTGATTTAGCAATGATGTCGCCCGTGGTGCTGGCTATATCATGGATGCGTGCACTCTGAAGGACAACACTGTCCAGGGTTCTGAGTTTGCGTACGGCAACGGGGATCTTCTCGTCTGGATCCGCAAGCCTGAGTAATCGCATTGAATCTTGAACTGTTCAGTTGTGGCAATAGTAGGCGATGTGGCAGCTTGCGAAATACGCACTTGCTTACAAAGAGTAGACAGGGGAAGTTGAAAGATGTGTTGGGCCGTACATAGCAGTTGGTGGTGATGGACGCAATTATCTCCTCGTTACTTTCGCTGCATATATATCCTACAAATCATTTTCACGAGAGTGTGAAATAATTTCATTATTCATGTGATAATCGCTCGAATATCTACACTACTAGGAACCCTTAAGTGGTTTGAGTAATACACTGGAACACTTTAGTGAAGGAGAGCGCTCGCAGCAGTCAGGTTCAGGCCAATGGTCACATTGCCCAGAACGGAGCTGGCGAGCCAGTTTCCAACATACGAGTTCACATCCTCGGGCTTCTCCCACATCACCCAGTGAGTACCATTAACCTCCCCCCTCGACAGGCTATTAAAGTAGGTCTCCATACCAGTCGACAGCACTGGAGGCAGCGCCGTATCCAGCGAACCACCGATATACAGCGCGGGCTGCGTGTACTTCGCCGTATACGAGGCATTCGCCGGCACCAGCGCCAGCTCGTCCTGCCAGTTCAGCTCGCCGGTGCGGTACCAGTTAAGCGTCCTGTTGAACGGGTCGCTGACATAGTTTTCGACGTAGTAGTCCATCTCCTCCGCGGTCAGCAGCGGTGTGTCCTCCGTCACCTCGTCGAGCAGCTCAAACGTGAACCCCGCGCCGCTCGAGTTGAAGGCCGATCCGCCGCCAGGCAGTCTGACGCCGTAGATGGTATTCAGGATCTGGCGCACGCGGGTGGCGTTCTGGGCGTCGGGGAGGCCGATGTAGTCCTGGACGGCGTCGGTGCGGAACTGCTGCTGGTAGTGCAGCGTGGGCAGGGCGACGGCCTGGTCGATGTATGTGAGGCGTGGGGCTGCGAAGGGCGTGCTGATGACGAAGAAGGCAGAGATCAGCTCGGGGTGCCAGAGGGCGGCGCGGTAGACCACGGCACCGCCCCAGTCGTGGCCGCCGAGGATGATGCGGGAGAGGCCGAGGTGGCTAGCGAGGGCCGCGATGTCGTCTGAGGCGCGCTTGAAGGTGCTGGACAGGAACGGTAAGCATCTTTTCAGAGTATGGCATGTTATGAGTCTCGACTCACTAGAAGCTGACATCTTCCGGCGCATCCGTACCGCCGTAGCCCATCATGTCAGGTGCAACAACTCGGAGGCCTTTTGAAAGAAGGTAAGGGATCTGGTTGCGCCATCCTAAGGACATATCAGGCCATCCGTGGATGAGGAAAATCGTGCCGACGACATTGCCTGAAGCCGGCTCTGCGAGGATGTAGTTGTACTCGACGCCGTTCAGCGTGGCGTTCTGGTACTTGACCCGAGGGTCATTAAGAGTTACGACAGACATCACGGCAAGCTCAAAAAGAATGTGACTGCAGTTGGTGGTGACGCCGGTGTCGTGCGTAAACAAAACAATCCCATATCGGCCGAGGGGTTCCCGTCCACTATATACAAACACTACCAGGCCACTCAGGTTCCTCGGCTGACACCATTTTGCATTGGGTAATAAAGCTTAGCAGAAAAAAAGGCGTGCCTCGGTTGCACCTATTGTGGATAGAAAAGCCGTTTTCTTTGAGATTGCCAAGATGATGCCCCTTTCTGTGGTGCTATTTGTGGAGTGACATGGGCGAAATATTCCCACGGAATACCCAGAAACAGCTAGGAACAGTGGCAACGCAGCGAGGACAGCCCGGGACAAGGTTAATTAGGTGTAGCGGGGCCTCCGACTGGCGTGGATTTGGGGTAGGGGTTGTTTTGATGCGTCTGACTCGGGCCGGGAGCAGACGACGTCAATCCAAGCTCGTTCTCGCACACCGGATAGGGCGCGATATGAAGAACACGAGAAATATTGGAGATGCGCTTACTGTTTTCATGCTCTCGTGGGCAGCCGAGTGTGGTCTTCAGTTGTAAGGGGCCCAGTCAAATGGCTGGCCTCGTGCAACTTGGGAGAGACATTGATCGGAGAAATGTTGAGATGCGAATTCTGTTGACGCACCGCACCTCGCGAGCAGTGGAACAAGTTGCGATATCAAATTCGTCTCGGCGATAAGATTCAATCAATGCCTGTGCTATCTAGATGTCGAGGATCAATATCACCTTAGACACACCTGAGTCAACGCCGAGGTTCGAGGTTCAGGTCCCAGGGGCCATTAACCGCTAGCTCATGCAGTGCAACGGCACAAACTCGATAACATCCGCGGCACACTTCAAAGGATTCCTCGACCGAAACGGCCAAGACCGTGGACTTTTGTTATATGCATTAATTATTGACACCCGCTGAGTCTGGAACCTGAAGTCAACAGCCCAACTTTCACTACTGAAGGCTCCATGGGGAAGAATTCTTCGACACATTCTTCGACTGCCCTGGTTGAGCGATTGTATCAACTCAGGCAGGTAGCAAAATATCAAGGAAATGGAACAGAAATCAAAACGACCGCACCAAAGAAACCATTCTAGCGGCCGTTCACCTTTTGGGGCACCCCATCAGTCCAGCGGCCCGTACCGCGGAGGCATCTGAAACTCCACATGAGGTTTGTTCTTCAACTCCTCCGGCACCGGAGGCATGACCTCCATTCCTTCCAGCAGAATGACCTGTTGCCCGCTCTGCCGTTGGGTTCGTGTTAGTGACTGAGCGACTTTACAACTTCAAAGATTAAGGCTTACCGCGAAATGATGGATCATGTGACAATGCAGCATGCTGACAGCAGGAAAGTAAATCTTGTAGCGGACCACAACGAACTTTCCTTCCCCCGCTTGCAAAGTAAATCCGTCTCGGTAAGGCGGATTGTCTAGGTTGAAGTATTTTCCGCCCCCGTGCTCAATGGCGTCGTCGACATCTTTCCAAGGAAAGCCGCCTTGCCCCTGTCCGATGATGAAGACCTTGTGGTTGTGCTTATGGAAAGGGTGGCTGGCGTCGACTTTGGCTCCATTCTCGATGACCAAGTCGACAACGGATCCGTTTTTGAGAAATCCATGTGGATTCCCCCATGATGTCTTGCCGCGCGACTTTTCGTTCCATAGAATGGGAGGGACATTCTGACGGAAGAACTCATGTGGTGCTGCATTGAGGACCCACGTTGATGGTCCCGTGTTGTTGACCGTGAATTTGAGGGTGAAGTCTGCTTTCTGGGGCGGTGGCCGCGGTGGAAACGGAGACAGTCTGGTCTCTTCCATGACTTTGTTCGCAGGATTCACAAGACTGCCGTTCAGATATAGCCACGGTTTGGTGCTGGGAACTGTTCGGTTGGAGATGTTGGATAGATTCTGTGAGAAGTTTTCGTTAGCTTGACTCATTTCTCCCAAAACTCATGAGCTTCCATGTCGATTCCATCTAACCTTTGTAGCTGCATACCGCAGGATACCGGCTCCCTGGATCATTTGCTCAGATCGTAAAGAATGCAGTCTCAACGCATAGTCTCCAGCAGGCTTGTTCAATTTGACTAGAATGCTGCATAGGACACGGATCAGTAGTTCGAAGCAGAATGTGAGTGAAGCGCATGGTTTGGGGCTCACCTCGTTCTTTCGCCGAGATTGACATGAGTTCTAACCACTTTCTGCGGATGAACGAATTCGCCATCAGCCCCTACAACCCAGAATTCATGCTCGTCAATACTGATGGCCAAAGAATGATGAGCACCAGAATGGATGAAATTGATCCAGATCCATTCTTCTCCGGGATTAGCTTGGATGACTTCCAGTTCCGGATGTGTCTCGGTGCAGTATTCAGGGTTGGTGTACTCATGGCCAGGAATCATGTAGCGACAGCCCCGCTCATTGCGCCCAGGTCCGCCAGCATCTTCGAGATCACGAGCAGACTCGCATCGCGTGCCACCCCTCCCGTTGAGAGTCAGACTGTTGGCGCATATTGGGATATATCCGGTGTCACGGAAACGGATGAGATACATATCCATTGGCTGATCATTCCAGTCGGCAACTATGACGTGTCGTGGATTGCTCTCCGCTGCTCGCATGGCCCGGATATCGTGCTCATTGTCAGATATGAGATGGTACGGTCGAGGACGCCAGGCAGCTGGCACGATCCAAATAGGACCTCTTTGGCCCTGATTACATCCAGGTCAGGCTGATCGACGGGTTTCAAGCGAAAATAAGTAACACCTACATCAGAGAAGGCGGGGCCAAAATGCCCATGATAGAAGTAGCTTCCATACTGCCCTTCAGGTGTGAATCGATAGGTGTAGTTGTCTCTAGGCTCGGTGGCCCACTTCGTATTGTTAGATGACCGGTGACTGACGCAGGTGATGTTTAAGGGAATGCTTACCTGGGTAACGCCTGGTACGCCATCGTTCCAGGGCTCGTGAATTTGGTAGATACCGTGCCTGTGTGACCTTAGATGTTGTCTTATTTCACGAAAAATAGTCTGCACAAGAGTATACCAGTGAATGGTGGTTTCAATTGGTAGTTGATTGTCCACGAATGCTTCGAGGGTTTCTCCTTCTTCAACAGTAAGTACGGGCCCAGGAGTGTCTCCGTTGATCAGATAGGTCGGACGACCATGACCATCTGTGTCTCAGTCAGAAAGAATAACTGAACAGCGTCAATCAGGTCGCACCTTGCTTATCCCAAGCATACGTTAATGTGAGGTTATATCTTCGGACTTCCTTGCTCAAGACCACAGCAAGCGCTGAGAGAAAGAAAACCACGACTCTGACATGCATCATGTCAAAAACGCTACTTAAATTTCATTCACTTAATGTCCTGGCACCTTTTGGAAGAGCCTGATGAGGGCGATAGTAGGATGGACTCAAAATGCCCTGTATGATGTTTGGCACCGGTGTAAGTCGAGCCTCTTCTGTGGTTCTAGCCATACTACCTGCACCACACGGTCGGCCCCCAACTCATAGTCGAACCTCCGATAACTTCTTAGAGATCCGCGTCAACTATACCACTCTCTCTAGATCAGTAATCTCCATCCCGGCCCATCAGGTGCCGGTGCATTGACGACAATCCCACTAGCTCCGGGATGAAGCTTCAGGTCCGAGTCATTCGTACCGGCACGGAACCCGAGTACTCCCCGGGGTAGGGATCCAAGCTGTAGAGTAATCCGGCGAGTCGCAGTGTTCATGCGGGGGGACAAGCGAGGTTCAGTAAGTGCCATTCTGGGAAACCATCGCAACTGCATTGTTTCATTGTTCGAAACTAGTATTTCCGGGTCTTTCAGACTTTACATTGAGTGAGTGGTGTTGTGACCCACGGAGACTTTCAAAATCCTATCCCAGCAACCTTTCATGAACAAACTGTCACAAGCGTGGCTCCACGTAATTGTCAGGGTTGCTGTCCAAGAACTCATTAACCCTGGCCGCGTTATTCTCAGCATACTGCCAGATGGACGCGTGTCCAGCACGAGGCCAAATGACTAGCATGCAGTTGGGTATCCCATCCAGAAGCTCATAGCTCCTTGGAGTAGGGACCAGGTAGTCATCGTCGCCCGTCATAACGAGCACGGGCATTGTTAGCTCGTGAAGCCTATAGTACGAATGTTTGTTTTTGTCACCCGGCGCACACCAGTTTTTGATACACGACAACTGTATCATGAAGCTTTCCACGTCGTTGAAGGTTGGGAGTGCTCCATCGGCAGCATTTTCGTTGAACTCACTCTGTCGCAGGCGTTTGAAGTAAGAGTCGGCGGCCGCTCTGCCTTGGTCATCATTGCGAAAGAAAGTCAGAGTGTAAGCGGCCTGCCAGTCCGCCTCAGAGGCACTGCGCTGCAAGGATAGGAAACGATCCAGGTTCGGGTCGGTCCGGGGCCAAAAGTGGTCCCCTGGCGTTGGCCCGGAGGGATCAGCCCCGATTAGGATCAGGCGCCTCACTCTATCTGGCTTTGATAGCGTTGCCATTTGGCAGGCCATGCTTCCGATGGAGAAGCCAAGCAAGTCAATGTAATCGAGAGACAAAGCATCAAGGAATGCATTCAGATCGTCTCCCATGATATTTACTAGCGAGCATGGATCAGCCGACGGCTTTATTAATGATTAAGGTAAAGGAGCACATACTGTCGATTGGGGTGCGTTGGGTGTCGCCAGTGGTCTGTCCAACTGCCGGCGGGTCGAACATGATGACCGGGCGCTTCATAGCAAGAGGACGTATGAACACGGGATCCCAGTAACCCATCGAGGCCCTCACCTGAAAGTCATCAGCTATCGGGCCTGGATCGAGCGAGTGCCACTCACATGCATGTGCAAAACGAGAGGGATACCCTCGGCGGGACCAAGTCGTCGATAGGCATAGACAATGCCATTCTTCGCCTCGACCTTCTGGACAGGGACGTAGGTGGGAAGCATGCTGGTAGTGGATAGCCCAACGGAGATAATTGTTCAGTAAGTGGCTCGGGTGAGAAACCTGGGTAATGGGAACGTCTTGTGGCCTGTTTTGATGTTTGTAATGAGTGACAGATGGTTGTTTCCTGGAAAACTCGACTATCTTTGTCGATATGCTTTAGGGACTGTCACGGCGTAGAGCTACTGTTTGCAGTGAACAAGGTTCATGTCAGTGATTCGAGAAGCGATACTATCGTATTTTTCGTGTCAGTAGGGGCACATCTTGAGGATTAAGGTTCTTCCATATGATCAGAGGCAGAAAGTATATTCCAGCAGAAGTCATCCAAGCCTGAATAAAGTCGTAGACTGCATGCAAGCGAATAATCGTGCAATATTCTATTACGACGAATATTAATCCACCCTCTACCAAAACTAAGTACTGGCGGTAAGTTTTCACGAAAAAATCGATGATCATAAAATCAAGCAGAAACTCTTTGTCAGAAGGGACAAATGAAAACTATCATTGGGCTTTGCAGTTGAAGTTCTTGAGTCATACATAAGGTATCGAAAATGATGGCCTGCGTGTCATGGAAACCGATGGGATGCCGAAGGGACGCCGCAAAACATGCAACGCATTATGAGCCAGTCGGGTGGCTCCGAGGAACTTTATTTCGTTTGGTTTACGTCCAACCATGCAATCACCCACCGAGCCAGCTTCCTTTGACTTTATGTTGCATATCGATCAAACCGTTCGAGGTAAAGTAAGCGCCTAATAATGTTGTTGTCCATTGGGCTGTGCGAAATCAACTCCGAGCGTCTTGCAATTCGAGGTTGTAGCACTTCACGTCCAACATAAACTAGCTGGAAGCTTATTGACACGAGGCGGGCGCGGGCAGAAAGAATTCGGCGTTTAACTACCTAAAACAGCACTATTCTAGGCAAATCGCCCCGTGTGCCCAAGCTTAACCAAACACTCCATCATTCTTCGGCGCGAATTCAACATGCGGCATGTGCTTCACATGGTCTGGCACCTCGTCCCGCATGCTTGAATCCATGCCCTCCAGCAGGGGTACAGACATGCCCATCTGAATGCGGGGTCAGCCGGGGCCGGGGTCGCGTAGAAGGAGAATAGGAGAGAGGCCGAACTCACCGCGTAGTATTTGAACTTGTTGGAGTGTAGCATGGTGGCCCCACGGACCCGAATCTGCCACCGGAGTACTGCCCAACCCAGGGGTGGCACGTCATGAACCAGCTGCAAAGGGGGATCTCGGACATTGAGGTGCTTTACTCCGGCTGCGAGCGCATGTTCCACGGTGTCCCATTTCCAGGTTGCGTTGGGCTGGGAACCGACAAGGAACATGGGGTCGCCGTGCTTGTAGAGTGGCATCACTTCGTCGACTGTGTTCTGAACGATCACATCGACTGTGGTTCCCCACGGCAAACCACCCACCACGGGGGGCTCCACGGCCGAGACGTTTTCAACGAATAGCAGCGGTCCCATCTGTGAGTGGTACAGTTGCCAAGGCTTCTGGTTCAGAAAGAATTCGGTAACGTGTCTCTCGTACCGCGAAGGCTGCTGGTCAATCTTGAAGTGAAGAGTGCGATTAGCCTTTGGGGGTGCAACGAGCGCGTATGGTGCCATAGATGCCGTCGACGCCATTTTGCATGAGGGTGCGACCACGCCATCGGGTCTTACACATGGCGGCGAGCCGCTTGGTGGATTCTGAATTTCCATCGGCGCCCCATGAGCTGGGTAGCGCAACGCCTTGGAGACTGTATGTTAGCCTTGCTGAAATGATGTTTGATGGAGTACACTAACGGGATATCTCAGAATCGAATACCCATGGAGGTTTTGATATTTGCTGGTCGATACGAGTCGCATCGTGTAGTCGTCGCCTGGTTGATCCAGCTTTACCAATACAGTGTAGCGGGCGCCGTTCGTGACGTAGAGAACGTCGACGAGCTTAGGCCTGATGAAGCCGCCGTCGTTTGCAACAATCCACATCTTGTGGTCGTCAATGCTGAAGTATACGGCATGTTCGAATCCAATGTTGAGAATATTGAGCATAATCCAAGGTCGCCCGTGGGTTTCGATCACCTGCAATCGCTGTAAGTAAACGAAGAGCTATTGTGTGTGCAGCTGAAGGCCAAAGCACTTTACCTCGTAGTCAGCCTTACTGGGAGTGCAGCGAACTCCATCATTCCCTTTTTCAATCACGCACCCTGACGCATCCAATAGCTTTCCGTCCAGTTCAGTGAAGTCGGGATGACGGCAGTGTCGTCGACCTTTGGAGTTAACGAGGATAGAATCGTAGCAATTCAAGTTTGTCCCTTCCCCTTTCAACTCCATAATCCGCCATCCAGCATCTCGTCGATAGTAATTATAAACCAGCATGTGTTGTGCATTCCTTTCTGCCTCGTGAATGAGGGATAACTCTGTGGGCGACGAAGTTATTTCGTGATAAGGACGAGGGCGGTCGGGTGCCGGCGCGACGTAAGTCAGTCCGTGGGCCCCGTCCATGATCCCCAGGCCAGTATGGTCGGCATACCAGTTCAGTCCCCAATGTCCTGTGGTATCATAACTGGAGGTGAAGTTCCCTCGTTGCAGGAGTCCATACTATCGAGCCGGTCAGTGCAAGACGGGCAGACAAGAAAGAACGAGTTTTAATCTTACTTGGTTCAGGCCTCCAGTTCCGTCGTTCCAAAACCCAAATCTACCCAAATATTTCAGCCCAGTTCATGAGGTACACTATTATTTGAAGGGGACCACCAGCTTACTTTCGATGATTCATTCCCGACCAATGGATAGACACCTGGGCAAACAGATCATTGTGGACGTTCAACTCAACAATATCCCCTTCCTCGGCGTAGAGGGTTGGGCATGGTGTCTCTCCATTGCAAACATAGAAACCTCTCCAAAAACCACCATCTAAAGAAATGCATCAGAAATGCCTCACACATGACTGTGAACTTCGGAAAACGAACCTAGATTCAGCCATCGAGCCCCAACTGTTAGATTGTACCATCTAATTACTTGCTGGGCGTGCTTGACATGCGGCCCTACGGCCGCAACCGAGATAAATTCGTCGTGGTGACTGACAGGCCAAACATTCCACCAAATCAGCACAAAGAGGGCGATAATCGACCCAACGAGGGACCAACGAGCTGGTCGTGAAGCTGGGGCCACGATCGAAGCTCGGCCCCTACGATAGCTCTGCGCCTGACTCTCGCCACTAACAACTACGCCATTGATTTGATCACACTTCATAGAGAACTCCATGGTGGGTGCTTTTCTCAACACGAGACTGAGGGTCAGAAAAGAATAGCTGTGTCGTTAGATACGGAGCCCGCCGGCGATATCTCACAGACAGAAGATAGATTCTTGGCTTGAGTCTCCTAAGCGCAACACTGCTAGTTGTCGTGCAACGAAAAAGCGATCGCTCTGTCTCAGACACAAGCTAACCATCTAGCCTAGTCTATTGTCCATCATCGCCTCGGTACCCTTTGCTGCCCAAGGTGGGGTGTGAACTTGGACCAACACATTACTCGCATTGATGCACGGCAGAGGCCAACCGAACGAACAGCTCCGTGGCCGTCGCGTGCCTCCCACCCAAGCCGGGATGAAGCTACCCAACCAGAACTAAAGTTTGACGACGAGTGTTGGGATGGAAAGCCTTGGGAAACCTTGCAAATCATCTGGAAGCACTTCTAGATGTAGTTAGTTTTTCGGCGAACAGAATTCTGTCATTTCAAACATGGCTCCATGAGCTAGCTGCCGAGCGTTTGTCTGGGCAGAATTGTTTCTATGTGCGCACCACTGGGACGGGGAACGAGCGTGAGTTCTACGACACCGTAACGTAGTACCACAATGGCGGACTAATCCGTGATCAGCTGCTATTAGCAGTATCCGAAACCTTGAGAACTTCAAGAAATCACGACATCAACCCAAATTGTTCGGAGGTTTTGTGAAGCACCATCTTCATTCAGCGCTCTTGACTCGAGAGACTTCCGGCTCACCAGCTAGAGCTTTTTGGTCAAGGATCAGGTCCGTAATTTGAGGAAACCAGATCAGGTAGTGGCCCAGTCAACCTGGGCTCACATATGGGATCCCACCAACAGCATCTGATAGGTTTTGGTGGCGCTTTTCTCGCCACTTTTCTAACAACAAGCCTCAAGCGTTGGGCTTTGGACATCCTCCACGGCTCACTCGTTACAGCCAAAACTCACCGCAATTAGCGACGGGAAAAATGGAATCAGCTTCAGTAGTCAGGATGCCACTTTGGGACTCAGTAAGTCATACCAAGTGTCGTAACAAGCTCGCCTCCTGAACGCAGTGAACAGCCATTCAAAGACAAAACGAAGTCTCGAGTTAGCCGATCCAAGATCAATACCAATGGAAACGCGCGAAACGACCTAGTCACCAGGTCGGCGCTTTCATCAGTTTCGAAATGGCTGCCGCCCAGGGACGAGCACAGCGATTACTGGTGGAGCATGGTTGGGCCTCATTTCGCTGCGCTTTTTCGCAACGCGGACTACAGTCTGGAGGCCCAATATGAATTTCTCCTTTTTATCTATCACCAGGTAGCCCCGCGACTGGGCTCGTCTCCTCGCGTGCTTGCATTGGGCTCAGCAAAGGGTGACAGCGGACTTTCTCTGGATGGAACACACATTGAGTACAGCTGGAGATGGAATGAGCCCGGCACGAAGCCTGAAATTCGTATGGTTATGGAGCCATTCAGTCGATTTGCGGGCACGTATATGGATCCTCTGAACATCAAACCAGCGACGGAGATGCTGTACTCCATGGCGCCCCAAATTCCGTCTCTCGACATGAGCTTGTTCAATCATTTCATCGGGAAATTTTACGACGCAGCACAACACAAGTACCTGGAGACTAATGAACGCCCAATAATGACGAATGTATGTCTTGGGTTCGAGTTTCTGGGGAACGAGATCCTCCCTAAGGCATACTTCTTCCCGCGCAAGCTCGGTCAAGTCGGTCTTACTCCCATGGCCGTCTGGGAAGATGCTATCACCTCTGCGGTGCCCGATACATCAACCATCGGCACCGTTTTCTCATTTGTCAAAGGAGACGCGCCAGACCTGGGCTTGACACTAACACCGCTTTGGTTGGGCATCGACGTTGTCCGTCCAGCGGATGCGCGCCTCAAGCTCTACTGCGTCGAGGCTCGCACGTCGTTCGAAAGTGTCAAGTCCATTCTAACAATGGGTGGCAAGATTGACGTCCCCGGCAATCTACTTGAAAAGGCCTGGGAGTTGATGAAGGCTGTTTGCAATCTCCCTGCAGAATTTCCTCAGAATGAGGATCTCCCCAAAGCACCCCAATACAACGTTTCAACCGATGGCGTTGACACTGCGGGCCTTTGGGGGACCTTTGCGTACTACTTTGACATCGGACTTCGTCAACAAGAGTTACCGGACGTGAAGTTTTACATTCCAGTGTGTCACTACGGCGCAGATGATCAGGCAATTGCAGAGGCAATCACCAAGTGGATGGTAGATAATGGTCGAGGTCAATATGTGGACGCCTTCTGGAATTCTCTTCGCGACATTATACCGCACAGGGAGCTGAAGGAGTCTCGCGGTGTTCACATGTGGCTGTCGATGATGATCAGAGGGGGTAAACTGCAGGTTACGACATACATTGCACCAGAGGGACACCATCCCAAGCGCCACGGAGGGGCTGCAGGAGTGCACAGAGAAATTGCTGCGCAAGTTACAGGATTCTAGAATGGGAATCAGGTAGTCGAATTGGGCAATCAAGTTCGTACTCCAAATCTCGCTTGCGCGGCAAGGAAGACATGCCGGCGACCCTCCTGGATCTTCAGACCAACGACCCGGTGAAACAGGTCGCACGTGTCATGGATGCAACCCGCTGACCCAAAGGAATTTCTGCTTTCCTTCCGCGGTGGCAACTCGGGACGATCCCGTCCACACGGCAAAATATTGCAGGGCACATGCATAGGAAATGAGACCGTTGCGTGGAGGAGAGTTCAGCTGAGCAAACCCAAAGGTAAAAGACTGCAATGTAAGGTTTCCGGCATCCCACCACCCTCATAGCTGCCGATGAGAACATTAGCAGAGTCATGTAATGTTGTGACAACTTTGGAGTGTGGTATCCGGATTCTTACTTTCTTTGTATACGATGGAGTCGCATTCGGCGTCAAACTCCGGTGCTGGCAAGCATGTCGGTTAGTTCTCATGAATCACGAACGGCTGATCTATGGGCTCACTTTGAAGCCCTATCCATGCGTTACTGACGGTCAAAGCTCCTTGCGTCTCTTGATCCAAGCTCCGCTCAGCATGGCGTTCACGCGGTCCGGAAGACCTCAACTGGTCGTTCCTGGTGGGACTGTGGGCAGAGGAACTCCTCGTCGAAATTGGACCTCTCTATTTGTAAGTCGGTCAACAGGCTTTGAAAATCATCGATTTTTGCAACAGCTCAACCGGGTCAAACAGCGTCGCAATGAACCAAATTCGCAAATCAGTTCCCTCTATGCTGGCGTTTGGGCCTCAAGGACGAGTGCCCCACGAGGATCTTTATGAACTACGCCGTCTCCTCATTTCCACTCCACAGCTCTCGAAGATTGTTACAGCCATTCACAAACTACCATCGCTCTGGCCCAGGTTGATTACATTTGACTCTGGATTGTTGCAAGTTGAAGGGGAATCATATTTGCAATCTTTGACAGCATGGCTCACCAACGATGGGTTGCTCCCGTGTGACGAGGGGGGGCTTCCCCCTATGATCGCTTTTCCAATTAATTTCCTTGTACAAATGATCCAATACATACTGTTTGCAAGGCAACTGGGTAGTGGAGATTTTCAGTTGGCCATGCTACAACAGCTCCAAACAGGGGGAATTTGCGGCTTCTGTGTTGGTTTTCTCTGTGCTGTCACTGTGGCAGCTTCTCAGACTGAAGAGGCGCTTCTTGATATTACCATCCGTGCCTTGCAGCTAGCAGTCTGTGTGGGTGCCTACGTTGAAAGGGACAGGATCCGATTTGAGTCAGGATGTGTCTCAATCAGGGGGAGAAAGAATGTACCCCAGGATAAGGAGGCGATTGAGAAGATACTTCGCAAGTTTCCCGAGGTATGCACCATTTCACTCGCTCCGACCCGCGGGATCAAGGAGCTAATTGATCAGACTTATGTTTCTGCGACTACCGACGAGGCTTCCGTCACACTCACAACACCCCGTCATATCCTGTCGAGTCTAAAAGATTCCCTAACAACAGTTGGGCTCGTCGCTGACGTCCCGATTAGGGGACGATTTCATTCTCCTACATATGCTCTCGAAGTAGAACGACTCGTCCACTTTTTCGAACAGGAGCCAGACCTACAATTTCCTTATCCAGACCGGCTACACGTCCCAGTCAGATCCACAGTTGATGGGAGGTTCGTTACTGGAGACAGCCTCGTTCGAGCAATATTGAATAATACCCTATTATTACCTGTAGACTGGTATCGGACGCTCAAAGTCGCAATTGGTTCTCTGCCACCGGGACAAATCTGCGTCGCGGTGGCAGGCGTCTCACAGCACTTTCCTCCATCCTTGGGTGAATATCTGGATCTTCGCTTTTTGAGCTTACGACATCCGCCTGGACTTTCCGCCAGACCGGCTCATGATGGATTCGTCAAGAAAGGGAAAGCAACATATCCACAAATGCACACACCTCCCAACACCCCACCAGGTAGCATCGGCGGTGAGGGAGCAACAGGTCTTAATTGCGACTACGAATCACTTTCGGACGCGAAAAGAAAGCGTACACTGTCCGAGTTCCCGCCACACGCTGTCGCAGTCGTCGGTATGGCTGGGATATTTCCCGGCGCCAAATCGGTCGATGAGTTGTGGGATCTCATATCGGCCGGGCGGTCAACAGTTGTTCCTGCACCTGAACGAGTTGGACTAGACCAACTTGCCGAAGACGTCTCCAAGGTCAAATGGTGGGGCAACTTCATTGACCAACACGATACATTCGATCACAAGTTCTTCAATAAGTCGACCCGAGAGGCGACGGCTTGTGATCCGCAGCAGAGAAAGCTACTTGAGGTCGTGTACGACGCTCTATCATCGTCAGGGCAACTCAGTCCAGAGACGCATTCGAATCCACAAGACTACGGATGTTACATCGGAGCCGTGATGAACAACTATGCCGAGAACCTAAGCTGCCACCCTCCTACGGCATATGCAACGACGGGCACTGGTAGATCCTATCTGAGTGGTGCCATCAGCCATCACTTCGGCTGGAGCGGACCAGCCATGACTATTGATACGGCTTGTTCGTCTTCGCTTGTGGCTATACATACCGCTTGTCGTGCCATTGCGTCCGGAGAATGCAGCCGTGCGGTCGCAGGAGGCGCGAATATCATCACCTGCCCGCATGACTACCGTGATCTGAAGGCAGCGGGCTTTTTGAGTCCCAACGGTCAATGTAAGCCGTTTGATGCCCATGCCGATGGATACTGTCGTGGCGAAGGCGTCGGTGTTGTCGTCTTGAAATCTTTATCCGCTGCTCTTGAAGAAGACGATAATATTCTTGGAGTTGTCCTCGGGTCTGCTACCAACCAAAACCATGAAGGAGGGCCCATAGTGGTGCCGAGTGCAAAGTCTCAGGCGAGTCTTCTGAGAAAAGTCATGGACTTGGCGAACGTTACACGTGAGGATGTGTCGTACGTTGAAGCCCATGGCACCGGCACAAGCGTTGGTGATCCGATCGAGGTTTCCAGTCTGCGAGAAGCTTTCGGTGGGGCCTCCAGAACGTCGAAGCTGTACTTCTCTTCCATCAAGGGGAACATTGGCCACGCTGAAGCAGCTTCTGGTGCGGCTGGCTTGATCAAAACGCTTCTCATGTTGAAAAATAGCCGCATACCCCCGCAGGCTAGCTTTCAATCATTGAACCCCAATATACCGACACTGGCTCCTGATAAGATGGAGATTCCCCGACAACTAACTCCATGGGACGCAACAGATCGAATCGCTTGTGTCAACAACTATGGCGCCGCTGGAAGCAACTCAGTTGTGATGATCCGCAATGCACCTACAAATGAGTCGGGCTTGGGAATACTAGATGAGCAGCCAGTTGCACCATGAAAATGGCCGCTTATCCTATCCGCTTCAACTGAAGAATCGCTGTCGCAATATGCCCAGGAAGTACTTGATTTGGTGCGACGCGTGGGTTCAGCGAAGCCATCAGGTTTCGACCTTCCAGACATTCTCTTTCACTTGGCCCAACGTGCCAATCATGCTCTTAAAATTGTCGTTTCGACAACGGTGTCTGATATGAGAGAGCTCGAGATGATTCTCTCCCAGGTGGCTTCAGGGTGTAGCTTGATAACAAAAGTTGCATCGCCGCCGCCGACCATCCTCGTCTTTGGTGGCCAAGACAGTCGCTATGTTGGTCTTTCAGAAGATGTGTACAAATCATCGCAAATATTACGACATCATCTGGACAGTTGCCAGCACGTCTGTTTGAAGCTCGGACTCGAGGGCATTTTCCCAGCGATCTTCCAGCGAACCCCAATCTCAGACCTTGTAACGCTGCACACTGCCTTGTTCGCAATTCAGTACTCCTCCGCCAGAGCATGGATAGACTGTGGGCTCAAAATAGAGGCAGTTGTGGGTCACAGCTTCGGCCAACTTACAGCACTTTGCATCTCTGGGGCTTTGTCACTGAGCGACGCTTTGAAGTTAGTGGCAGGCAGGGCATCCCTTGTGGAGAAGTGTTGGGGTCCTGAGCCAGGCTCAATGCTTGCATTGAACGTTGATCGAGAGCACGTCACTCGTTTACTTCGACAAGTCGAGGGTCTTGAGGTGGCATGTTTCAACGGCCCCAGAAGCCACGTTGTCGTTGGTTCTGCTAAGGCTATTCGTAACGCAGAGACTTTGATCACTCGTGATGAGATGATGCGAGGCTCGGTTCGCTGTCAGAATTTGGATGTCACCCACGGATTCCATTCGGCCCTCGCAGAACCTTTGCTTCAACAGCTTTTGGAGCTTGCGGAGAGTCTCTGCTGGAAGACCCCAGCGATTCCCCTTGAAGTTTGCAGCGACAAGCATGATGATAGTATGCCTGATTCGCATCTTGTCGTGGAACATATGAGAGGCCCGGTATGTTTCCATCATGCGATTGAACGGCTTGTTCAGAAATATCCCCGAGCTACTTGGATTGAGGCTGGACGAGGGACCTCCGCCACCCAGCTCGTTCGATCATGCATCCAAACTCAAAACGGTCACTCTTTCATGGGCCCACAGTTGACTGCCTCGTCTGCTCAAAATTCTCTCGTTGATGTCGCGATCAAGTTGTGGAAGGAGGGGCACAATGTGCAATACTGGCCATTCCACCGAAGTCAGAGACACCAATACCAATCTCTCAGCTTGCCGCCGTACCAGTTTCAGAAGACTCGTCATTGGTTACCTTATATCGGTCTAAAACACGGCGCAGAAAGTCCGGCTCGGCCTTCGACAGAAGATCCGGAACCTGAGGAGTTTCTGTCTCTCATCAAAGGCGACGGTTCGACGGAGAGCTACTTCAGGATATCAGCCAAAAGTGAGCGCTTTCAATCCTTGGTGAAGGGACACATCATGTGCGACTATGCGAGCATGCCGGCTTCGGCGTACATTGAGGCCGTCTCCAGAGCTGCTCTGAAGCTTCAAAATTTGGACCTCGCCGTATGGAGGCCCACAGTCGAAGATCTCACTATGAAGGCATCGGTTGTTTTGAAACCGGACGAAGAGCCTCCTGAAATTCTTCTAAGTATGCGACGCGTGGACAACTCTTGGCCGTCATGGGTCTTCTCTATTACAGTAGAGCCCACACAGAAGGCTGGTGAAAGCAAGGTTGAGGCGCAGGAGACAACGAATGGCATGGTGCACCTCAGAGAGCGAAACGACCCTAGAGTCACACAAGAGTTTCGCCGATTTGAATCGCTAATCGGAGACTGTCGCTGGCAAAACATTATAGAGCATTCTGATGCAGAGGCCATGCAAGGGAAGCATATCTACAGAGCATTCAGTGGGGTCGTACAGTACTCAGATGACTTTAAGGGGATCAAGGCCATCGCCAGCCTGGGGAACCAAGCCGCAGGTGTGGTGAGATTCTCACCCAACAGCTATGGGACGCTCGATCAGCGACTTGTAGACACGCCAATGATTGACAGCTTCTTACAATTCGGCGGCTTCTTAGTCAATTACTTCAGTACAACAGCAACGCCCGATAGTTTGTTTGTCTGCCACCACATCCAGCGTTTGCAACTCGGTCCTGCCTTCTCACCGGATGTCAAAGATTGGCTTGTTCTCGCGAACATGACCTCTGAAAACGATGAGAACATGTCCGTCGACGTTTATGTGTCTGAGGCACAGACCAAGAAGACAGTCCTCGTCGCACTTGGTATGGGCTTTACAAAGATATCTCGGACTTCCCTTACGAGAATTTTACGTGGCTCCTCTAAGGACCCAACCTTGTCGCCCGTCACTAGCAAAGAGGGGAAGACTGTCCAATCTGAAACCGATACGTCCGCAGAGGTCAGTACCAGAAATCTGGGCGGGTCTATCAGCAAACGCTCAGAGGTACTCAAGATCGCGGCTAGTATCGCTGATATTCCAGTGAACGACCTTACCGGCAAAGAGGCTCTCCCTGATGTTGGCATCGACTCCTTGGGGGCTACTGAGATGATCGGTGATATCGCCTCGGCACTGAATGTGACAATCGATTTGTCTACGTTTTTACTATTTACCGATATCAATGCCATCGTTTCTCATGTTGATAGAGAGCTAGGCTTAAGTTCTGCGAACGAGGATAGCACAACATCTCAAGTCCTCCAAGAGCCATCGATACGAAATGGAGGGTCACGAAGCCTGTCGAGCTCACCAATCCAAGGGCCTACGGAACGAGCTCCGAGGGAGTTCAAAGACACAACAGTGTCATGCGGTGGGTTCAATGCGAAGACAGAAGAACTGCCAACCATCAATTCCATTCATAGATCGTTTGACGAGGTGCGGCTCAGCTTTGACCGGCTTGGGACATCGACGAACACTCTCGACTATTGGTCTGAGATTCACCCCGGCGATGTTCGTCTAGTCATGGCCTACGTATCGCAGGCTTTCCAGACCTTAGGTTGCGATCTACTGGTACTGAGTTCTGGAGATACCGTGCCCATTGTGAAAGGCATTCTGCCTCGTCACCAGCAGCTTCTACATCGGCTGTACCGCTTTTTGGAAGACGAAAACATCGTAGAGTCTTCCGGGGACTGTTTCATCAGGACTAGCAAGCCCATCGACACCACATCAGGAGAACAGGTTTTCCAGGATATCATAGACAAGCACCCCCTAAACGCTCCAATTCGTCACCTTCTAAGAGCTGTAGGGCCGCATCTTGCTGCGTGTCTTGTTGGAGATCATGACGCCCTCCAAGTGCTCTTCGGTAACCGAGCAAACAAGAAGTGGCTTGACGATCTTTATCGAGAGTGGCCCATGTTAGTAACAGCTACTCATCTGCTGGGCGATTTCTTGTGTCGATCTTTCAGTCATAGTAGCGGTTCTGGCCCATTCCGCATCTTAGAAGTTGGAGCTGGCACAGGAGGCACAACGCGCCATGTCGTCGACTTACTGGTCAAAGTCGGAATCCCTTTCGAGTACCATTTCACCGACCTATCTGCATCACTTGTCCAGAAGGCCAAGACTTCTTTCGCAGGAATCAACGGCATGACCTTTGGGGTTTTGGACATCGAGAGCGAGCCGACTGCTGAGCTCACTGAGGCGTTCCACGTCATCATATCGACAAATTGCATCCACGCGACTAGGAACTTAACCTCAAGCCTGGCCAATCTACGCAAGATGCTCCGTGAAGACGGTGCCCTTGCCCTGATTGAGATGACGCCAACTCGGCAGCTGTACGTCTTTGATATAATCGTCGGTCTGCTGGAGGGCTGGTGGCTCTTCAACGATGGTCGTTCCCACGCCTTGGCTGATGCGGAACATTGGCAACAGGCTTTTTTAAGCGCAGGCTTTGCAGATGTACAATGGTCTGATGGAGAGTCGCTCGAGGCCAAGACTGTCAGAGTGATCTGTGGGTTTCGGAAGTCTGGCTCTGCCCGACCTGAGACAGGTGCCGACAAGATCGAACGCGGTCAGGTAGAGATTGGTGTGGAGGAAGTGGTCTACAAAACAGCGGGGTCCCAACAGATTCACGCGGATATTTATTATCCTCAAGTGGCAAACCCAGCCAAGAAGATGCCGATCGGTGGGTTACTTAGAGTCCGGCAGGTGCTTGGAAACAGGAAATTTCTAACATCAAGCAATCAGCTCTAATGATACATGGAGGAAGTCACATCATTTTCTCCCGCAAAGATATCAGACCTCCGCAGACGCGCATCATGATTGACATGGGGCTTTTGCCAGTCAGCTTAGACCATCGGCTATGCCCCGAGTCTCGACTTGTGGAAGGCCCCATGGCTGATGTATGCGATGCACTTGAATGGGCTCAAAAGATACTGCCGTACATCAAACTGAGAAACCCCGAAATTAGACCTGATCCAGACAACATCGTGGTTGTGGGATGGTCCTCCGGAGGGCAGCTGGCATTGTCGACTGGATGGACGGCACCAGAGAGAGGGCTTCGGCCGCCAAATGCCATCTTGGCTTTCTACTGTCCTACTGACTATGAGGATGCCTGTGAGTTGAACATGTCGCTTGCGTCTTGTGTATGAATGCTGATCTGCAAGTACAGGGTGGCAATCTCCCATTCAACCCGTTGGAGCAGAGGACTTGGGTGAAGAATACGACGTTCTAGAGGCTGTCCAAGATGAGCCTGTAAGCTTCCCTGACCACCTCATTCAACTACCTTAAGCCGTAGAAGGCGAGTTGTTACTGAGTTCAATCATGTGATACAGGTTACTAACTATGGAACTATCGGCGCTTGGGAACCCCTTTCAGATCCCCGAATTCGCACCGATCCTCGTTCTCGTATTATCTTACACATGAATTGGAAAGCTCAAACGCTTCCAATCATCATTGAAGGCTTACCCAGCAGAAGGCTCGCAGGTTCAAGAAGACCCGAGGTGACGGACTGGAACACACTGCCACAGCCTCCAACAGAGGAGGTCCGGCGGTGTAGTCCGTTGGCCCAAGTAAAGAGCGGCCGTTACCAGACTCCCACATTCTTGATACATGGAACTGGCGACGATCTCATTCCGTGGCAACAGTCCAGTCGCACAGCCGAAGAGATGAGAGCCCGGGGCATTGATGTCAGTTTGGTCTTAGTACCAGAGGCACCTCACATCTGTGACGCAAGTCGTGATAAGTCGTCGGAGGGGTGGTTGGCAGTTTTGAAAGCTTACAGATGGCTTGGAAAACATGCATTCTCTCGTGGTCTCAATGAACATGAAGTCAGCGTCGAACTACAACAGACGTCTGGCCACATGTAATTTAGGGCTTTTACCTTGGTGGGACCCAGGGAGAATTTCAAGGATTGCCAAGGGCAATCCTTAACCTTGAAAACACACATGCCGTTGCGAACGATTTTCATGTGTATCAGTCAAATCATATAAACTCAGCAATGCGTCCGAGACATCCTCACGTTATTTGACATCGCAATAGCTCACATCGAATTGGACTATCAACGATTGAGCCGTTCTATCAATAGTGCTTTATTCAATATCCTTCACACCATTTGACAACAAGATTGAACCACATAAATGATCATTTTATGTCGCCTAAATCCCTTTGCCCCATATTTTGCTGGCCTAAACTCCTTGTACCTGGGGCTCCGTGGCGTCGCAGACAAATACTGAAACGAACTCCTTGATTTCGACATCGATCCATTCCCATAGATCGTCATTCTTCCGCACCTCTCTACCTGCCTCATCATCAAATCCATAAAAGCCCCAGGTGCCTGGAATTGCTTCAAGCATGTCAAGAAACTCGACTGCGTTCATCGAAGAGGTCGAAGATTCTTGAATGAGGTCTCTCTCATTCCAGACGCCCTCAAATGTGCGGCCCTGGGCATGGAAGGCGTCATCATCATAGTACCTCCTTTTGCACCCTGGCTTTTTTCGAATGCTCCGGTCAACCAGAATGAATGGATAATCGGCCGTTTCATCTTCGATGCCCTCGAAGTCCGCAATCGAGTCTATCATAAGGTTCAGAAAGCAGGCTCTCGGGCCAGGCCTCTTTCGCAAATCATTTATCGTCTCCTTTTTCGGATCAAAAGCCCAAGAGCTATCGTACTCAAAAGCGACGTTCATAGGACCACGCCATCCATACCAAGAGTCGTTCCAGAATGGCAGCTTGCTCCGCGAGTCGAAGTCGTTGTAGACTGCATCTTCGGGTATTTGCAAGCAAATAAGGTCTGTCCGAGGGTTTACTGTGAAGCCGTACGTTTTGTCACCTTCGCAGATAACACCGACCATTTGAGGAGTAAGATCTCTTCTGGTGGGATCCGCGTGATGAACGTATTTCTTCGTTCTCTCCTTCCACTTGTTTTTCATTACTTCCCTGGAGTCTCTGCATGCAGTCCCAAGACCAGCGTCGACGAGGTACTCGGACCAATTTCCTGCTATGGACGAAAGGTCGACACCTGTAATTGTAACAGGATAGGGGGTATTATCCATGCGACTTTCATAAGACGATAACCTTCTCGGATGGGGTGGCGGTGTGCTTTGTGGCGTAGAGCTCACGGGAATGAAGTGCAATACTGGTCGAGATGTACGGACTGAAGCAGCGAGCTTGATACTTGCAAAAGGGCAGGGATTCATAAACCTTTCATGATTGATACAACCTACTTTAAGGGTATTTTCTGTGCAAAACGTCGTCAAGGTCATTAGAAATATGTGAACCTGGATCTTGAAGTGTGATAACGCAGGGATGGCCACAACGTGCCTATACTGTGAACATTTCGAGCAACATGTAATTGCATCAGAATGTATTTCTAGAAGATACTAAAATCTTTTCATTCTTCAAACACTGGCAAGATCAATAATTCAGTCAAACAAAAACTCTATCTTGGACCATAGACTGGGGTTATTGGCCGACGACTTCGTAATGGACGTGTGGTAGGTCCTGCTGCTTCCATTTCTCATGACAGATGCGCTCAAATGAACCACCCCTTTTTGAGCTCATCTCGGAGATTTTTCACGTCGTCTCTACATTCTCTTGGCCAAAGCTCAGCCCAGTCCTACTCGTTTCCCAGAGATCCCACATCCTCTTCATCTGTAATAGCCAGCACAGGGATAGCTTCCTCAGGATCGAGATAGTACGATCTACTGATGCCTGCAAAATTAGTCTTCTCCCATGTCCAGTACCCCTCGACCGAGCCGATAGCCTCCAAAAAGTTAAAAGCGTTCATTCCGGATGTCAAACTTTCTTCGGCAACATCGCGAAGGCCTTTCACGACCCCGAATGTGCGTCCCTTGGAGCGATACTTCTTGTCGAAAGAACCGGGGTTTTCAGGTGATTTTCGTCGTCGACGGATGCTTCTATCAATTAGATAGATGAGAGGTGCGGAATCATCGCGCCGTCCTGCGAGTATACTCAAGAAGAAGCCACGGGGCCCCGGCTCATACTGCATGCCATCCAGCACATCTGCAGCCATGCCTATCTTGACACCGACAGCCCAGCAAGAATCATATTCAACCGCGATCCTGCAAATACCGCTTGGAGGCCACCAGCTGGTTCTCCAGAATGGCAGCTCACCGCACCCGGAATTCCAGTCTGCGTCATTTGAGAGTTGAAAGCATAAGAGGTCTCGACGAATGTCTACATCAAAAACCCAGTAATGAACACCGTCTCGAAAAGTTCCGAATCGGGTACTCTGGCTCTGATGCCTCTTATTCATCAGCACCAAAGCAGATTCTTTGCAGGCGGTCCACATTCCAGCGTCGATAAGGTAGGCTGAGTCGTTGTCCTTCACCCGGGAGCGCTCGGTCTTGGGCATGATCTCCAAATTGTAGGCTTGACCTGATCCATCCAAATCGAGTAGACCAGATATCCACCGCCGGTCAAATGCCTCTTCCGTGTACTCGTCAATAGGCATGAAGTGGATTCGAGGCTGTGCCGCGGTATAGGCGACCGATTCCCAAATCTGCAGTCGAAGCTCTGCTGGGAGATCGAGGAAGCGATGAAAACTGGCAGCCGCCATATTTGATAATGAGATTCGTTGTGCGATAGCGTCGTGTTCTCAATGATGGTCCTTAGGGCAGGAATGAGTATGTCGTAGTTAAGATAATCCTTGAGAGTAATTGTACATGTTTGAGTTATTGAAGAGAGTCCTCTCATGGTAGAAACTGTCTGGCTTGCTTTAATATAAGGTGATTAAGATTTCGAGAATACAGAGAAGTAAAGTTTTCACGCCGTTGAGGTAGCTCTGACCGCAGCAACCAGCCGAAATCCGAGGTCCAAGCCATCAAGCTCATATGTATCCGGATAAATGTTATTAGCGACTCAAGACCCCGCAGCGTACCAAGAGCGGGGGAAAGGATAAGCAGACACGACGCGACTGGCGGAGCGTCACATCGGCTACATCATCACTCAAGATGGGCGCTAGAGCACACACAGCCCCTTTCGAATCATCAGGTCCCTCATCATGGGCGGCTCATTGCAAGCCGCGTGGCATACCCTCCTGCCTCCGACTCTCACGCTCACCGTAAAGTCAACCTCGCAGTTTCGGTGAAGAAAAGTTCGTCACTACTTGTCATTTACTTTTGGCGCCGCCACCGGATGACTGGCGAAATCAAAGGCTGAGCGGCACAGCACAGCACCCGCAAAAACCGCTCTTCAGGGCGTCTAAGATCAGCTAAGCAGGGCAAAATCCTCCGGCGCCCGGGCCCGGCATCCCGCGTCGCCCCGCGCCGACAAACCGGGATCACGAGGTTGTCGTCGTCGAGGCGAGGCTTTCTTCAGCTCAATCGACGAGGAGCGATCTCGTCATATATTATCCGCAAAAGCTACGATCAGTTGGACTTCTTTTTGTCTCAGTGAACCACAACTCAATATTCTGCCCCCTCAACAACTGTCACTATGTGGAAAAAGAACAAGACCAAGGCCCCACAAGACACCTCCCCCGGGCCCAGCACCGGCTCCGGTCCCATCTCCGCCGGCCCCGCTCCTCCCGCCTACACCTCCGACCCGCCATCCTCCCTCACCGACCCCCTGGAGAACCTGTCCATCTCCCAGTCTCCCACCGCAATCCCCACAGAAGCGCACTGCCTCGCCCACCTCCGCCTCCTCTACGCCTTCAACCGCCTCAAAACGGAGACAGGCTACCGCAACGGCCTCTGGAACATCTTCGACTCCCGCGCTGGGCCCCAGACCTCAGCCACCAACGGGAAAAACGCCGCGATCCCAGACACCGCGGAACCAAGCATAGATATCCTCGTCAAGCTCCGCGAGAAGCGATGGGCTGTCTACCTCGCCCGCGCAGTCTCGCGCTACGAAGCGTGGTGGTCCTCCTTCGTCCCGGACATGCTCCTCGAGAAAGACATGCTCGACCCAGACAAGGGGCGGAAGGATCGGTATGAGGGGTTCGTGAGACGCGAAGGCATGGTGTGGAACGCGGACATGCTGCCGCCGCTGGGTTCTCCCTCCCCCTTTCTCTGCTTTCTGATGAACTGCAATCGCTGACGCTTAGAGCAGATGTCCTCCTCGTCTGGCATGCACACATGCTCAATCCCAGAATCTACCTCGAGGACTGCCTCCGCTACGGTCACGGCGCGCTCTGGGCCGCGGGCATGCCCTGGGTAATCGTCAACGCCGCCATACGCGGGCCGGCGTTTGAGTACGTCGTCTCGGAGGCGTGCGTGGCGCACTGGACCTCGCGGACCAAACTCGCGTGGAGAAACGAAGACGACCCAGACACGAAAGAGATCAAGTGTCCGAGCTGCGCTGCGACGGTCTCTGTCCCGTGGACGACGTGCGGGCAGGAGGAGGGTTATCAGGGGAGCCAGTACGTGAAATCCGTTGCTCTTATTCATCTCCAAACTCAGACTGGAACTTTCCAGCGCCGTGTTTGCCGTCAGAACAAGAAACACATCACGGACGAATGAAACTGACACAAACATACAGCCGCCCCGGCCTCTCAGGCTCCGGCCTCGCAGACGGCCACCTCTCGCAAACCTGCCCCTGCACCTTCAGCATAACCCATCAAGCCCTACGAACCGCCAAATTCCTCGCAGACATCCAAGCGTCGATAAAGCAAGGCCACGCAATGCCAGGCACGATTCTCGACCTGCAGAGCGGAATGCCAAGACTTCTTGCATCCGCCTCCTTGAGCAGCACTTCTTCCCCGATCCCAGACCAGCTCTTCCCATCGCACCTCGCCCGCCGCGGTCTTCTCTCCCCTGTGCTCTCCCTTCTGACTCCAGGCTCCCCGACGCCCGCGTCCATGACTGCCGTCCGCGACGTGATCGAGGAGACCTTCACGGGCAAGTTCGCGGACCCGAAGAATCTGCGGGAGGTCATGTCGCGGCACGGGCACAAGAAGGTCACGGAGTTCAGGCTGAGCCTGGAAGGTCGACGGCAGACACGGAAGATGATGTCGCGGTACTGGGAGAACGCCAGTCTGTTGGGAATTGATCTCGTGGGCTGCGTGATGAGGCAGGGCGTGTTTACTGAAAAGATGTGCAAGGTCAGCTTCTCTCCTCCTGTCCTTTCTATGCCAAACCTTTGGACGGAGTAAGATTATTCGTTTCAGACGCGGTGATATTAATCAACGGTCGGCAACAGATCAACTGGATATCCCTCCCAACAGCCCAGAAAACCATGTGCGCCCTCCTCACGAAGTACACACGCTTCATGACCATAGTCTCCCTCGCTTCGTCCACAAAGGACCGTGTCGCCGTACCCACGGTCGACGTCGACCTCGCCTGGCACACGCACCAGCTTAGCCCTCGGTCCTACTACGATTACACCGTCGCGGAGACGGCCGCCTTTGTCGACCACAACGATAAGGTCGACGAGGACAAGCTCAGCACCGCCTTCGAGTGGACGTGTAAGACCTACCAGGAACGGTTTGGCGAGGTGTACTCAGAATGCAAGTGCTGGTACTGCGAGAGTAAGTTCCCTTTCACATACCCTCTGATACGACCCCCCTTCCATCTCGCGTACGAGAGATAGATAGTGACAAAGCGCGATGGCTTCACAAATCCTTGAAGCAAGATAGTAGATAATGGCAGAAATACGGCCGCCGCCGCCGTCCGTCGGTCTCCGGGTTTGTGAGGAGAGAAAGACTGACGTTGATTCGCTATCAGCTGTAAGGGTGATGGCGCTTCCTGCAACCAAGATGTTCGCTTCAGGCAAGGAGGAAAAGCGTAAGCATGCAGCCGTCTCCCCGCATCTATGTCGTGTAACCCTCCAAGAGGCTCACCCACCCCAGTCCTCGAAGCATGGCACTCCTCCCCCGATGCCAAAAACGTACCCATCCCACCCGCTGCCGAATCAGCGCACGTCTCGTCACACCCAGCGGTACATACCAACGAGACGACGTCGCGGAGAGCCCACACGCGCCCGCTGCGACTGGACTACAGGAACAGGCTCGAGGAAACGCATTCCAAGGCACGGAAGAGGGCAAACAAGACGTTCAAAGCAGATCAAGGTAAGAGGATGGGACCGAGGGGAGAGGACACGGCGAGTTTCTGGGGCAAGGAGGTTCCCGTCCAAGGGCCGTGGGCAGCGAGTCTGGCTGCCACAACAACGAGTGAAATGTACCCGTCCCCGCCTGGATTCGTTAGCACAGGGCCTGGGGCAGTGGGGAGCTGTGCCACGGGCACGTGTGGTGGTTCTGGTGGATGCGGCTCGGAGACGCTTGGTATGTGTTCTGCCGGGTGTGTTGGGGTAAGTGGCAAGTCTCTTGATATCTCGGTGTCTCTTTTCGTACTGCGCGAAATATGGCCCTGTTTCTTTTCGGAGTTTGTCTTATCTTTGCCGAGGCTTTTTGACGCTGACAAGGTGACAGAGCGCCTGGTTCGGCGGCAAGTCCGGATGTACAGGATTCGCGGGGTCGTAGGGATTTGGCAGCATGTAACTTTGCAATATCCCATGGCTGGGACAAGCCATATCTCCGCCAGAGTCTGTTGACACGTGCTGTCATGAATGTGTGAAGTCGCAACTTGCTACCGCTTAAGCTTATTCCGTCCAGACGCAAGGTCCGATCGGAGGTCGGGATGTGGGAACCACAGGGCGTGGGGAGGGCCGCTCGCTTCCAATTGCACGAGTAATGAGAGGGCGAAGATATGGGCCTGGTTCAAGCAAATGGTGGAAACTATGTTTAATGAAAGACAACCCGTCCATGGGTGTTGTACACCGCTTACGAGTCGATCGCTATCAGCGCTTGCTTGGCCCATAGCACCAAGTGGTCGACATTGATTGTTGACTCGTCGGGGCTTTGCCTTGGTGACACAACGCGCCGCTTCTCCGTCCACCTGCCTCTCTGTGCCTGGCGTGAGACATCAGGCTTCTGCGGTGCAGCCCGAGATCACCGCCGCCGGACCCTGAGAGGTCTATCATCGCCAGGCACCTCGTCCAAATCACGCAGGATCGGCACCTGGCCCCCAAAGAGGAAGGTTCGTGGAAGGCCCCGTGCACCATCGATCAAGGCCCTGTCTTTGGAGGGTTGACGTGCAGCGGAGAAGGCTCGATACCGCATCTCCTGCTGGCAATGTTGGCAGGTTTGCAGGGTGATTGACAGGGACCGATAAGATAACGTGCCGGTGCCGGCTGATATGAGTGGCTGGTCCAAGACTTGGCTTGGAGTTGGATTTGGAGTAAAGTCTCCTTGGATGAGAGGTTGCACGCCGTGCATCGGCACTCAAAGCGAGCAATATTAGATTACCCCGCCAATAAGAAGAGAGATAAAGGGGCACACAGCTGTCAGCTTGGCCGCTGAACCCTGTGGTCCCCCCTGCGAAGCCCTATGAGACGTTCGCCTTGGGTCACACTTCAGCCGGCCAGAGTGCCTCTTTTCAGAGAAGCGCGCCGTTTCATCGTCTCAGTGTAGCTGTGTCGGCGGATTCCTGGAGGGTCGGGCTGGAGATTAACAAAGCAGGTCGAGCGTTCGTGGGGTCGGGAAGGATCGTGAGTGGCTCGACGGCATCTGGAAAGGCGGAAAGGTGGGGATGCGTCGTGGTTAGACAGAAGGAAACGTGGACTTGGTACTATCGCGACCCGCCGATGAAAGTGTCTCTTGATGAGTGTCGAGAGAAAGAGGAAGGAGGCAAAGAAAACATATAAACTGACGGCGGATCTCCCGCTCTGGGCCGTCTGTTTCAGCTCATCGACAGTCAGTGCCAAGACCTTCGTTCATAAGCACCTCTCAGCCTTCATCCCTGTTCTCCGTCCGTCGCTCCGGTCTTTATCGCCAACATGAAGTTTTCCGCCGCCATTCTCGCCCTCGCCGGCGCTGCCGTCGCCGCCCCCGTCCCGGACCCGGTCGCTGAGCCGATGCCGATGCCCACTCCCGTAAGTCGAGCTTTCAAAGCCGATTTAGGTGATTTTGCGCTGACAATTCGCAGCCCGGCATTCCCACTGCTGCCTCTGCCAAGACCCAGCTTGCTGCCCTGACCGTCCGTGCCTGGACCAACACCGACACGTACGACCGTGATCTTTTCCCCCACTGGATCACCATCTCCGGCACTTGCAACACCCGTGAGACCGTCCTCAAGCGCGACGGCACCAACGTTGTCACCAGCTCTGCCTGCGCTGCCACCAGCGGAACCTGGGTCAGCCCCTACGACGGTGCCACCTGGACCGCCGCCAGCGACGTCGACATTGACCACATGGTCCCCCTGAAGAACGCCTGGGTTGTAAGTGATATTCCTTCTCCGTGTGCATAAACAAACGGAGCTCTAACACGGAATGACAGTCTGGTGCCGCTTCCTGGACCACCTCCAAGCGCCAGGACTTCGCCAACGACCTCACCCGCCCCCAGCTGTGGGCTGTCACCGACTCCGTCAACCAGTCCAAGAGCGACAAGAGCCCCGACTCCTGGAAGCCTTCCGTCTCCAGCTTCCACTGCACCTACGCTCGCGCTTGGGTCCAGGTCAAGTCCTACTGGGCTCTCTCCGTCACTTCTGCTGAGAAGACTGCCCTCACCACCATGCTTAACACCTGCTAAGCGACGCGACCATGATGTTTTGGATACGAGCGATGAAATTTGACGCGGGCTGGTGACTGCGTGTCTGATGATTGTCAGTAAACCAGCCACCAATTGGTGTTTTTTCTACTGTATTTACTTCTCTTCTTGAATATCTTTTCCCGAGAGGGCTTTGTCCACATGCGATCAGCAGCGATGGAAACACGAGACTGCCGAGAGCAGACGGGGTCACTTGGCGCCCCTGAGAGGGTTTATGACGATTGTCGGAATTGGTGCAAGGGAGGGCCAGGAGAACAAGGCCATTGTTGGTAGTGTAGGTGCGTCCAAGGGAGACAAAAGATGGATGCTAGTGGAATAGCGAGTCTTGGTTCTTACTGCCTCTAATGAGAATGGCGCAAAAGCAAAACCACGCCCACGGCGTCCCGTGGAATGCACCGCCCCCTCTGTGCCCGCCGTGATGCAATCGTTTTCTGGGGTCGATCGTTGAGTGCCGCAGTCGGCAATCTCGGTGCAACTTTCAGGGTCTCGTCTCGCGTAAGAAAAAATACGGGATTGCCAACGCCCTTGGCGCCACAAGCGATCGCGTTCGGCTACGCTGCAGGGCGGGGCAGGGGCAACGTTGAAGGTGCAGCTGGTTGACCCGTGGATGCTGTCTCTCGGCAGGCCCCAAGAGCTAATTCTGTTCGCGACCAAGTCTAGGAAGTCCGAAATTGCGCCAACCCGCCGAGACTGCGACAAGAGAATCTCTTCGTGTCCGTTTAGACATAAGACATTGGCAACCGCAGAGCGTCGAATGGAGGCGGGGCCTTGGTGGTTGCCCCGAGGACGGGAGAGGAATGGAAGACGGACGACGTCACCCGCGGAGGAAACGGCCGTTGGAATGCATTTCTGGGAGTTGACGAGTCCGGGGAAAACGAGGGCGACGAAGAACGGCTTTCGAGACAGAATCCGGAAGCAGATGGCGGCGATGGATGCGGCAAGCACAGGCCAACAGCAACAGCAGCCATCAACGAGGACCGTTGCCTTTGACGAAACGACGAGACCTTGATGGCTGTTGACGCCATCTGGCTGAGATGAGAGAACTTTCGGAGATTTGGGTGCGAATGGCTTGCCGTTGGCGGTGTTGATGGGAAATGGAAAATGGACTTTTGGTGGTGCACCTTCCAAGGCAGAAAGAAACAGAGCGGTTGTGGGGCTGACCGACGGTGAAGGAGGAACGAGGAAGAGCGCTTCCCAATGCGGCAAGTACGAGGCAAGTACGAGAAAGACAAGCGGGCAGTCGCTGCCTTCACCGTGGTCGCCGTTTCCGTGGCCTTGGCCATTGTCTTCGGCGCTCTCGACCGCCTCTCCTTTCTCCTTGCAGTCACTGCCATGGACGCTGCCCATTGTTTGGGGGCTGTGTCTTTGACTTTCCTTCCATTTAAGCCGTTGATGCATCCCTCAACTCTCCAATTTCAGTTCAACCTCATCCCAAGCATCAATCGCATCAAACCACAAACCACACTCGTTCTCTTCCGTCAAGATGATGAGATACGCTGCCCTCTCCCTGGCCCTTGGCCTGGCCTCTGCCCAGACATTCTCCGTGTGCAACCCCGTCAAGGGTGAAAGTAGGTTCCTCTCTTCACCTAGCTCTGCGATCTTATAGATGTGGCATGATACTAACTACTCCCAGCTTGCCCTGCCAACCCGGCTTTCGGCGGCGAGGGCAACTACAACTTCCGCGACGCGAAGAGCATCGATGACCTCGAGTCCTTCTTCATCGTCGACGGCGGCGTCAAGTACAACCCAAAGGTCATGTCCTTCTCCGACGACACGGGTGGCCAGATGACCATCTTTGAGGAGGCAAACGCTCCCACCCTCACCTCAAAGAACTACCTCTTCTTCGGCAAGGTTGAAGTCGAGCTCCAGGCTGCTCCTGGCCGCGGCATCGTCACCAGCATCGTCCTGCAGTCAGACGCCCTTGACGAGATCGACTGGGAGTTCGTCGGCGCGGACCAGAACCACGTCCAGACAAACTTCTACGCCCTCGGCATCAACGACTACACCCGCGCAAAGTACTACGAGGTCGACTTCAACCCCATGACCACCTTCCACACTTACACCTTGGAGTGGACCCGCGACTCTCTCATCTTCTCCATTGATGGCAAGGAGTACCGCACAGCCACCCCCGCCGAGGGCAACTACCCGCAGACGCCTATGCAGCTGAAGCTCGGCACCTGGGTCGGAGGCAAGGGCCCCAACCAGGGCACCATCGACTGGGCCGGCGGTCTGGCCGAGTGGGACAAGGCTCCCTTCGCCGCCTACTACCGCTCCGTGAAGATTTGGGACTACGCCGGCGGTGACAAGGCTGGCGCCACCTCGTACGAGTACAAGCCCGGCTCCGACGGCTCCTGGCAGAGCATTCAGATCAACGGAGCAGGCTCAAACAGTGACGGTGCTGGCAACAACTACCAGCAGGAGCACCAGCCTCAGCAGCGCGCTACCGGCGAACAGTCGGCCACTTCCCTCATCACCGCCACGTCTAGCCTGGTCGTTCCCTCCGTCGCCCCGGGACCCATCATTGCTAACAGCACCGGCCTCGCTGGAACCGGCATGACCACTCGCAGCGGTCCTTCCGCAACCTCGACATCCCAGCCGGTTCCTGGCTCGGCTTCCTCTGTCCAAGGGGGCATCGTCGCTGCTTGTGCCGCGGCCATGTTCGCCGCCTTGATGGTTTGATCTTCGGGTATGAGCGAGTAGCGTCGTTCCTCAGCGCGGACGCTTTGGTGTGTCCTGGCCTGTATTGATAATGTGTATATATGCTTCAAGGATCAGGCGCGTTGGTTGTGTATACGCCCATTGACGGGAAGAAGGCGTGCTGCCCTGGTGGGCCATGGGAGTTTTGCTAGATTACACTACTAATACTACATTTAATGCATACTTACCCGTCTTTCTGTTTGGTGATGTGAGATGTAACTCGATCAGCAGAAGCTAGTCGTACACGAAATTTACCTGGCTAGGGGAGAGCAAAGCTGTTCCCCCTCGTCTCATATGTCGCCTTTGTCACCATGAGAGCCACGTCAAGTCACCATCAATACACACGATTTTGAAAATAGAATCCTTGGTTTCTTTTGATCCTTGTTCCGTCTCCTATTACTATTTACACCGGAATAAAAGTGAAAAAAGAGTTACGAATCACCCCCGGCACCTCTCCGCCAGACCAAGCCGGCAGCAAAAGGCCGAGGACATCCCAAAACCTGCCCCAATCCAAGAATGCATGCAATCCGCGTATAGTCGCTCGCTCCTTGAATAACGAGAAAAACGTTTCCTTTTCCGTCCATCCCGTAGACACAGCCAGAGAGGGGAGTGCGAATGTTGCTTGCGGTCGACAAGAACCAGAATAGTGAAGGGAGAAAAAAGCCCGGGTATCAAACTAGCTTTGTACAAATGAAAAAAAGAAGTGAAGAAGCAGAAAAAAAGGGAGGTGACGTGCAATGTTCCCAAGCCAGCAACACCCCATATATATGCCCACCCAAACTCCTCGAGTCCAACGTGGTCATGTCGTCGTGGGCTCGGCTGACTTTTTTCTTCTGCCCGTGTGACGAACCCCAGCCATTTGTGTGTGAATTTCCTATTACGCCCCTCTGTTTATCTCAATTATCCCTTCACGCCCTGATGGTCGCGTCGTGTGGGACATCAAACTCAATCTCTCCCTCGTCCAGCTCTCCCCTGGCAGCCCTGCGAGCCAGGTCTCTCTCCGAATAGATTTCGTTCTTGCGGGTCGTGGCTTGCTGTAGGCAGTCGACGTAGGTGCGGAACTTGACAATCTCCCGCAGGAGGTATGCGCTCTTGCGTTCCCAGTTGGCCATGGCCTTGTTGGCGTTGTTGCCGCGAGGAGTGAAGGCCAGAAGCATCGGACTGCGCAACTGGTTGTGCGTCTGCAGCTCGTCTTCGATGCCCTTGACGTACGACGTGAGGCTTTCGAGTTGCTCCTCCTCGGGAAGGTTACTGGGCCGCATGGACTGCGCCGGCGGCGCCCAATCGGAGATGGTGATCCTGTCTCCGGGGAGCTTCGCACCTCTGCTAGCACCATAGGCGCCGCCTGAGCCGTGGTCGATCGAGCCGGAGCGGAACGTGCCACTCGAAAAGCTCGGTCGTGGGTTGGCGGTGCTACTGCCGGGTCGCGAATTGCGACCGGGTGATTGGCCGGTTGCTTGCTCGTTGATGGCCGTGACCAGAGCGTTGTTGATGATGGCGTCGCTCCATCCGTATTCGATGTTGCTGATACCGCCGACCAATGGATGGGTGCTCAGGCGAGCACTCCAATAGTTGGCCGTGGTGACGAACTCCTTGCTGATTTCCGGGGTACCAACCTGGAAAAGGTGAACAGCGCCGCTGGGAAGGCTCAGCGCCCAGACATGAGGCCGAGCTCTGGAATATCCTGGGGGCGGAAGAGCAGATGCCAGGGTCTGTCGAAGGCTAAAGGTGCCCAGGTTAGTAGCGTTATCTTGCCAGTTGCCACCTCCAACGACAGCAGGGCCCTTGGCATTGCGACCGCGGCTCTTGCGTCCCACCGAAGATTTGGCGGTTCCAAATGAGAAGATGCTCATCTGGCCCTTTTGTACGACGGCAAACACCTCATTCCAGTGCCTGTCCTTTGCTTTCTTGTCAATACCGTCCAGATGGTGTTTGTGAATCACGATACCCTCCTTTACCCATGGAGGTCCGGCCAGTTCGAGGGACTCGTCTTCGAGAAGTTGAGCGCTCTTCAGTTCGTCGCTCATAATCGAGGCGGCCTTTCCGAAAGCTGACTCATCATCACGGATGATGGCCTGGCTAAGGGCGTTGGCAAATCCGATGGACTGTTGATAGTCTCCGCCTCTGAATGACGACCCGAGCGAATCCACAGACATCGAGGTTTGCGTTCTGCCCAGCGAGAGCTTGCTCCATGTCGCCGACGAAGCCGAAGGGCTCCAAATCGAATTTCCGTCCTCGAAGCTCGTTCTCGACGAAGAGAATCCCGGATTGCCCATACGAGGTCGTGACCTGCTCTTCGAATTCCATCTGGAAGAATTGGCACGACCATGTTCAGCTATGCGCCCTCGCATAGATGCCTGACTTTCTGACGGGGCCTTACTCAGAACGCTGGGCGTTCGCTTCAGCATGCCGATGACGGACAGACTATTCGTGGTGGGCGTCAAGTTCTTCGACGGGTCCGCACCGAAGAGCGGCAAGCGTTCGTCGCGGATCGAGGTGTAAATGTCCTTCAGCACGATCTCGACCTGGCTCTCCCAGGCACGCATCGAGCCGTCGAACGGTGCTTTCACCAGCGGTCCGCATTCGTCGTGGAAATCTGACGATCCGTCCTCGTTTCTCGGCGGCGGTCGGAACGACAATCGGCGCGAAACGAACCTCTCCTCGATGGATGGTCTGGAGTCGTCTCCTCCGAGAGAGCTGTTGGTCTTGCCGGGCAAAATAGTTGGCCGTTCGAAAGCTTCGGGGGCTGACTCGGCCACCGCCTGAGTGATCGTGGTCATGGTATTTTTGACGAACTGGCTCCGCGTCATCTTTTGGTCGATGTCAGCCAGGTGCAAATCAGTGTTGAGCAACATGATCGAATAGCAGATTGTGTGAATGACATCTGTGCCTGGTTAGCAAAGTTCAAGGTTAAATTTTAGTCGGCGACAAAAGCTTACCAGATGCTTTGAACCCATGATTGGTGTTGCAATCACACCAACGCTTGGAAAACGCAACCAAAATACGATCTACCTGCTGCGTCTCTGCTCTGAAGACCAGGCGCTCGCAGATCAAACGAAGACTCTGCAGAATGCTCTTGTTGGTAAAATCATAGAGATCCATGTATGCACGCAGGGTTCTCTGGCGGATGGGGCCCTCCTCGCCCATCCATGCGGCGGCCTTCTCCTTCTGGATGAAGTCCTCGTTACCATCAAAGATTTTCTGGGCCTTTTGGCGATCATCGTCGGTAGGGTCTCCAACGACAAACTCAGGCTCGTCCAGAGGCTTTGCGTTCATCGACTCGAAAGTACCCAAAACCTTCGGGCTGTTGTCGGGTTCGACTCTGACGCTTGGGGCAGCACTAGCAGCAGACTTGTAATCGGTAGTGGTAGATCCTGACGTCCTGCTGGCAGACCTAGTACCCTCGATTGGCAGAATCAGTCCAGATTTATTGCCCTCGTCATCAGAATCCGTCGTGTCGACGGTGAGACGGTTGGTCTTCCTGCCTCTGATAGTGGTGTCATCCCTTCTCTGGGACGGCCTTCTCGAGGGAGAGGATTCCTTGGGCGGCTTGTCTTGCCTGTGGCCCTTCTCTTTCCTTGTCTTACCCCTTTGTCTCGACTCGGTATCGGCTTCGTTATCGCTGCCATCGATGTCAAGGAATGAATTATTCCTCTTCTCGTTGGATACGGGAGGCTCAGGCGGCGGTCGAGTTGGAGTATCGGTGCGGCGTTCATGGTCGGAGGGAGAGCGGTCCTCGCCACGAGAGCGAGACCTGACCTGTCGAATACGTGCGTTGGGACTTGGGTCGTACTCGGGGGAGAAAGAGCGGGGGTGCTCCTCTGCTGATCCCTCGTCGTGCGGGTCAGGAGCCATTTCGAGATCAGTAGTTTGTACAGGAGCAGATTGAGGAGTGATGGGCGTGTTTGGAGTCAAAGGGCTGCCTTTAAGGTACGGGTTCATGACCCTTCGTAAGCTGCTGATTGGGCTGGGCTCAGGTTTCGCGGAAAGCTTGTCCTTAGTAATGGGCAGCTGAATGGGAGCGACGAGAGGGGGCATGGGCGGCTCGAGGGCAGCTGGAGCTGGCACGGGAGGCACTTCGTCGGCGGACACAGACTTCTTTCTGCGACGGAAGAAAGAGCTCGGTTTCTTCTGCAGCACGTGATGATGGGAATGGGACGAAGATGTGTCCCTCGAGGGCGGGGCGGAGGTGGAGGGCTTCATCTGGTTGGAAACGTGGAGGGATCGATTCCCTGATCTCTGATCGGCCGTATCCACAGATGTTGACGACGTTACGCCCGAGGAATTTTGAGTCTCGGGCGGGTTATTAGAGGCATTGTTTCTGGACGAACCAAACACTCGCCTGAAAAACCCCGGTTTTTCTTTTGTTTGTGACGGTGTATGTGTCGGAATCGGAGCTCCGTGCACGGCCTCTTTTGTCTTGCCGTAGCCCACATGTGGCGCGGGTGCCGAGTCAATGTCGAGCGCGGGGACGGGAGAGGGCTCGGTAACGGGCGCGGCTGCGGGTAATGGCGGCACCTCTTCGTGATTGTTATTAGGTTTATGGTCGGCCTTGCGGCTCGTTGCCGTGCTTTTGGCTGATCGATTCGTTGATTTGCGCTCGAGAATGACGGCGGGCGGCTCCAGCTCGTCATCAGCCACGGGAGCGGCTACAGGCGATCGTGGGTACGTGGCGGTCGGGGGTGTCTGGGGCACGATGCGTCTTGGCCCTCCAGGCACCGTCGGCGTGGGGGCCGCATCGTAGTCGTCGTTGAAAAAGGTATTTGAAAATTCAATGTGCCAGGGAGCTTGACCCTGTTGTTGAGGCTGAGGCTGGTAATGTTGTTGCTGCTGCTGCTGCTGTTGCTGTTGCTGGGTGGCCTGCAGGGCAGCGGGTGGACGATGGCCGTAGTCGAAGCTCGAGGATCGACCACCGAAGCCGGACGCCCACCTCGTGCTGCTGAGAACCTGAGCGTAACCAGCATCGATACTATTGGAGCTGCTGCTCTTGGTGCTTCCCTTGCCACCCCTGGAATGCATGTGGCGTGGTGTGCCAGGCGTGCTCCGCATCGACTCGCGCATGCTGCTGATGCGATGCAGGCCGCTCTGGAAGTTGGAGCTACTATTGCTTCTCCGTCCACGAGATGATATCCTGCTCGCGTCGTCGGCGTCGAAGTCGGAGCTGTAAGAGTAGCCGTGGCCGTTTGAGCGGCCGCCGCGAACTGGTCTCGGCATGTTGTCGTCTGTGTCGTACGGGTTATGTTGGGACGGGTCGCCAAACATGGACCTTCCGTTTCCGAAATCACCGCCAACAGGTCCTCCCATAGAAAATTGGTCGAGGGATATGAGCATGTTCGTCATGAGAGAGTCGCGTGTAACATTGCGCGGGGACAATGACAGGTCGTGGGAATCGCGCGGTCGAGGTAGATCTGGATTGTCGTTCTCCTTGTTCTCGGACATGTCGAAGCTATCGGGAGAATCGGGGTTGTCTAGAAAAGAGTCGTCGGCATTGCGAGTGAGGGAGGGGCCTCTAAGCGCCCGCGAGCTGGCTTTGCGATTGGAAAGCGAGGTGGGTGGCGGCAGCTTGTTCCTGTTGCTTGGCGGCGTCTGGGGGACGGCGGCAGGAGCTGGTTCTCGGCTTCGACCTCGCGACGCGACAGGCGACCTGGAGTGGCCGGTGGGAGGAGAGGTGTCGATGTTAAGGTCCGGACGACGACGGCTCGAACGTCGAGGAATGTCGGCGTACATGGTGAAGGGGGTCGGGACGGGGTATCGTGGGGGTCGGAAGGGTTTTCAAGTCATTTCCAGCTTTCGAATCCAACAAGGCCGACAATAGGCACAGGCACGACCCAGGTTCAGGTTCAGGTCAAGGTCCAGGTCTAGGACTAGGTAGGCCCAGATGCAGCAGGCGCACTCCGTATTGCGCGCGCAGGAGCAGCAGTATGGAGACGGAGTGGTGAATGATGTGGGTTGTGGTGCTGCTGGTGCAGGACCAAAGTGCCGCTCAGCAGTCCACTGCAGCAAACCAATGCGACCCAAGGCAAAGCGATCCAATCCGAGGGGTGATGGCAGCGCCGCAGTCGAGTCAAACCGAGAGGCTAATTCGGCGTCGCAATGTCCACAGCGCCGGGTTCGAAATCGAAATCGAGCGAGCGAGGGGGGTGGACTAGGCCGTAGGCTCTACGGAGTAGAGCGCGCACACACACGCAGGCCTGGCCTGATACGTAGTCCGGCAAGGTCGTACGCTCTCTCTCAGTTTGTTTCTTTCAATGTCTCTCGTAGGGGGGGACAAGAGGCAGGCGGTGTGGTAGCGTTTGGTAGGAATCGGCGAAGGCGCAGGTGAAGGCGGCCAAGCGGTAGACGGGCTTTGTCCCGATGAACGAATGGAGGCTAACCAAGGTAACTGGCAGCCGAGATTGAATGCAGGCAGGTCGTCCTCTTTGGGGCGGGCGACGTTGCAGTGTTTCTTTTTCTCGGCGTGGGATTGACTTTTTGGATTGCTTCCTCTTGCTTTTCCTCCTGCCGTTTTCCCTCAATCGGACTGGCCTTTTGCAGGGTGGGCGGGCAGTAAAAGCCAACAGGTGCCACGGGGAGCGGGAATGTTAATATTGTGCGTGGGCGGGTTTATTATGTATCAATATGCTGCGGTGGTAGTTGTGCTGGGTACGGGTATTTTGTATTGAATCGTGTTCCGAAAGAGGCGACGAATGCAACCCTCGATGCTCCCCTGACCTTGACGGCAGACGACGTGGTGATGGGGTCTCTGGGGAGGTTTTGGGTCTGTATTGCGTAGGGAGGCAGGTAGCGCAGGTACAAGTAGACGATGACGGGACGAGCAAGCAAGCAGGCAAGCAAGCGGGTGAAATAATAGCGTCCAGGGTATCCGTCGAGGGGTCCGGGTCGTGTATTATTAGCGTCGAGGCCAGTCGTCGGTCGTCCTCTTGCTATGTGGGTGCATGCGCGAGAGTGTGTGAGGGTGAGCGTCCAGTGTGTATGGTCTAGTCGGCCAGCGTCCCGAAAGAAGTGAAATGCGAACTGGGTTCTGGGGTGGTTGGGGGCGGACGGGCTGCTGAGGCACGAAGAGTCGGAGAAGAAGCGGTGTTGGAGGATTTGTTCATGTGCGATGCGCCATGAAACACGCGTGGAGAGTCAAAGAAGGAAAAGAAGCGGAATCGAAGAGAAGACGGGGTAGAAGAATTGGGTTAATTGATGAGCGCCCGTCTGCCGTGCCTGCCTGCTGTGCTCTGCTGGGAGTGATGTGCGTGGCCTGGCCTGGCAACTGGGAAGAAGAAGAAGAAGCAGAAGCAATCAATCAATCAATCAACCTAATGCTGGGGACCTGGGAAATGGGAGCTGCGGCCAGGGGGACCCGTCGTCGTGGATGGATGTGCGTTGGAAATGGAAGATTGTGGGTTATGGAATATTGGACACGCGGGAAATGGAGATTCGAATTGCTGTGACAATGGCAATGACAGCAGCAATGGGCAATGATGGGCGGCGCACCCGTCACGGACTCGGGGCCAGCACCAGCACCAGCACCAGCAACACGTATTCGTACGCAGTGTGTGTGTTACGGGATCCGTAAAGTGCTGTAAGGAACTAGCTCTCGGCTGGAAGCAATAACAATGAGCAATATTGCACCAGGAACTCTCAAGTATGACCGACTGCCCGGCGTTATGACATGGGGCATCCGAAATGGTCAAGACGGGACGAGCACGATGGTGGAGCAGAGACAACCTGGAAGGAAGAAAAAAACAAACAAAGCAAAGTGAAGTCATCCGTCCGAATACCGAATACGCAGGCAGGCAGGCAGGCAGGCAGGAAGAAGGATCGAGGTGGAAGTGACGGTTGTCTGTGCCCGTTGAACGTGTCTCTCGTCTCTCCCTCGTGTCTCTGTGTCAGTGTCAAAATGCTGAAATGTCTGCAGCAGCAGCTGTCGGGTCTGCAATGCCTTAATTTTAGCGTCTGTGTTGTGCACTAGCTGTCTGACAACATGCAGCTCAGCGGTCGGCAGTAGTAGTCTGTATTCTCCGGCAGCTTCTAAGTCTCCTGACGGCAGTCTGAAGTGCATTTGGCAATTAGGCAAGATCGTCATCACCATCATTATCATGTATTAGAAGACATGTAGTGGAGGATGCGACCGGCTCGTCTGCCGCTGCCGCTGGGTTCACGGTTCACCAGCCAGAAACACCAGACGAGACGACCCTCATAACAACAATAAATGCACGCAACTGCTGCACGGACGGCAGAAACATGGCCGTCCTTGGATGAGAAGCAGATGTGGGCACGGCAGAGAAAAAAAGAAGGGAAAGCAAGACCGGACGATGGGGGCACAAATGGGCCTTCTGGATCACTCTCATGGATGGGGGGATCCGTTGCAGCGGGTTGGGGCAGGAACGATGCTTGGATGCATGGAACACCACTGGACTGAGGTAAGGTGGAAGCAGCGGGCAGTCAGCAGTCACGGCGCACTCCACCTCACCTGAAGGGCAGTTGCCTGTTGCCGTTGCTGTTGCTCTTGCCATCTCTTGCCGTTCCTGCAGACTGAGGTGCAGTCCAGGTGGGAGCCTCTTTCCTTTCCGGCAGCTGCATCCTGCTGCCAGGGCAGCCGCTGCTTCCATTTTGTTCAGGAACACCCGCACTGCAAGATCCAAGATGCAGGTGCTCCCGTCCTCCAGCTGCCTGCCTCCTTCTTGCCGTCAATTCTCGTCACCTTTTTGCTACTCTCTCATCTGCCTTGCCTTACCTAAGGTACGAATACCCTACCTCAGCCGGTGACTCCTTCCTGGCAAACATCATTTCGTCAACCGAATAAACACACCCCCGACACATGCAAAATAGCCACGCATTAAACGTCTTCACCAGCTCCCTGCCCCCAAACTCCGTCCCCAGAGCTTCACGGGCATCGAGACACATGGTCCGGACCCTGCAACCTTGTCCATCTGCTCTGCGGTTGGCGGTTGCCCTTGACTTTTTTTTGCTGCCACTGCGCCTAAACCGGATAGAGTCCACCCATCATGCAGGGTTTCCCCCTTTTTTTCCGCGTTCTTCTTTTTTTCTTCCATGGCTTGCTTCTGCGTCCAGGAATTCTGCCGCTGCTCTGCTAGCAAGAAATAAAATGATTTCAATATTGTTTTTCCACGAGTCGCCCGTCGGATCTCATCGTCATCACCACCACCATCACGGCCAATCTGCTCGCGAAACGCCCACGCAATTCCCATCACCGATCCATCCCAATCATCGCCAGCCACTGCAAGACATTTCCCGCCGGCGTCTGCGCTACCGCAAGACACACGGCGGCCGGACCTCCAAGACACACGAGACACCAGGCGCCAGACACACGCCCGACGGCTGGCTTGCCGCCCTCGACTAGCCCCCCCTTTTGACAGGCCACATCCCGGCTCCAAAAAGGGACAAGAGGGGACAGGGCTGCAGGGGGAATGCAAGATGCAGCCATCTCGCCAGGGTTCTTGTCCAAAACGAGCAGTCACTTCCAGGGGCCCCCAGAAGATCCGAGAGGACCCTCGTTGCGCTGTGTTTGTCTGTCAAAATCAACATTCTCGACCGCCACGCTTCTCATTCGCCCAACCAACAACGCTGCCCACGAGTCCAGAGCCGGACAACGGAAACGGGTCACGGAAACCGACCCAAGATACGCTCGGTTTCCAGAAGAACAAGCCTCCACAGCCAACCGACGGCGGACAATTACCACGCGTGGCAGGCCGGCCGCCCCCATCGATCCGCCCTCCGGTGCAACCAAGGCAGCCACCAAATGCCACGCTCCTCCCGCTCTGCTGCTCACCGGCGTGATGCTTGGTCACCACCTCGGGTCCGAATCGTCAAGACTCGGTCAGCGAGAAAGGGACGCCCATTTCCCCAATCGCCTTATCAAAGCCGTTGAAGTCGCGGTTCCAGCTGGTCCAGTCGTGCCATTCAACGAGTGCGCCGTCGTCGACTTGAAAGCGCCCACTCATTTGCGCCCACCTGGAAGCACTTGCATGCAGACACCCATGGCTTCCCCTGAATTGATGCAGACACCAACTTAGCAACCAGAGGTCCGTGCAATTGCGCGACTCGCTGCCCGCTTTCTTCTTGCTGCTCATTCGCCCGCCTCGACACCCTCCCGACCGCCGACGACACCACCACCATCCTCCGGCCTCTTTCCGCACCGGCGCGCTCAGAGGCAACAGTTCCACCGTCCGCCGCCCTCCTTGTCAGTCGCCATGACTGAGGACCTGCTGTATTCGTAGGATTACAGGATGGCGGGATGGAACAACCTCTGGGCCACCATCCGACACCCTGAGAGGCCCAGCGCCCAGCGACTGCTTTGAGGAATGATTGTCATGCCAAACGGCGCATCGTCAACGGAGAAAACGGTCCTAAATTTCAGCATGATGGCCACTGGCTGTCTGGATCCCAGTGGCCAATCTGCCGTTTCCAGAATGATATCCGTCCGAATGCCAATAGTCGAGGCCACCAAGTGCCGGTGTCTTAGTGAGGGGCATTAATTGTCCGCAGTCAGTTCTGCGACACGCTCCCACTCTACCGACGCGGTGCTGACCACCTTTGGTCCGGGGATGACCAACCGTCATAAGCTCTGCCAATCGCCTCGCCCAGATGCCTCTGATGAGTCCGCAACACGCTGGTTCACCGCCAACCACCGCCATTCAGTGGTCGAGATGCTTTGCAAACTGCATACACCTCGGCGGGCCATGGCGTCCCGGCTACACCACCAGTGGCGGTTTCTCCCCGCGATCATGGACCGGTTCCAAACGCATTCCAACGGTTCCGCCTGCAATTTGCGGGACAGGAGGCCGTCACTGACCAACAGTTCCCCGTTCGAGTTAAGGGTGAGCTCGGCCCCTATTCCCGCTTCTATCCAAACCCGCCTTCTAGCGACTCAATCTCCAACACCGGCGGCCCCCATCCTGAATCTGCCCGCACTATCTCTACGAAACCCAAAACACACCGACAAGCTTCCATGTAGACAACCTCCCCGCCGTCGTTCCATCGTTAAACGAACCTTCTATTCCGACGTCAAGTTAAGGGTCATGTGCGTCAAAGCGCGAACCGTTGCCATTGCACGGGAAACATGACGAACATTTCTTCAGCCACCACCCGCGCCTCTGGCCGGCTTGCCCTGCGCAATGCTCCTCTCCTGGCGCTAATCAGACATGAATATTTTCTGAGCACGCGGCCGCGATGCACCAATCTCCTGGAGAAAGGGTGCCTAGGCGAAATGAAGACATTATCGCGATAACCAACAACCATTTGCTAGCCTGTGCTAGTCCTCCAGAATAGCACATGCGGCATTGAGGCCAGTCCAAGCAAACACGTTTCGATCTCCGAGGATGCCAATCATCTGCCATGGCCGGCGTCGATCTGAAGATCAACCACTGCTCGTCTACTGAAGAATCCGATCTTCAAAGGCCTTCAATCCGATGCGACACTCCTCCACAATCCTTCTCGGCGCGTCGACGCTCCGTGCAACCCGGCAAAGCATGCCGTCATCGCCGCGTCCCGTCGGCCTCCGCACGTCCTCGCTCATTGAATGCAAGGGCCATCCCAACATCGGTCCCAAGAACCACAGAGGACCGCTCGTTTGCCCTCAACTTTTCCCCATGCGCAAATTACTTTCCGGTTTGTGGTTGCGAACCGCCCCCAATTCCATAGCTACCCTCCAGGTTGGCAGCTGCAGCTCGGAACTCTGGAATACTGGGACTCCCCAATCCGGGATCCTCCAGAACCGCTGCAACTGCAAACCCATCTTTCATCTTGTTTGCTTCGTTACTTTGAAGTATTTCTGCACCCTCCATTCTCCTCTCACGTACTTACCCGGAATGAGCTGGTCGCACCCGCGCCACCTGCTGCATGACAAAACGAGCGACGCTGAAACAAACGGGCTGTACAGCTTGCTTGCTTGTCCGTCGCTGCAGCTTTCAGGTGGGCGTCTGCTGTGATCGGATGCTACCACCACGGGCGGGACCTCGCATGGCGACGGAACCGACTCGCTGGATTGCGGCGTCGTTGACTCGAACCATACCTAGTAGCATGTCAAACGCACCATTGCCGGCGCGAAGGAGAAGCCCCGACCGACTTTTGGATGCCAAGTATCGGACTGAGTAATGTTTGGTTTGTCTACGAGAAGGATGCAACAACTGACGAGTTCGTGCAACGATCCTGGTCGCCCCGGAGCTTCTCCACGAGACCAACGAACGGGCCAGCCCTCCAGGGCGACGTCTGGTCAAGTGACAAAGAAGTAGTTAGATAACTTGGCATCGCACGGCAGTGCTTGCTAGTCCTGTTCGCACTCAGACGTGAACCTTGTAGCCTGCTCGCTGAAACAATCTCGAACTGTTGACCCAAGGTAGTTAATTGAGTTTGTTTGCTTAGTGATGTTGTCGGAGGGTGACTCATCCTTCCCAGGATCACATCGCACCGAACAATGCGCGTCAATATGCCAGTGATTGTTAGGATAGCGCACTGGACAGCTGTGGAAAGTCTTCGAAGTCGACTCCGCTAGATTGATTATGGCAGCCGGCGAAAATGACATTCGTGAAAAGCTTTGCTGTCAGAGCGAATGGTTCGAGCTCAATGCTTCTGGCAGCCGACTGGGAGGAGTATTGGCTAATGATATTGATTATTATCCTGTTCTGATATCTCTATTATCGTTTCATCCTGCTCTAAATTGTCATTACAGTCGTTCAAATCGTCGTGCCTGCCGGGGTTCCTATCTGCATTGTTCAAATATCGTCGTCGACACCGTCCGTGACTTCCCGCGTAGCAAACCCTTCGTGGATGCAGCGATAAGTTGCAGTCATGGCCGCAGCTTCAGCGCTGAGATGCCGTTAATAAATTACAATCCAAGGATCACGAGTATGGGATTGGACTGCTATTGTTTCCTGGAAAACCTAGCAGTCTCACTCAAGGTACATGCTAGACTTTTGCTATGCGGGCGGATACTTCTACGTGACCGGGCGGATAGGATAGCTGGATAGTAGTAACGATAATTTCAAAGACAAAGATATAACGATAATAACGACGACAATAATGAAATTAAATCGTGATTGTAGCTACTACCTAGATAGGTAAGAGCTATGAGTAGTAGGTCGCCTGTTAAGCTAGAAAGATCCACCCTGATAGCAAAGGTATGCTGGTGAGAATCTAGTCAAGATAGAAGACGACGAATACGGGAAAGGTGGCGAAGTAGGAGCAGCTTGTGATTCCATTTGAGCTAAAGGATAACAGCTTTCTGGGACCATGCAAACAGTCTTTAACTCTAAAAATGAGATCACGTTAGCTGTTGTAAGATTTCTTAGCTCACGCTTCATGAGCTTCATGAGTAAAGCAAGACCGTTCTTTAAATCTACATTTGAAGTTTATTCGACGATAATAGCTATGGGCTATTCTCTCAAAGGCGGCCCCGGGATATTCCTTGGAGACACAATGCTTTCACTGGGCAGGCTCTAGTGGAGGAGGAGGAGGGGGGGCCGGGCTGAGCAGTCTATCCTGAACGTTGCCTGTGTCGTTCAGGTAGTCTTCGAGCATGGATGGCTCGTCGTGCTGATCGAATCCATCGCTACTTAAGGATCCCGCACCATTTTGGACCAAGAAATTTATGATGCTTGTACGATGCAGCCGCCAAGCAGTCCGCATAGTCATAGAAAAGTGGCGCTTGCTCTCAGAATAGTCAGATATCTTTTCCAGAGAAAACCGTTTGACCAGGAGTTTCAACGTCGAAAGCCGGTCTCTGAGTGCACAAGCCTCCAGAGCATCTTGTTTGCCCGGCCCCAAGGTTGCGCCTTGCTTGTGCAGAAGACAAACAACCTGATCATGACCGCCAAAGGATGCTGCTCGGAGAGCTGAACCGCAGTAACCTATGGAATTAGGATCAGCTCCGCGTTCAAGAAGCACGCGTACCCATAAGACTGAACCCGCGAGACTCGCTGCATGTAACGCGTTACCAAATAGTCCACCAGGTTCATTGACATCTGGCATCTTTTCCAAAAGCTCCTGGATACGGGCGTCGTTTCTGCGTTTGTTCTCAATGTCATTCTTGGTGTAGTTCTTGGTCCTGTAGAGAGCTGCTTGGAGAGCAACCACGGTCCCCATAATTGCTTTACCAAGAAATGTTAGTAACGTGAATACTAGTCTACCAGCGGAAAACCTAGGTACTTACAATCATTCTGAATCTCCCTCAACTTGACTTCACTGTTGAAATACTTTCGTAGAAGGGTATCGACAGTTTCGTAACGGCCGTAGTGAAAGCCCGCCTGAATCAGACTTCCGAGCTGCGCCGCTTCATGACAGAAATCGTTGCCGATGAGCAATTGGATTACAGATTCGTGGCCTCCAGCAATGGCAGAGTGAAGAGCCGTTGGGAACATCCCTTCCAGAAGGGGATCCGCGCCATTCCTAAGCAGTAGCTCAACAATGTTGTGGTGTCCACGGGCAGCGGCACCCTGTATTGGCGTTTTGAAGCGTCCTCCAGTCACGTTTGGATCAACCCCGTGTTCGAGAAGGTGTCTGAGAATGTCATCATGACCTCTAACAGAACTCAAGTACAGACCCGATGCGCCGTGATTATTCTTTTCATCCCAATGCAATTGGGGATTCTCAAGCTGAAGCTTCTCCAGTAATATGCGGATTCCATAGACTGATGCAATGAAAACTGCAAGCTGACGATTCGTGTCCATGCTGGTTAGTTCCCTTACAAGACCAATATTCTTTTGCAAATACGTTTCTTCCCTGGCTTCTTCGAGTAGGGCCAGCATTTCTCGCTGCCATGCAAGAGACCTCAATCCTCTGCTTCCAAAGATAAACTGGAGGAAACTTGGGTTGGCCTCTGTGAGATGGCTCTGGGCTGAAATCTTGGTGTAATGGCGTAACCAATAAAATACTGCGTAACGCCAAAACGAATGTTGTTCATGATCGGCGGGCGAATCTATGAAGAGTTGAAGGCTTTCTGAAGCAGTAGTCGGGGTCCGCTCCCATGGGCCTGCTTGCAAACTGTCGAAATCATTGTAGCGTTCTGTCAAACACCGAAGACATAACGAGAACGCTAGCAATTGTAACTTCGATGGGTGAAACTCATCCTGCCGTTGGAGAAATTCTCGGATAGATTCGTGCGCGAAAGAGAATGAACCGGAGTCGTTTTCAGAATGGACAAACCCACGACAGAGGTTCTTGATCTTGTCCTCGGTGATATCTCCCATCCTTAGGTTCATTGTCAGATTAACGAGGTCTAGTAGCTCGGAATTCGAGAGTTGGCGTTCGGAGACAAGCAACCATCCAAATACGGTGGTCGTAATCTGTTTTGCCCTTGCCTTGTACTTGTGCACCCGTTGATACATTTGTTCCAGGGTCTGAAGCAGAGATTCTGGCGCCAGCAATTCTTTCAGCTCGTCCATAACGTCCTTTTCATCTTCAAATTCGGAACCGCATAAGTACTCCAGGTTTAAAGTTGCCCACAAGAACATCACGCCTGAGCCTTGTGTCAGTGTTTGAATCACACGCGCCCCCAATTCTGGGGAACCTTCGCCACCGAGTAGTCTTTTGGACTGCACGGCCACGCCGACTTTGTTTTGGACAAAAGTAGAGACGTCCTTGCCGTTATCCCCCTCGGTAATAAGGATGGATATGGCATTTTGCATATGGGTAGCAACTGGTGTATACTCGCGACTTGAGAGAAAAAGTTTCACAATGTCCTGCGATTCGTCGATGATATGTTGAAAAGTGTCGAGAAGATCGCGGATGTCTCCCTCGGCTTCATCGAGTCCGTCAATGATTATTGTTACAGGGCAATCGACTGTAATCAGAGTGATGAGCTCCTGGCATTCAACCAAAGAGAGAGGACTTGGTTCTAGTCCTTGAGCATTCTTGATACGATGAGAAAACTCCTCCCAAATCGAATGATGAACACCTCCGCTTGGGCCCAAAAATGCAAGCTGCTTCAACACTGAGCCCATAATCGTCGTGGGGCTGGGAGGGCTTCCATCAATACCTGACCTAGAGCAGTAGCAAAACGCTACAGGTGCAGCACTCGGGTTCCGTGATACACAATCAAGATGTTCCTGTATTACAAGAGAAGAGAGCTTGCTCTTGCCACAGCCAGGTACACCTTTGAGCCAGAGGCAGGATGAGTGACTTGAATCCCGCCATTCGATGTACTCTTTCCGTTGAAGTAACCACTGACCAGTGTTTGGAACAAGATTGTGCACCTGTTTGTGGACATAATCGTGCCGAATCTTTGACAGCCATACTGCAAGACGTGTTTGATCTTCAGCCTTGATGTTGTTTTCGATGAACTCAAGGATGCCGATGATTCGGACGATGGGTTGTTCGAATTCCCTCAGAAGCTTCATCAGATCGTGGAAGCTTTCATCCAGAGTTTCTAATACTCCAGCCATGTCTGAAATCAGTTGATCTTGTAGACTTGTTGCGAGCTGGGTGACCCTTTGCTCTTCTTTCGTGATAGCGGCCAAGGTTAGCGTTGGAGATACCACCGCTGACAAGGTCCGCCTTCTTGTCGACATAGCGTAGTACACCCCAGCCTTCGACAGCCATTCCAAGATAGATGCATAAAATGATACCAAAGCGTTTTGGAGTAAGGTGCGCTCTGTCCGCAGTGGGAGGTTGTGAGGGACAAGATATAACCTCTCATAAACGGCGCAACGACCAATGTGATACGATATCGTCTCAATACCCTCAGCAACAGCAGCGAGAGTTTCTGTGTCGTTGACTGCTACCTGGAGTAGCATTCGAATTCCGGCCCAGGGAAGTGCGGCGTGCACAGTGTCGTACTGAGTTGCGACATCTCCAACCGAGATAAACTTTTGAATCCATCTAACGACCTTCTCGAAAACGTCTCTGATCACGATGACATCGCCGTTTGAGCGTTTGAACTTCCATCTTCGATCCATACATTGTTGTTTCTTTTCTTGTACCAGCTCGAGAAGCTGTTCGGTCAGATCATTATTGTCGACGACCGCTTTAGCAAGTTGGGCCTCTTCTGCACTTGTCAACTTCTTTCTCGCAATATCCCAAAGATTGGGAGTGACGAGATGCGGGGGTGGCATGCTGCTGAAAGACTGGAGATCGTTGACGACAAAGTTGTTCTTGCTGGAGGCGTGGGACCTTAGCACCACGTGTATCCTATTTGAGAGAAAGAGAGCCCCAGTTGGAATCATCGACGAGCAATTTGATGTTTGGGCTAAGAGTCAGCTTATGAACCCCGGCAAAAGGCCAAGGCGCTTGAAGAGCTCGAATAGAATGCCAGATACTGTAGATTGGGGCTAGCTTGGAGTGTTACAATGTGGCGAGGTGCATACTTCTGGTCGTACATACAACGCCCTGCAGCCTCAGGTGCTTAATCGGACTATGTCATTGGCGACGAGACTGCGTCCTGGGCTGACTGCGCTGTTGGTCCCCAAAAGGCCATGGTGGCCCACCAATATAAACCGCCGAAGCAATCAAAGTGAAGTTCGCGGGTCACGGGACACATGCGAAGTCTTTTCACGTGTTGGAATTGCTCATCATGTAGGATTATGTTCAAAGATGTGGATGAGGCTTCTTCGTGTTTTCGGAATATCTAATCGAAGTTTTCCCTCGAAGCCTTGGGTCTGGAGGACAACCGCAGACACCATTTCGAAGATTTCCGTTTGCCTAGAAGAATCCATTAGGCTGAGAAGTGGTGCATGGCAGATTTAGCCAATCATCAAAACATGTGTATGCACATAGCCCCTCTCACCAACATGCTCTCTGACCCAATGAATTGCGGCACAGCCCGACAGAACCTGACCATTTGGAGAATCATTTCCTTCCCCTCTTCTGGCCACAGAATTCCATCCTACCTAGGGAATCGACCGATTCTGAGCTCAGCAGCTTCCTCGCACTGAAGCGCAACACTTTCCTTTATTACCGATAATCCAACCGCTTCTGTAATTTGACATGGCAGAGGCTATAGGGCTAGCATCAAGCGTGATCGCTATCACCGATGTGGCGTTCAAAGCGGGCAGCGCCTACCTGAAGATCATAAGGCTCCTGGACGAGATGAAACAAGTGCCGACCGAGCTACGATTGAAGGCCAGTAGACTCAGGTTCCTTGAAGAATTCCTATTTTATGCGGAGGACAATCTGTCGAAAAACCCTTTGCCAAGCAGTGCCTGAAGTCCTACTCTCCTTCAAGATCAAATCGGAAAATGCCATACGATATTGAGTGACATGAGGGATATGGTTGATCGCACGATAGCCCAGGTCACTCAGCCAACATCTATCCGGCGGAAGATAGCGTTAACAAGGGCCATCATTCATAAAGATGACCTTAAGGCCTTGGATTTGAAACTAGATGAAGCGCTGCAGCTGTATCAGTTGGCACAAGAGTAATACGTCTTGTGAGTACACCAGAGGCTTTGGGTTTCAAAGTAAAATGTGACTGAAAGAATACCAGGGCCATGATGACGTACTCGTTGATTTCGAAAGCTCAAGATCCGGCTAAAAAGGATGAGCTGCTTGACAACGTCAACAAGTACCAACCCCAGAAACCGAATTCTGCGAGCCTCTCCCGAAAACCACAAAGTGTATCCTACGAACCAAGTATTTTTGGACGGTTCCATCTCTCTTTCCAGGCTAATCGAAGCATCCACGCTGTTATCCAAGCGCCAAGTTGGATCACGAGTACGGTGTATTCTGTCCTGGCTCAAAGAGCAACCGTTGGTTGGCAAATGAATCTCAGGGCCGATGAGATGGTCAAACGTTTTGACTGGGGGCTTCTCGAACTCATTGAAGATGACAAACCGCAGGCGGTTTTCAAATACCTAGACGAGCACAAGATGTCTCCTTTTGTGCGTGATTGGAAAGGAAGAACTTTACTCTACGTAAGCCCGTATTCAAGTTCATTCATACTCATCTTTCGATCATCTAGCTAACAGCAACTTCGTATAGGACGCCGTCCGATGTGGCGCTGTCAGTGCCACAAGGGCGTTGCTGGCCCGAGGCCTAAACGCTGTCGAAATGCCTCCTAGAGAAAGGGAGCAGTAAGTCGCCAAATTGCAAATTGATACTTCAATTAAAGACTTTCACCTAATAGCTCAATTTCCTACAGCATTCCACGGATGCTTTTCGAGTTGGGCAGTCTTTCCAGTTGCGACGTGGACGACAAAGGACCCCTCCTCATTCAATTGCTGGGTGACAACGGTCTAGATGATCATCTTGAAGACCCCGACTTTCTTTTCCAGGCTGCCATTTGTGGCCTCCCCTTCATCAGTTTCCGAGCCTTGATAGAAAGGTGTAGTTTCGCATACTGGAGTCTGCCGATTTGGGAGAGGCTTAATCACATTCGCACCATAGCCAGCTGCGTCGCTGCAGATTGGGTGCAAGCGTGGAACGTGGAGGAGATTCTCTTCCTGTTGAATGAAGACAAAAGTCCGGGCCTTGAGCTTCTTCAGGAATCTCGATCCGAAGATGAGATGTCACTAATACATACCTTGGCCATCAGCCTAGTCCATTGTACTGCCGACAAAAGGTGGGATTCTGATGAAGATCGCAGTTGGAGGCGTGTTCTCGGTGCCTGCTTTGAGCTAGATCCTTTGGGAACGCAACATCTTGACAGTGTTTGGCTTTATCCAGACTTTGGTCATGATGGGGATGTTGTATCCACGCCGTTGTCAGCAATGCTTTGCAGCTTTGTTTGCCATGGAATCCACACGAGAGCAAACGCCCGAACACCAGCTGTCGTCAGCGTGAGATCCCTTCAATCGGCCTTTCGGCTATGGATCGAGACACTTGCGTCGTCCGGAGAGGACCTTCTTTTATACGGAAAACATGAGCGAGACCTACACGTTCAAGGATATACTCATATATATCAGAAGTTTGCATGGGAGGGTTGGAACGAGAGAAGTGGAATGATGCGCCACTCAATACTGGGCATTACGTATGGCTCTCTACCACAGCAGTGGAGTCTCTGGATTACCAGCGAAAACTACGACTACGCTGGAGAATTTTGGGCAATGATTGAGGACCAAAACATCAAGGTCCCCGGGAGTTGGGTAGATGATGCGTCAGATTTGCCAGAATGGGCCAGAATCCGTGAAGAGGTGAACGCATGGAAACAAGAAGCAGCGCCGCCATTTCTATGGTATGAGTATCGGAAACCACGGCCGCCTATCTGAATGGTGGTCTGGCAGATATTCGGTTCATGGGATCATTCTCGAAGGACGTGAATGACCATGTCGAAAGAGCCATTATGCCGTTGCTGTCCTTCAACATTGTCTACTCATCTGAAAGTACTACAACTCTATCAATCTCAATTACATTCTTGAGCAAGGCGAGCAGGTTGTCAGCCCTCAGTGTCGCAGCACGATCTCAGCCCTGATGACCCTAGTTCCTCCATCAGTTCGCTCAATCTCGGTCATGATTACTAGTCGAGCGGTCTGCCAGCTTTAGTCACCGCTCATATCTCAGAGAGTCTTTCAACCTACCTGAACATTGCTCGCGTCTAGGTTCTTGACATACTCCTCCACATCGCCTTCCAGAACGTACTTGGGGTCGACTTGGGGACCGTCATACCCATCCGGCAGCTTGACAAGAAGACGAAGCGGCGCCGGTATATCTTGAAAACCGTTGCTTCCCAGAAAACTGGCCTTGATCGATCCCTTAGGAAGCTCAAGCGTGCGGGGGAAGTATGGAGCAGAGTCCGCCTCTCTCGCGGCCTGGACCGTGGCGAATCCGGTGAAAAGTGGAAGGGCGTTCATGGCTGTTGATTGAGTTGGAAGGTCTGTATTGGGAGTTAGCGATGTGGAGAGTGTAGAGACTTGTACCTCGCGTTGTCACTCATGTTCCAGGCAGGTAGTATCGTTGAAAAGCGGCCGTAAACCAACCTTGTTATAAAAGCATGTTCACCCTTGAGTCATCTCCATAGTCTGCACTTGTCAGCACTCCAGAACGAGTGAGTCTGAAGATTTCCGCCATGTTCGCCTCAACTTGCAAAACTCGCAATCACAACATCAACTATGCTGAGCAAACATCATTGTGGTCAACTCCTAGAACTTGTGAGAGACTGAGAGCAAGCGAGTGATAAAACGGTCCGCAATCACAGTGCGGCAGGCAATGGATATGACAGGAGTTTCTGATGCTCTACAATCTGCGAACATCAATCAGGTCTCAAACAGTTTTCTTTGTTGGAAAGAAAGCTGATGGTCCAAGGGCAAAACGACTCAACGCAACGCACGCATGATGGCTTTCGATGACATGGCTTGGTTTTACTGCTATGAGGCCAATCCATTCACTGAAAGAGCGAGAAAGCTTTTCACGGACACACCGCGTCTGGTAGCAAAGCAGGTTGGCAACTTCCCGCCTTGGTCACCGCGGCTTCGGGCCCGAAGTGGACCTATTTCGGCGCCCATTTGCGGGGTTTCTCGCCGAACCGGTGCCGCCGACGGGGTTTGTTGGTCAGCACAACTGATGCCATTCCCATCCGAATCACGACAGTGGCCGGAGCGACACACAAATGCAGGATATACCAAACTCACATTAATGTACTTACCGCTATCATCCTAATACTACTAAACGTAGGGATCTCCCAAAACTGCCTGTGTAGAGTTACGAGTGGCATGCATGACCTACGGATATCGCGTCCAGTAGAATCACAGTAGTAACCAAGCTGGTAGTCTTATCTGAAGCTTCCCCGCATGCGAGTGCCGATTGCGTGAAACGCAGGAATGATGGCTCGAAGGCTCGTCATCTGGGTTCCGTTGACGTGATGGAGTCCATTTGCGAGGGCGTCATGTCCAAGCTGAATGGTATTATAATACCCGGAGCAAACCACTTGGACTGCTTCGTGCTCAGATCACTGAAAGGCATCTCACAGACCTCCTGTGACACACTTAATCATGTCCACGACAACAACGACTACGGCTGAAGCCGAACAGGCGCCCATCAAGTTGACCTTGGCCTACGATGACAAGATCCATGACCAGGTACCACACATACCATTGCTGGATGAATATGAAAGACACTGACAATGACGACAGTACAAATACTCACAATACTTGCCTGTCTACGACGAGAAGACATCGTTCCCTCCTCTCCAGCAATTTGAATTCAATGACCGCGGACTCGTAGCCAACAAGGAGAAGCTCAATCTTCTCCCCAAAGATAACGCGACCATCAAGGCCAACAAGTTGACACCGGTCATTGGTACCGAGATCAGAGGTCTGCAGCTTTCTAAGCTCGACGACCGCCAAAAAGACGAACTCGCCCTGCTCATCGCCGAGCGCGGCGTCGTGGTCTTCCGAGACCAGGACTTCAAGGATATCAGCATCGAGAAGCAGAAGGAGTTTGGGAGTTACTTTGGACCCCTCCATATCCATGTGAGCGTCATTACCCGCTAATCAGAAGCCGTACTGACCAGAGCCGCGACCAGCCCGTCGGAGCACACGTCAAAGACCACCTCGAACTGCACAACATTTACCTAGGCCCCGACAACGAGTACCGCAACCGCAGCAAGAGTAACAAGCTCTCCACGATCGGGTACCACTCCGACGTCTCGTACGAGCACCAGTCGCCGGGTGTCACGATCCTGACGCTGCTCTCCGTCCCGGAGACCGGTGGCGATACTGCGTGGGTGTCGCAGACGGCGGCGTATGCGCGGTTGTCGAGGCCAATCCAGACATTGTTGGAGGGGTTGAGGGCGGAGCATAGTGGTTACCCTCAGGCGGAGAACGCGAGGCGCGATGGGAAGTTTGTGAGGAGGGAGCCGGTGAAGTCGGAGCATCCGGTGGTCCGGATTCACCCGGTATGTTTTGACAGACTCATGAAGTTGATGAGAATGGTTTGATGCTTACCAAGGGACAGGCAACTGGTCAGAAAGCGCTCTTCATCAACCCGGGCTTCACGAAGAAGATCATTGGTCTTCGTGATGAAGAGTCGGATGCTCTCCTGAAGCTCCTCTTCAAGGTTCGACACCCAGCTTCTGCTCGCGAATCTTTTGCTGACCAGGAACAAAAACAGCACATCACGCTGGGCCAGGACTTCCAGGTCCGCATCAAGTGGGAAGAAGGCACTGTAGCCCTCTGGGACAACCGCGTGACGGCGCACACGGCCATCTCGGACTACAACGTCCACAACCCGCAAGAGGGCTTGCGCCACGGGTTCCGGATCACGACGCTGGCAGACAAGCCAACGGGGGTGAACGGTCTGGAATCCACGTGGTGAGCCCGCCGCAGCATGACTGGCATTCGGTCCGTTACACACAGATCTAGTAATGATTGGGTTCGCAACTCGGATGAGTCTGAAGTCTTTGCTTGCTTGTAGACCAGGGAAATGCCATGGAAGCTCCGGGAGTTGAAACAGGAAGAACGATTTTTGCGGGAGTGAAAGTCGACGGGCCTTTGCGTTCCCGCAACTTTCGTTCATAAACCCAGTTGAGTAGTTGGGTACGGGGGTGGCGGTAGAGAGACAGGTGTTTGATCTGTGCGTCTTTGCCTTTTTCTGGTCGTGTGGGTGATGTTCCTTGCAGATAGCTTGCGCATGAGCAATGGGGAAATATTCCGCAGTGCGACCGAGAAAAGTGGATGAGAATTGATTAGCAAGATATCTGTATGCGTACCAATAACACGGCAGATCGAAGATTGATGGTAACGGCCGGATGTCGGATGGCGGTGTTGATTCACGTGGCTGCACCAACAGTCAGTCTCCTCTTCATTCAAGGACCGCTGGCGTGGAGCGTTATCCCCGATAGGTGGAGGGAGTAAGTAAGAGGAAGAACATAATTCCCTGATTTTCCGAGTTTCGATTTCTCATCAATAGGCTCCAGTGTTTCGCGTCTCGTGCGACGAAAATAAAAACGGTGATTCTAGAAGGGACGCGTGACGCGGGTGGAGCAGTTGGGCATCGCGTGTTCCGGTTATCTCCTATGCTTGTGAGAAATTGAGGCTCGATGCCGACTTCAGTCTCCGGCCGAGGCAGCGCAGACGCGGAATGGATGATTGTGTGACTGATGAAAAGCGGAGCCGTCGCGGATGCCCGCAGACACCAGACCACCGCCGAACCCCGTGGGAGCCTCAATCACCTCTCACGACAATCGAACGGAGTGAAGGAGCCAGAGACGGCGTGGTGATGATGTGATTGGGCGGCATCGGGGTCCATGGCGGAGGCCGAAACAACGGGTCTCCCTCTCTCTTGATTTTTTCTGTCAGGTCTCAACTCGAGACCCCTTTTCTGCGTATCTCTTCCCCCAGAAGGGGCCCCAACTCCCCGAGTGACCCAACGAAAAAGATAGCACCACCCAAAGACGAGAATCCGGGTGCCCCTCGGGGAACTTGTGCGGGCGTGCGCCTTCGGACGGCGACCGACAGGCCGGTTAGACCTGTAGAATCAGGCAAGTGAGGTGGAAGTTTGGGGAAGACAGGCAGGACACGACAGCAAAAGACTGGAGATTTCTGGAGAATGTCTGGGGCTTGGCTGGAGACTCTGGAGGATCGCGAGGAGAGAAGGGCCGAAGAGAGGCCATGGCCGCGGTAACGTGAAGGAAATAAAAAAGAAAACCGGAGCTGGCGGGCGACGTCATCTGACGGGGGCGGGCGGGTTACGCGGGGGAGCCGATCTTTTGGATTGGTGTCTGTTTTCAACTGACACCGGAATCCTTCGACGGAGGCACAACACGCGACACGGTCGGTGGTGGTTCAATCAAGAGTTATTTGGCGGCTTGGAAACAGGTGCTTGTCTGTGGTTTCCAAGACACTTGTTCGGTGATCGGAACTGGGAACAACGGCGCTTGGCGCAGGTCAGATCCGATCCACCCGGTCGGGAGCTTACTTGGCGTGATTGGCGAAGCGGAAGAGAAGAGAGGTGCAGGCAGGCGACGGATAGAAAGAAGTACAAGCAAGCAGTGGGAAGAGGGACTGGAGATTAATTAGGACAGGGCTTGCTGCAGCCCGCGGAAGGATGCCGTCATCGGGTTTGGGGGCTGACTCGGTGTACCTTGTCATAGAAATTCAGCCAGGAAATACTTAAGGTACCTTCACTAAGCAGCCTGTGTCACGATGTTTTTAATGTTCACGTTTCCAGCTTCTAGAAGAAGAATCACAACACAGAGGCTCAGAACACAAGAGCGCCTGACAGCTCAGCTAACTCAATCTAGAGGCGAACAGATGATTATGCTTCTCCAAACTCCACGGGCTCTACTTTTTACTGTCTGCTGTCAACCCCATGGGCACCCCGAAAACAGAGAAGACAAGACAAGCTAGCATGCGAGCCAACTGCTGCTTGTTCCTGACACCCCTGGCCCCGGCTCACCCGGCACGCCCTCTTCATTAGAGCTGACACTCGCATGTATCTTTCTGGTGGGAAAACAAAGCCAAGTTACCAGGCACAACGGCCACCATCGGCTCCGACAGCAGTTGGCGCCTCGCTATTCTCACGTTTACATCATCCCACGCCTGCTTCCCACGCAGACCCACCGCCATCCACGAACGTCATACAATCGTTCACCAATCTCGAGACTGCGTTCCAGGGAACAATCGTCAATCGCCCCGGCTCAGGACCCCAGACCCCGGCCAGCCACCCATGGGACTCCCGCAGTCATTCACCATGCCCTCCTTCAAACTCCACATTTTCAAAATCCCATCACCACGAGAGCCGCATTGGTAATACCTCCGCCCCATGCCTCTGGTTCCAGTCCCCCAATCATCCAATCTCCATGTCCTGCTGGAGCGAAGCAGCCTGTCCAGGAGCTTCCAACAGATGGGGACCGGACCGATTTCATCGCCTGGAGACCCCAGAGCCCGGACGGCTGCACCTCGGTGCCATCCTGTCCATCCCAAGTCATCGGGCACTCACTCACACCTCTCGACGCGGCCCTCGGCCCTCCTCTTGACGTCACGCCTCCTCGCTAGCGAGACGCCCCCTACCGACTGCTCGTGTTGTTTCCGGCCCAGCTTTGCGAGCACCGTTCAATGCTCGTGTGTCGATCGACGAAACACACATATAATACACCCCGCCATGTCCCCCAAGAATACTTCTCCATGTCTCGGACGAACCATCCAAAAGGCACATAGAAGCCTCCTCAACCTACACTCACCTCTTCATCAACACAGCCATCGTCGTCGCCCAACATGGGTTTCTCGACGATAGAATTCGACAAGTACAATCCCGCCTCCGAGAAGGCGAGCGATGCCCGCCAGGACCTCGCGCATCTCGACTACTCCCCGCTCAAGCGCATTTCCGGGCGATCATGGGCAATGGGCATTCTGATCTCCATGGGAGGCATGGTGTAAGTTCTATCTAGACGGCACCTGGGCACTTACGGACACTAACAAAACGCAGCTTCGGATATGACACTGGTCAGATCTCGGGATTCCTCGAGATGCCGGACTTCCTCGACCGCTTCGGCGAGCGCGATTCCCCGGACGCCACCCCCAAATTTAGCAACGTTCGCTCCGGCCTCATCGTCGGTCTCCTCTCCATCGGTACCCTCATCGGCGCCCTCGTCGCCGCTCCCATCGCCGACAAGTTCGGTCGCAGGCTCTCCATCTCCTTCTGGTGTGTCATCACGTCCATCGGTTTCGTGATCCAGATCGCCGCCGAACGCAATTGGGAACAGATTATGGGCGGTCGTCTAGTCGCAGGATTCGGAGTTGGCGCGTTGAGTCTTATCGTACCAATGTTCCAGGCCGAGACTGCTCCACCCTGGATTCGCGGCGCTCTTGTCTGCGCGTATCAACTCTTTATCACTCTTGGTACGAATTTTTTCTTCCTGATCTAATTGATGGCCCGACTAATTGGTTCAAAGGCATTTTTCTCGCGGCCTGCTTCAACTACGGTACTGTGACGCACCAAAGGGACAGCTCGGCTTCCTGGCGCATCGTCATCGGCCTCGGCTGGCTGTGGACAATCATCCTCGGTGTTGGTATCCTCGCCTTCCCGGAGACTCCTCGATTCAACTACCGTATCGGCAAAGTCGAAGAGGCCAAGCGCACGCTCTGCCGTGTCTACGGTGCTCCGGAGAACCACTATGCTATCCACGTCCAACTTGAGGAGATCGAGAGCAAGCTGCGCGCCGAGTCACAGATCAAGGGAAGTGCCGTCAGCGAGTTCACCGGAATGTTCAAGGCGCCTCGCATGGCCTACCGCATTGCTCTGGGAATGTTGCTCCAAATGTTCCAACAGCTGACTGGCGCCAACTACTTCTTTTACTATGGAACTACGATTTTTGCGTCCGTTAATATCGACTCCTTCATCACGCAGATCATCCTCAACGCCATCAACTTCGGTACGACCTTCATTGGCCTCTATATCGTCGAGCACTACGGCCGCCGCAAGTCCCTCATTACGGGCGCTATCTGGATGTTCATCTGCTTCATGATCTTCGCCTCGGTTGGCCACTTCAGCCTCGACCAGGTCAACCCGCAGAACACCCAGGGTGCCGGCATCGCCCTCATCGTGTTCGCCGCTCTCTTCATCCTGGGCTTTGCTACCACCTGGGGACCCATGATCTGGACAATCCAGGCCGAGCTGTTCCCCTCCCGCTACCGTGCCAAGGCGATGGCTCTGTCCACCGCCTCCAACTGGACCTGGAACTTCTTCATCGGTTTCTTCTCCCCCTTCATCACCAAGGCAATCGACTTCCGCTACGGCTACGTCTTTGCCGGATGCAACCTCGTCGCCGCTGGTCTGGTCTACTTCTTCGTTATCGAAGGCCAGGGCCGCACCCTCGAGGAGATCGACACCATGTACCTCGAGCGCGTCACCCCCTGGAAGAGCACCCAGTGGGTGCCTCCCTCCGCTGAGGAGATGGCCAAGATCCGCAAGCAGGCCGGCACCGAGCTTGACCCCAACGCCAGTGACTCTGCTGCCGGCGAGAAGAGCGTCAGGCCGAAGGACCAAGATGGCGCTGCGCACCAAGAGAGGGTTTAGACGTAATTTAGACGATAATTCATTTCTTGAATGCCTACGAAGGCTAATAGATCTGAAATAATGTCGTCGATATAACGAAGTTGTATGGCATGGCATGGAGTTAAGGGTGGTCTGTGGGATTATATCTGGCGCATGGAGGCATTTTATATATACCAAATTTAACATGTATCTTTGATGAAAGCTTTATTCGAAAAAGATACTTTTATCATACTGGCTCTTGCTCTTTGTCGCCTGTGATGACGATATGATGGGACTATTGTTGCTCTTGGCAAGGTTTACACGAGAGCTGCCTGGTGCCGTCGGAGTCTCGGGCTTTCACCCGGGTCGGTAGCCAACAGAGCCCGAAAATGGTAAAAAAGGCTCGATAGAGGGATGGTAGTATGAGTGGAGCAACGCGTTGATGTATTGTTGGGGCTTCGCTGTAGCGACGGAGTCCTCCCGAAGACGGAAAGCCTGAAAATGTAGCTTAATCAATGGTATCTCTCTTCGGGATAAGGTAGACGATAGATTATTCTAGTGAATCATTCTCTTCGCAAGTATCTATCATAGCTTTTTCCCACATGTAGTAGATCGATCCGTTGCGTTACAATCTGGAATTGTGATGAATAAAGTTAGTGAGCTAGGCATGTGTGGTCGTCTCAATGGCTTCAAAAGGGGTCTTGCCGCCTGTTTAGATCCCCCTGACAGGTAGTGGAAACACCACAAGGGCAAGGGAACTCGCACCAGAAGGTAATTGACCAAGCCGTTCCATCAAGTCTAGCAACCGTCGATAGCTAACTACGGAAAACAGTATATTTACGGATGTTCCAAGGCCTCAGGGTTTGGGAACAAAATTTCCAGCTCCATTTGGTGGGGAATCATACTTGATTCGGGTTGGATTTTCAGGTTCGTTCAACAGCGCTGCTAGTATGAGAGATCGCGGACCCCGTTAATCGAGAGATCTCCATCGTTATACACGACTATGCGGACACCAAAGCACGCAATTGGAGGCCTGTTATAGGTGAATCGGGCCCAGAAGGTTCATAGCATCCCGACTCCGTCCAAGCAAGGACATTTTGATGCCTTATATGACACCGACCGTAAGTAGACAGTCGGCGTCGGTCTTGTCTAGCTCAGCCACTGATTGGAAGCTCCCGAATGCCGATACTTCGGGGCGAGTAGCAGGCCGACGGACGTCACTACGTTGCCGGTAATCAAAAGATATTCATAGCGAGTTCATCTCCACTTTTTGTTTCTTTGCTTCGATGACTAGCTCATCATGCAGTTCTGTTTTCAGGGATCGGGGCCCACTGAGATACTCACCTGCGGTTCCGAACCTCGGGATTTTGATTCCCTTCCTGGAGAATCGCACTGGGCTATGGCGAACTTGTCATTACCGCAATCGTGGCGTGACTGTTGAATAGGGGCATGCATTTTGAGCTGCAACTGAATTTCAACGATGATGTGAGGTCAACAGGAGGTTGAAAGGTCGGAAAGGGAAAACGCATATAAGGGAGCAGATGGACTCGTGGTAATAGGATTATAGGAATAGGATCATTCGAACCGCCGCCTCGTCTTTTCAGCACTGATACAATTGTCGCTCACGCTTTTTCAGGTGCCATTGGATCAAATACACTCTCGTTTACAGAAATTCATTCTCAGGTCAACATGAAGATCGCGGCTATTGTGCCTTTTGTGTCGCTGGCAAATGGATACATCTTCCAGCCAGAAGATCAAGCCGACTTCAGAAACGTAAGATACTGCAACCCGTAGCTTAGTATTTTCAATTGACGTCCGACAAACCAAAGCCCAACATCCCGGCTCTCTTGAACTACACCGAGAGCCAGTATGATATCACCACCGGGTCCTCCTATTGGGCCAGCTCCTTCATCACTGGAGATGATGGTCGACAGTACATGACTCTGTCCCATCTTCTTACCACCATACCCTCTGTCTGCCGCTCGTCGATACTAGATCTTCAGACCCATGATTATTGGGTTGACCTGACCTACTGCAACAACACCGATGGTAGCGGTTTCGACAACGGTCTCCCCCTGAATGCTGATTATGGCACCTATGGCTTTGGTTCTACTTCAGACGACAGCGTTTCAACGATGTACACCTACGCCCACCCTGAGAAGTCTTTCTCGATTGATCTGGAATGGAACTTGACCTCTCGTGTTATGCTTAATGGAGGGGGTGGCATCATCCCCTTTGGCAACGTGCCGATCAACGCCACAGAATGGGGCATCCCCAACGGAAGAACCGCGGGTACGATCACGCTGAACAACAAGACCATCTCCGTCGACACCAGCAACTCGTTCACCTGGTACGACAGACAGCTCTCCCACGGAGCCCCCAAGAACTGGACCTGGTTTGAACTTCACTTCCCGGGATCGGACATCAAAGCAAGCATTTGGGCATGGGACCTTATCGATGATGAAAGCACTCGCTTCGCAACCATCAGGGTGGGCAATGGGTACCACGTGCTTGCTTATGAGCTTTCGCCCGACTACTCCAACACGTGGACCTCACCGAACTCCAATCTTGTATACCCGCTCAGCTGGACGCTCACTTTTGAAAACGGCGACCACTTGATTGTTAATTCTGTGCGCCCGGACCAGGAAATGTATGGCGAGAAGGCATTGATTGACTCGGCTTACGAAGGGTTTGTTGAGGCTGCCGGTTCTTTCTACGGATACACCGAAGCGTTTGGTGTCGTTGAGCTAGTCACGGCCTTCTAGATTCTTCTACATGTACTGGAAAGCGGTGATTGAAGACTCTGCATGGAAATAGTCGGGTGTTTGCGCATGTATGTTTTTGTTTGCAGGCCCGATCATGCGTTGATCTTCAAATAAATCTGCTTTCTCTCAATCTCGCAATGAACCTCAGTCAGCCAATAACTCTCCCACAAATTCCTAAGATAAGATCTTTCCCGTTTATTTGAGACGGACCGCAAGGATAAAAAGTTGCGGAGTTTTGAAGAACCATTGTTCCTTCCCGGTTGGGATATCATTGTTGTGTCCACTGTTGTGTCAGCGGTTGAGAATGCAGTTGACGCTTCCCTGGGAACATCAGAGGACCCGAAAAAGCCAACGTCGGCGAAGAAGCCATTGAAACTTGGACACAACTTCTGGGGGGGATCAAGAGACCTTAATGATTTCAACCCATGAAAAGTGTCAGTGCGTCCGAAAGTGGAAACGTATCATTCGGGAACATAAGTGGCTCTGATCTGCATCACCAATGTGGGGTCACGGGACAATGGCCACCAGTGAGGTCGCGCCTCATGTATGAAGCTGGAATCCGACCGGGAATAATACGCCGTACCCCTGTAAGATTGTAACTGATGGAACAGACAGAATGAAAGCGATTGCGAATGGCAGCGGCTCAGCGTAGATGTATCAATATCATTCGCATATATATATTTGAACAAAAGCACCCAAGATCATGAAGAATTCCTCATCGAGTATCCTTTCATCTTCTTCAGTTACCAAACATACAACACGATGTCCAATCCCAACCCCCATGTCCTCATTGTCGGCGCCGGACTCAGCGGCCTGACACTTGCTCAGATACTGCGCAAGAACAACATCTCCTTCTCGATCTTTGAGCGTGACAGCAGAGCTGACGCCAGAGCACAAGGTTGGGCCATCGCACTTCATGGTCCCATGCTGGCCGAAGTCTCTGCTTCGATGCCTGCGGATCTCGGGCCTATCGAGCAGACCAACCACCTGAGCCCCCTGGATCACATTCCAGCGCAATTCGTCTTCTACGATGTCAGCAAGCCCGACTGGAGAGTTGGCGTCACAGATGATAAGACCGGCAAGATTGTCCGCGCGAACCGCCAGCGTCTGCGGGACTGGCTCCTCCAGCACCTGACTGTCCAGTTCAACAAGCGTTTGGTGCGCGTGGAAGAACGCGACGACAAAGTTGTGGCGCACTTTGAGGATGGCAGCTCCGAGACCGGCGATATCCTCGTTGGGGCAGAGGGAAGCCGGAGCTTGGTGCGCAGACACATCTTGGGCGGACAGGAGATCATGAAGCCGCTGCCCGTCGGATCCCTAGTTGGCGAGATCGAGTTGACTGGCGACGAGCTCAAGCACCAGATAGAGCTGGGCCACTCAGCTTACATTGTCTTGGACTCGACGCCGCAGAATGAGGGGCCGAGCCAGGTAAGCCTGTTCGCCGCTTTGAACAAAATCAGCTCGGACAAGAAGACCGGATATTTCTACTTCATTCTCCACTGGATCGACGAGGAAGCAGCGAAGAGCACCGAGGAGAAGCCGTTCTGGACTGTCCCGGCGTCGCGGGAGGAGCTCATGGCGTTTGCGAAGAAGTGCACCAAGCAATATCCCGATGATTTGCGCGTACTTGTCGACAAGGTACCGGTCGAGAGATACAGGCAGCCCGGCATTGTGCTGCAGAGCGTAGAGCTGACTGTTGATCAGCTCCCCGCCGGGAGGATCACTCTAGCTGGAGACGCCGCGCATTCGATGACACCATGTAAGTTTGACATCTTCAGTGACATACAAAGATTTCACAGCTAACAGCATGTTCCACAGTCCGAGGAGAGGCTGGCGTATGCGCAATCACAGATGGCTTAAGACTGGGTCGCGCCATAACCAGCATCCGGGACGCTGGAGGAAAGAGTGAGGATGTGGTCAAATTCATCGCGGAGTATCGCAACGATATGATCACGAGGGGTGCTAAAGCCATTCGCGTGTCTAACCCAGTGCTAGAGGACCATGCAAAGGACGCCAAGTATGAGTTCTACACGTGTGGTAAGAAGGTGTTGCCTCTCGCTAAGGAAAGCGTTACGATCTAAAGACGAATGCTATGAATCGCATCTGGGATTATGTGTGTCCTTTAATGGGTTGAGTTGGAAAACTATTATGGCAGCCTCTCGCCCAGTACTTGGCGGCTCAAAATCGACCTCAAGTTAAGGTAGCAGTCCGCTATTCAAAGGACGTCCATAGCGTTACCATAGTTTCCATGTGATCTTTACTGTCTCAAAATACTTCCAAAGCTCGTTTCTGTCCATCTGCCAAAGCCGGGGCCTTCGTAGCATCTCACACTAGGAATGAAATTAAAGAAAGACAAATGCAACAAACCGCGGACACCCTCGCTCCCACAGGTAGTAGCTGTTCGGCCAGAACGTGATCTTTCAGACTGGCCCGCGCAAAGATCCTGCAAGCATTTATAGCTGAACTTCTGGCACTCTCTTTTTGTACAAAATGACTGTCTGCGGGTCAGGCACGAATCGGTGCTCGTGAGCACTCCTTGGTGGCTCATTCTCGTAGGACCAGTCGTATTTCATAATCAGATGACAGAGAATGATCTTGATCTCGTTACTAGCGAAGAACCGCCCAGGGCAAGCATGCTTCCCGTGCCCAAAGCTAAGGAAGTGAGGGCTCGTGGTCACGAATTGCCACTTGTTTTCCTGGCCTGGCTGTTGCCGCATGCGTAGGAACCTGTGGCCGTCAAATTGATCCAGGTTCTCGCCTAGGAACTCTGAATCGCGCATATGAGAGACGGGGACACCAAGATGAACACCTTTAGGCAGGTGTGTGCCATCCGATAGGGTCATTGGCGCCTCGACGCGGCGGTTCATCATATCTGGTTGTCCGAGATGTGAGTAACCGTGTCTTATCTGGAAGAGGAAAGACTGCATGCCACTTACGATGTCCCAGGATGTTCAAGCGCTGGCTTTCCTTCATGCAACTGTCCATAAGCTTCATCTTATGCAGGCTTGTTTTCTTCCAGCCACCATCTTCTTGCAAGACTTGAGCGATTTCCTCTCTAAGAAGGCCGAAGTAGTTGGGGTTATTGATGAGATCATACAACAGTGCCGTTAGGGCGGAGGACGTGGTGTGGATAGCAGCAAAAGTCAGGAAAAGCTGGCCCTTCACAATGTCGAAATTGCGATCTCCACGGACGTCGTCTAGCCAGGAGAGCGAATCTTGGGGTTTCGTGGATGTTGAACGGGTCGCTCTCCTCTTCTCTAGTTCGGGAAGAATAATAGCCCGGGCTTTTTTGGTGATACCCTTGATGTACCAGAGTTCTGGAAGGAAGTGATGAACGAACGGCCGCAAGATCGCCGGCCAAGCTCTGAGGCTATTTACTGAATGCAATGCTACGCCCGTGAATGAGATTGAGATGTCTATCCATTCGGGGTTATGACAGAGCTCTTCGCCAAGGAAGGTGAGGGCCGACAGTCTAGCCGCAGCTTGAGCCGCCGTCATGTAGAATTGGATATGCTGCCATTCTCCTGTCACATGTGCTCGTTATTAGACGACTAATCAACCGACTAACAGCAATCATTGCATTTGGTGTGCCCTTACCGTTTCCTGGTGGTAAGCTTTCGTCCAAGACTGCCGCCGCCTCATCAGAGAGTCGCTGTGTCAAGCCTCCGAGCGCCTGGGTGAGGTGCTTTCGAATCGTTTCCTGAATGATCTCTTCCTTGGTGCTGAGATGTAGGGCGTCAAGCCCAGGATAAACCGTTAGTTGTTGCTAGTGGAGAAGAACGAAGCCGAGTCAGTACAAGAGCGGAAAAAAAGCAAACTGCTTGTTTCAACCCACACGCTCCAAGAACCCAGCGAAGGTCAACCGGGGATCGTTGCGTATTTCATCGGCCAAATCCAGCGGAATCATGATCAAAGGACCCGATTCTGTCATAACTTGAAAAGGTCGTCCTGCTGTCTGCAACCTGATTAGATCGAATGCGAAACACAGGACTGGTCAAGCCCCCCAGAGAGTTGGCACATATACTGCTTTGAAACCCTCCTTGATAAGTTTGAGGGGTTCGTCTTCCCACCTCTTCAATGCTGCGGTGTTGAACCACTCACCCGGCTCTTTGCCGACGAGCTTAAATCCAGAGAACGGTTTGCCATCGCGAATATACCAACTGAAAAGCGAAACCAACCCAATGACAATGGTTGGAAGAAACCCGTTGGGCGTAACTGCGATAAGCTGTCGAAAGGTTTCCATGGCGTACGAGTCTTTTTGCATTCCGGATGAGTGCGACACCAGGAAAATCTCAATGACTGGCAATGCCTGTGTGTATTACTTATAGCATCGAATGCTTGGCACGCAGCTTACTCTTCTTTGCGGAGAAGAGGGGTCTCAGTCCGGGCACAACAACCCAGCTTGCGGAGCGGACCTTCGGCCCACTAAATACAACATTGGACCGGGTTCTTCGATCGGTCCATTCCGTAGGTATACCGCTGCTGAGCAATGATACTGTTAGGTGGCGGGGTGTTGACCGCCGGACTTGCGGGATGTGAGCCGTCCCGACTGTCTTCTTATATTATCTTGAATTAGTCCGCACATGTAAGGCCGTCTACCACCTTCATCCCTCCGCCAATCTCAACAAGCAATCATGAAGATCCAGGGACGTAATTTCATTGTCACTGGCGGGTAAGTCAGCCACTGCTCTTGCCTGCGTTCTCATTGCTAAGTTGACCACCCAGGGCCTCCGGCCTTGGTCGCGGTTGCGTGGATATGATCATCCTTCAAGGGGGCAACGCTGCGGTCATCGACACCAACAACAATCTCGGCACCGCAGCGACTACGGAATTTGGGCCTTCGATGAAGTTTCTGCATTGCGATATCACCATTACGCAGAGTGTCGCAGATGCTATCAAGGCCACTCTAGACTGGGCACAAGAGGCCGGCAAACCCATCGGCGGTATCATCACTGCTGCTGGAACTGGGTCTCCGTGCATGGTAAGGATTTCCACCTCACCCTACTGCTCGCGAGGAGCATAGTTTTCTCCCTAGCAAGGAGGCTAATATGACTTTAGCTACTGGATTCAGAGCGCGTCCCTTGCTCTTATGAGCACATGGAGACCGTTCTGAACGTCAATTTGCGCGGCACCCTTGATCCCATTCGTCAACTCCTGCCACACTTAGCCGCTGTGTCCCGAGAAGGACCGGATGGGGAGCGCGGCGTTGTGATCATGGTGGCCAGCTCCGCAGCTTTCGAAGGACAATCTGGCCTGGTAGTCTATTCGGGTAGTAAAGGGGCAGTGGTATCAATGACGCTGCCCATAGCGCGAGATCTTGGCCAGCATGGAATTCGGGTAGTTACGATTGCGCCGGGTTTATTTGCGACGGGCATGACCGCGCCCATGCGACCACAGGACCGCGAGATGCTGACTGGGGCTATGGAGTTCCCTCGGAGACCAGGAATGCCGGAAGAATTTGCTAGGCTTGTGAAAGAGGCGATAGGGAATACCATGTTGAACGGTGAAGTGATCAGGCTTGATGGCGGAGCTAGGTTGCCGAAGGTTTTCTAGCTCACCAGGGATGAGACAGAGGCGGCGAATTTTAATATTCAAATAACTTGAGAATTGAAGAGTGCAGAGTCAGGCAGATTGCGTAACCATAGTCTCGGCACCAGGAATCAGGGTTTAGGTTAGGTCAGATAAGAAAACAAATCAGAGAAGTGGCTCGAAGAGATGAAAGTCCGCACATTTTGTGTACTGTAGCAAGTGATAGGTGTAGAACGGAGGACCCATATCTGCCGTCCGCTTGCGGCAAACACCTTCGCCTCTGCTGCCGCCTGTCTGTAATGTTACCGAAATACCTGATGTGTGGCACATCCGCATCAGATTGGGTTTGCATGTGTACTTCTAGCTGCTCAAGGTTGGATGGCGCAGGGATCCCACCCCTGGACTAAAGTCGTCGTGTGGAGTGAGTCCGAATGACACCGGCTGCTGTGCGGAGCGACCCGGAAGTGGGTCCCGCATTTACTAGCCGCAAGGGCCGAATGAGGAAAACCCGACCCGACAACACGGCCACTCAGACTTGAACAACAGTCACTATGACTTACCACCAAAACAAAGCTGGTAGGCTGAGCTACAGCGGTTCGACCCGATTTCACGAGCCTTCTCCTGTGCTGTTCCTCTCGTTAATGGATTATCCTGCTCGGCTGCTCGGCAGCTTTACAGACTCGCCGAACGACAGCAAACTACTGCACTTGTGGTGGCTCTTATGGCGAATCATACAATGTTGCTGACACCTCTCGGCCCTTAATCAAATCTGGTGTCTACCCTTGCGGTGGATATGATTCAACTTAGACAGCTTGCAAAAGACAAGGTCCTCATGGCCTAGTCAGGCATGGGTGATGGAGTCCACATGCCCAGCTCGAATAATTGCTTGTGCCGTCGGCCACGGCTTCCTTCACAACCTAAACGACCAATTTGAAAGATAAAATAGCCTTTCTTGGACTGAAAGTCCGCCAGATGAATGTCCGCCCAGATCCCGGTTACAACCTGGAATGTCGGCGCAGACCCTGTGTGAGCAAAAGCCTCCTTGCCCGCTAGTACTCCAGGTCATCGGCGCCAGCACTTCATCAAGCGGACTTCATGCACGGACGGCAGATTATGGCTGAATTAATTGAGAAGTGAGAGCACCGACTGTACATCATGTGGTGGGAATCGTGGGATAGTTTGCATGCCGGCTCGATAGCTTAAATTTCGTGACATCTCCCGAGCAGCAAGTCTAATGTCATTCATATTATCCACCTTTAGTCTCACTGCCTCTTTACGTACTCTGAGTCCGGAATAGCAACCCAAAGACTTCCGCGCAGCGAAGCTTTGCAGAAATCTTTAACGCCATGTCTCATTACGCCGCAGCCCATCAGAACCCCCAGGGTCCAGGCGATGCACGCCCCACGGCTCTCCAAATCATCGAAGACGAAAATCTCATCGGAAAGCTGGTCGGCAAGACAATTTTTATTACTGGCGCAAACCAAGGCATCGGATTGGACACTGCTCGCGCCCTCTACGCGACCGGCGCCGATGTTTTCCTAGGCGTTCGGAGCAACGAGAAGGGCGACAAGGCCATCGCTGACATCATAAACACCCCGAATCTCCCTAGAAGAGGATCACTCCAGACTGTCGTCCTGTCACTCGACTCACTGGACTCTGTGCGCAAGGGTGCCGAGAGTTTCCTAGCCAAGAGCGGGGGCAAGCTCAACATCCTCATCAATAACGCCGGTGTCATACAGCACCAGAAGACGAAGACCATTGACGGGCTTGAGTCACACTTTGGCATCAATCACATCGGGCACTTTCTCCTCTTCCAGCTGCTGCGACCCGCGCTGCTGGCTTCGGTCACTCCGCAGTTCCACTCCCGCGTCGTGGCCGTCTCCTCGATGGCTCACCGCGCGAGCGAAATCCGGTTCCACGACTTCAATTTTGAGGAAGAAGATTCCTTCGCGCAGTCAGTGGCCTATGGACACTCCAAGACGGCGAATATTTACTTTTCGAACGAGATTGAGAGGCGCTTCGGCGCTCAAGGCCTCCATTCGCTTTCGTTGCATCCCGGATCTATTATGACGAACATGTCTGCCACGCAGCCCATCGATATGGAAGTGGCCAAGGCGGCGATGGGCGAGGAACTCTTCAACAAGATGATGAGCATCCTCAAGAGCCCGGCCCAAGGGGCTGCCACTACTGTCTACGCCGCTGTGAGCAAGGAGTGGGAGGGAAGAGGTGGCAAGTATCTGAGCGATTGTGTCGAGGCTTCTCCCACATCTGCCGGATATAACATGATGTCGACCGACACTGGGTATGCGTCTTGGGCTTACGACGAGGCAAAGGCTACGTTGCTCTGGAAGGAGTCTTGCAAGCTGGTCGGCGTAGAGGAAGAATAACGCCGAGGTTAACATGTCCAGTGACAAAATGTCGGTCTATCACCAACGGCCTCTCGTGGCGATATCAGGGCCGTGGCGGCAGCGGTTGAGCTGGAAGAAATACCGGTGACGAGATTTGATAGGTGTTGTAGGTATTACCTCAAGTACCTTAGATTAAACGCATTTTGTGACACAGTGACAAATTTGGGACTACTTCCAGAGACAGAAGGAGCCCCGCTGTATTGATAGCTGAAGTGCACTTCACTCTGCCCACGACCATGGTCCGCCATGAGAATCCCCCATTATAACTAGCTTCACATCCACAATCTACCACATACGACCATACCCACTGGAGAACTCGGGATCCCGTCCGCTCTCCCATCGATAAACCAGTGAGGGCTGGAGTAGTAGTCGGGTCGGTGACGACCGGCGAATGCCCGGTGTTGTATGTTATTTTTGCTTCTGACGAGGGTGGGTGACGATTTGTAGCTTTTGGCGCTTCTGGAGACATCTGTATCCAGAAATAATTTTGCTGCCCCTTCCCCAAAGTCGGTCCAAATGCGAGTCTTTGTGTTCTTTCGAATTGATGTGTCGGTGGCAACAGCAATGGCGAAAGAAGCAGGCTACGGGACGAACTTTGACAGCGCTGTATAACATAAGCGCAGGTATTGTCAGGTTGCAGCATGACACGCACATACCGTGCTTCTCAAATTAGAGTAACCTCCAGAACAAGATTGGTACGGCGCTTATTATTTAATGCCGGCTTTTCATCTGGGGGCTCTGATGCCGCCCTACTAGGCTAAGGTGGAGGCGGAAATCTCGTTCAATTGAGGTGGAGTTGAAAGTCTCGATGTCAATCACAAACCTGTCATTCTTCCGCATTTGAAGTACCATACATGCTCACTGTAATACCGCAGAAAATGGCTGCACCAATTAGTAAGAGACTTATGGAAAGGAATCTTTTTGGTACCGACAAAGCCCATTATTGTTATCTTGTCGTACGATGAAATTCTATTCTGCTAGGTCTGATTGTTCAGCCAACATGCCCCATCATGTTTGCTTCCGAGCACACCAGTCACGAAGTCATGTGGTTTTGGCATGGCAAATCCAGTTAAACACATATGCGGACTAAGCGGCGTCCGGATCTATAGCGGGTCCAAACCTCTTCCCGAAACTATTGCCGCTTTCTAATGCTTGACTGTGCCCCTGGAACCAGAGCCCCTGTAACTCATCACAGACCACACGACCGCCAAGTCGCCCAATACAAACACCTGCTTCCACTGGCGAATATTACTGTTTTTGATGATCGTAAGTGGCAACTGGGCTATGATGGGTATATATAGTCATTGCCATTGAATACGTGCTCATTTGTCTGGGTTGGCCATCGTTAATTGCAGGAGATAAAGCCAACCGTCTACTCTCTATTCACCCTGACCATCTTTCTTTTTGTGGCAGTCCTCTCTGACCTCTCACCATGTCAGCTATTCCGACTCTCCTTGAAAGGAATAAGGAGTACTATGCCCTTGACTTTGGCAGTAATCTACCTCCCGGGACGGACACGGTAGATCAGCTTGACAACAATCAGAGGCAGCCGAGGCCCCCGTCTCAGCCTCAGAGACCCCTGCCGGAGTGGCCTCCTGAGAATGAGCGGAAAGGGAAATGGATTTCAGCATATCTTGACACAGTAAGAAAATTTTGATGTGGAATCTTGACAGTAATACGATTGTATATTAAACTGACCTGCGGACTTTCTCCTCATAGCTTGACCCTGAGACTGAATATGACCAAATCATCAAAACTGCGAACTTCTTCTCTGGCAATACATTTGCCGTTGCAATGGGATACTGCTCCACGTTTGTGATGTTGACGCAGCCCCCCGGGGGTGCTGCGGCGATTCACTTCGGGGCCAGAGCATTTAAGCGTCCGCACCGACGCTTTTACGAGACAGCAGACCAGCTTCTAGACTGGATGTGGTACGGCAGTGCGTCCGAGGAGACAAAACGAGGAATCGAGGCTGTGAATAGGCTACACAAAACCATCTGGAAGAACACCCCAGGAGCCTTCAGCAACCCTCCCGAGGGTCAGATGTCCGTGATTGGGTCGGCGGTGTTCGAGACGTATTTGCGGAAGCTTGTTGGGGCGAAGAATCAGAGGCCTCATCCTCACGTCGCAGCTGCATGGCCTGCATGGGCAGAAAGGGTTTTGGCGCAATTTCGAACGGAGCCGGCGGACGGGAGCCGCAGCTTTGGTGTCAACTTTCCAAGAACATGGGACGAACTTGAAGGGTTTTATCGCTGGTTTCAGGACCTACCTTTTGACGAATGGACGAATCCAGAAGATAGGGAGAAAGGCCACGCCATTGCCGAGGCTTTCGTGAACCAGTTCAGCACGCTGTGGTTTCCCAAGTAAGTTGCGCCAACGAGTCAACGCCCCAACCGCTTCATGTGGATTTCTCGAACACTGGGGATGGCTAATCGACTAAACGCAGACATCTTCACTGGTTTGGCCGCCAGATGCTCCTGACGGTTCTTGCTCCCAAAGTCCGTGAACAGCAAAATATCGGTCACCCAAATCCAGTGCTTGAACGCTTGATTAAGCTTGGGTTGAAGATACAATTCGACTTAATTGACATAATGCCAGACCCGGTCAAGCCAATGCTCTTTGAGGAGTACCAGGCCGTTAAAAAATGGGGTTGGGGGCAAATAGATGCCGACGTCACTCGGAAATGGGAGCGCAAGGGTCAGGTAACCGATTTCTGTCTAGTAGCGATTGTACTGTTTTGTGCGCTTGGGATTTTCTGGTCTAGGTAGACTTTCGATTGCGAACTAACCAAAGTAAGATGCTTTAGTAATTGAGACTCTTCTCAATGGGGCTCCATTTAAACCGTAGGAATTTCTCTGCATCGCGCACACCGCCCTCAAAGGCCAGCTTCCGCGGCCAACATTCAAGGTGGGGTCCCTCCTCAGAGCAGTGGTCAATTCCAAGTCGTTCATGAGCAGTGTTAAATGCTCCAGAGCCTTTTCTCTCCGTATACACTCTCCATAGGATCGACTGAGGCTTGCCTGAAGGCATATGAAGGATGACGAATTCTTTCACTCTCATTCCCATAACCCGCAAGGTTGTCTCAATCACTCCGTGTTAGTTCGGCGGATGGCGTTCCGATGGTGATAGTATGAAAGATGTCTTGCTTCCCCATTCCCCGCATGCCACTGTCAAATCTACGATCACCATCACCTCGTCACAGACTGAGAGCCAAGGAGCGTCGCGCCGGCTTTTGAAGCTTCTTGGTTCGGGCTTTGACGCCCGTCCACACCACCCTAGCGGTCGAGTCGGAGAGACTACGGCCGAATATATGCTTTTCGTTTCCGTCTTCCGCGCGACTTGTTCCGTGGAATGCTTCTCGGAACCTTTCACAGATCTTTGGAGACGAAAGTTCATACACCTTCGTATTCGCTGCATCAGTACCTCCGGCCTATCCGTAGAACATTAGCTAGATAAATACAAAACGACTTCTATTGCTCACTGTGTCAACAGGATATGAAGTTACGTTCAACTGTGTTATTAGAACAGTGTCCGATGCCCCGATCGACCACCACCATGGCCGAGGATAGCACTCTCCAACGACAATTCATGTCATTCACCAAGACTTACCACCACAAACCATACGACCTGATCTCTCCCTCTCGACCTGAGCTCTCAGCAGCTGGCAAGAATGTCGTGATTACTGGAGGCGGCACCGGCATAGGTAAAGCGATCGCCCTTTCTTTCGCCAAGGCTGGTGCGAGCTCCGTCTCTATTCTCGGCCGACGGCTCGACCGTCTTGAGATCGCTGTCGCAGAGATCCGCAGCGCCGCCAAACCTGGAACTCGAGTTCTTTGCAAGAAAGCGGATCTCTCAATTTGCGATGAAGCTCGCGTAGCTATTGACGAGATTTCCCTAGTGGTCGGAAATATACACATCTTTGTTTCCAATGCCGGGTTCTTCCCGAAAGTTGGCGGTGTCGTCCACCAAGCAGCGGAAGACTACCTGGAGGGTTTCAAGCTCAACGTTATCACCACGCTGCATGCCTTGCAAGCCTTTGTTCCCCACGCAGCCCAAGGCGCCATAGTGCTGAACATTTCGACATCTTTAGCCCACATTAAACCGTGGGCAGGACTCTCGGGCTATTGCGTTACCAAAGCAGCAAATCTCAAGCTGGCGGACTTTTTCGCGGCGGAGAATACTGATATTCACGTTGTCAACGTTCAGCCGGGAGTCATCGAAACCGAGCTGAGCCCGCAAGGCACTACCTTTAACACGACTGATGATCGTAAGTACACCAGTGCATGAACACGACTTCACCCTGCTGACAAACCTACGCAACAGCGGCACTCCCTGGTCACTTTTGCTTGTGGCTAGCATCTCCCGAAGCTCGATTCCTCAAGAACAAATTCGTCTGGGCCAACTGGGATGTCCAGGAGTTGATGCAACGGGCTGGAGAGATCGAGTCATCTCACCTTCTTACGTGGATTATTGACGGTGTTCGAATATGATGCCACTCGATGCTACCAGCCAGAATATTCTACCTACACGCCACACTTGGCTGCAGCTTGAGACGGCTGACTCCGTACTCGGATTCAATCAGTTATAAATTAGTATGAATCATTGATACTCGCGAAGAAGTCCTCACTTCGCATACATGATATCTTGCCATTTGCTTTAAGGACCTGGGCTAGTCACGATACGCTAGTTTCCGTAGGTAAGTATGTTGGCTTGATCTCCGCCGTTAGGTTGTAATCTGATGAGATTACCGCAAAGAATAACAACTGGTCAGCACATAGATCTCAGTGCAGCGCTAAGGACTTGTGCGGTCAAGATATGATACATTGACTTGATCAGTTACCAATGAGTGATTTTGCGTGTTGTCGGATCGCAACTTCCTCGAAGTTTCCCAGCTCGACAGGTACATCCTTTTGGCCCGAACCAGGGGGCAGGATGTCCCAACCGTTTTCTTCTGCCAGATGAAGAATGGGCATCTTCATATCTGTCGGAATCTTCGTGACTTGCCAATCTCTTCCTGTGAACTGCTCAACTTTGTGCGCCACCTCGTCCAGCGTGTACCAGGCGTTGGCAACGGTAATCCTTGTGTCCTTGTACTCCAACGGTCTCTCAAAAGTAGCAGCTAGCACACGACCGATATCGTACCGCAGTGTAAATGGATGTCGAACCTGTCCGCTGCCTCTGACGGTGATGCTGAGTGCATTCGCGTCTGCGCCCACAAGTAAGGGCAGAATATTGTCAAAAAACCCGCTGGCAATCGCGGTCCAGCCTGCGCTAGTCATAAGTACTTGTTGGTGGACGAGGCATAGCGCCAAGGGGATTCGCAGTAGGCGAGAAGTTCAAGAGGGGAAACTAACCGTCGGGGAAGCCAGCCTCATGGAGTATCTGCCGCATTTCACGCTTGGCAGCAAAGAAGTCCGATTTACCAGCGTCAGTGTCCGGATGCACACCATATTCACTGGCAATGAATCGTTTGACGCCTTGATCTTTCGCTTGCTGGATCAAGTCCAATTGGGCAGCTTTCCCATGGAGACCTGACACTATGAGCACGACTTCTGCTAGCGTAGCCCATACGACATACCAACCGTGGAAACGACAACATCAAAGGTTTCAAGCGACGCAAGTTTCTGCGTCTTAATTCCTGCGACAACCTGGCAGGATTTGTTAGCCCTCCTGTGTAGGCCACCGCCTTTGGGCATGCGGCGAATGTGCACGAACCGTCTCTTGCCGTGAAATTGGCACAACGTCAAACCCTTCCTCAGCGAGCGCTCGAGTCACTAGCTTGATGTCAGCGTCGGCGCATATGTAGCACACACCCGTATCGCGGGCGGATTCCTCACCTTCACGTCCGACCCGACCGGTCGCACCAAACACCGCGACCTTTCTGTACCGAGTCATCTTTTCCTGGTGGTGTCTTTGGCAGCGTGTATGATTTGCTGTGATAGGTGTCGGACACTAACGCTTGGCCTTAATAGTGATGCTAGAGTACAGGTGTTCACCGCGATGCCCATTAGTAATGTCGCGAAGCTACATGTAGACTGAGTTTGCTTTACAAATCGTCGAAGTGATTAATAATTGTGGAAGCGTAATAACAATCGCCCAAGTACCAGGTCGTACAATAAACGATCGGTACTTATTTTACACCGATTGGTGAACTTTGCGGAGGACTAGATTTGGAAAGCCTAAGGTAGAGCTTCTCACCGATGTCAAGCACGCCATTGCTCTCGCACCGGATGGGCCAGAGCCACCATACAGACCCTCTACAACCTCGGCAAAAGGGAAAGAATATGAACGCTAGCCTCATAGTTCACATTCGCAAGTAGAGTTTTCACAGGACCACATCCCAGGCAACTATCCTTTTGTTCCTAAACGTAATTCACCATTAGGTGAAACCGGACTACAGGCCGCGCAGAAATGTTCGGGGCCCAACTGTACGTAGCTTACACGAAAAGAACGAGGGATGGTCATTGTGGACTTCCAAAGGAACGGATGTACAAGTACCCTCAAAAGTAGCGATAGTCCACATGCTACACCTACAACACTTCATTTCTGTTGCTCAAGACAGCAAGCCCCATTCTAAGCATAGAAGCTATGGAATCTCATACCATGTATAAGATCAACCAATATTTACCTGAAAGTGGGCCAGGCGAACATTCCGCACTCACAGGCACTTACCTTTGTAGAATGCCTTCAGAGACTTCCTGCTCGATGAAATTCACACTGTATGAATCTGCAAATAGCTTCGTGCAGTAAAGATGTGGGTATTGGATTACTGTTCTTTCAGATGCTACAGACTACAGCGTAGAGACCCCGAATTAGGACGAACGAGTGTCGATCTTCACCCTGGTACTCTGATGAGTTCAAATCCCGTGATCAGTTCAAATCCCGCGATCAGTGCAGGTTCAACTTTACCTCAGTCTAATCCAAATTGAGGGACCAACGATTACAAATATACTTAATGGTCAATAATCACTACATTCGTATAGCAATGGGATCCGGACCTGCCGGATTGCACGACCAACCCCGTCGAAGGTTGTGTAAGAATTCATGCTTTCTGCAAGGTCCCTGCCACGGGCACCCGTGCAGGCTTCAATTAGTGACAACAACCAGCGAGCCCGAATAACACAAAAGCGAAGCAACCTGTAACGTATTTGCCGCTGCTATTTTACAAGTCTCAGATATCTACATACTGTTGTCGTCACGAATTCTCAAGATACAGGCTTTCAGTTAGTCTACCTGCTTCAGCTGGTTTTGCCTTTACAGCCTTGCTTCTGCTCGCCCGAATGGCGCCAAACACCCACGCGTCCTTTGGCAACCATCTATCCCAAGAACCTGTTGGTTAGAATGTGCAATCCAGCGAATGAATGGCGGCTTGCTTGTTACTCGCTATGATTCCGGTGACCTCTGGTCGGTTGACACGAATATTGGAAACGCTACCTTGGTCTACCAGTTCCCGAGTTCATCGGCCGTTAACTCAACCTTGGGAATAGTCGAGTACCGGGACAATACATTTGCCGTCAATGCGGGCCAGCTTCGGCCGATGGAACTCCAATATCAGGAATGTGGTCGGTCTGGAGCATTGATCTGGCGAACTGACGAACGATAGGCAGTACGCCACCAACGGCCACGCTTATCTCAGAAGTTCCAAACGCCGGATTCCTCAATGGAATTAACGTCCTGAACCCAGCCACCACACGCGGACCCCGAACCCAAGGGCCAAAGGCCAAACCATTTCTGCTCCTCGCGGATGCGGCCAATGGCGTCATGTATGGTATCGATATGGACATCAGAAAACCCTCATTATTCTATTCCAACCTAAGTCTGGATAACAGGCCTGAGACATGTAAGTTTACTCACTTATTTCTCAAATCAAGCGCCAATTTGTCTAGGTTCTTTCAGGTGCAATAGAACATCTATATCTCCACGCTGTTAAATAAAGCCCCTCTGACCGATAGACTTTATTCATTGGCTAGGGCTACGAGATCTTGCAAACTTCCTCTACTAAAGATTCGCCGATCGATGATTTCAGCACCCATCCCATAAATTAACACGTAGCATTCTTGGCGGCCCGAAGAACCCTAGATCTAGACACCAATGCTGTTTATGCGGGGATAAGGATCACCTTATTGCCGGCTGTCAGATTTACATGCATATTGATCATAATTAGGTCATGATTAGTAACATAATGAGAAAGATTCATAACAGGTTTCTGAACGCAATCACTTGGCATGAATAATTAAGAACGTCTCTTATTACTAATGTACTCCTCATATTGAGTTGCGTGCGCGCCATATTTGTCCTTGTCTCGTTCCCTGCTCCGTGAAGTTGTACTTGCGCCATCAACAACCCACGGTGTAATTCTTGTTACAATGCTCATTCTCATCGCAGGTATCACGGGAATGTGTGGTCAGCCATGCGCTCAAGTCGCGCTGGATTGGGGCCATCAAGTTCGCGGAATGGGACGGAATGCGGGTAAACTGGCCGATAAAGTCGCGTGTCGCCTTGAGAGCTTCGTGTCAGTTGCCCATTACTACGACCTGGAGGGTCTCCGTAATGCTGTAGCGGGAGTCGACGCAGTGATATGTGCGTACAACAACAGTCCTGAGCTTGTGGTCGGGGCGCAGCTTGCGTTACTGTATGCCGCGGAAAAGGCTGGTGTGAAGGTAAGTTTAGAAAGTAATTCGAATCGGGCGGCTTGCTAAACCATGGCCTAGATATTTCACGCTGCCTCTTGGAATTATGATTGGACAAGGCTTCAACTCGGCGAACATGAGAACTACGATGCTTACATTGCGTTCAAACGAACTGTTGAGATTTCGTCAACCATCAGGCCTTTGTACGGCTTTACTGGGGGGATAATCGAATATCCATGGTATCGCGACCGGACACGGAATGCCATCAACGTGGAGGAGGGTACTGTCTCGTACTTTGGCACCGGCACTGAAGAGCACATTTGGATTACCTTGAACGATCTGGCTGCGTATACCATCTGTGCTGTCTCCGACCAACAAGCTACTGCAGGCGGGCTTTATTACGTTGAGAGCTTCCGTGCAACCTTTCCTGACCTAGGCAGAGTTTACGGTGAAGCACGTGGCGTTGAGATACGCGAAATCTGTGTCGGCGATACGCAGACAGCGCAACAACTGCTTCAGCAAGCACGCGAAAGCACTGCTACTTATGATTGGAACAAGTACATCGGCCTCGCGTACATAACTGCTTTCAATGAAGGCAAATTAGGCTGGAAAGAATCTATTGATAGCAAGCGGTGGGTAGGTCGAGTCCATCAAACTGACTGGCGAAGCTGGCTGGCACAGCATCAGGACGTCTAGTCAGTCTCTTGGCTAATTCCACCGGTTGCGTGCAAGATCAATCAAATTTGCTAGTTTTGATTTCATATACCTGCTTTCGTTCGTGTACCCGTGGATTCAATCCTAGCTACTGAATTTGTTTGGGCTGCACACAATTCCAGACACAATCAATGCCCCTATCCGTCCGCATTAGTACCACTAATGGGCTCAATACAAGGGATATCTAGGGGAACGCCAGTGACTAAATTTGCGAAAATATAGTTAAACTGACTAAGGTTCTGGGCGCTGAAGATAGTAACATTCAAGACGTGTCTACTAGTGGTAAGCACTCTAACCCAAAGGTCCAAGTTAGCTTAAGAGTGTTTATCATAATGAGAATGCTTGTATAAACGTTGTTTTAAGCCCTAACGTGTAGTAGTAAGGTATGCAATATTATAATGTGTAGTATTTTGATGTAGTTGTAGTTTGAATAGTCCCATCGCGTTCTAGAGCGATGTGTCAGATGTAACTTCCTTCCACTCATCCATGAGTTCGATGGTGTCAGCGCAATTCTTGCGCAGTTGAGCCACTGCGTCCGGTTCAAGAGTCAAGCTGATTAGCAGCGGCCGTCCTCCAGCAGTGGCTGAAGATTTCATCACATGTTGGGAAGAAAGACTCATCACCTGAATGATATGAGAAACCCCTCTTGCGGGGTCTCCAGGCTGATGATGATGCGCTCCCTTGAACTGAGCATACAGCGAATCGACGGTGGACTTGTATTTCGGGATCTTCGTTTCCACGTGGAAGACTTCCCGTTTTGCGCCTTCTAGAGCGTCTATAACTAGTTGGCACGGCATGCGTTAGTGGCCACTATATGCTTGTACTGTAGAATTTGAAGAGCTATTGTCAGTAAAATGACTCGAGAGAGTGATCTGATTCATCGCTTGAACTCAGTGCTATCAGCCCCCGGGATCTATGCAAATAGAGTGGGCAGGTTAACATAACGGCAATCTATCCAAATGAACAAACACAAGTTTCTTGTGCCCCAACACGAGCAGTCCTTACCATATCAATCCTTACCGCGTGCAGGAGCTGACATGTGGACCCTGTCAGAGGTTGCACTCTCACATAACCTTAGGGTAGATGCGATATTCACGCAAACTAGCATCATGGACACCGCCATTGTATTCATCAAAAGATGAAACTGACAAGCCTTCTCGCCGTAACGGCTCTCATCGATCGAGGCCTGTGCTAAATACAAAAAGTGCTGGTAATTCATCCTCAGATTCCCCTGACTACTAGTTGAGGTAGATCGACATGTTGCTCATTAATCGCTAGGTGTGGAAGGGATGGCATCGTGGATCAAGGAAAGACACGAGATAACGTCCCTTGGGATGTTGATACGGCCAAGGTTTGTGCCGAGAACTTCGGGACGATTGGGTACCACTTGACGGTCAGAACTTCAAAGAATGCTTCTGTTACAAGACGTTATAGTGGGCGATGCCTCCGGACACAGCAAGCAATAATTACGATTGGGCAAAGGTTAGTCAAACCTTGCGACTGTTGCGACATTTCAATGAGGAATCTAATGGTATGATTCCAGTCATGCATCATTGCCGGAGGGTCTACGGGGTATTGTCGCGACAAGATTTGAATGCACTGGGTACTTGAAAGCTGCGATTCCGGACAGACTATTCCGTCCGTGAAAACTTGTGGTCGATTTAGTTCCCTCAAACAACTTGAGATCTCACGCACTCTATTCACGTAAGGAGAAAGACAACCTAGGTAGAGGCGGGAAGAGACCTTAGATGAGAGTTGCGAGCTAGCGGAAGCCACCTTTGGGAAACAGTGCTAGTTAGACTGAGTTCGAAACACTGTGCATACGAGCGTATAGTAGCCTTCATTTACATTGTTCATGAATCAAATCGTCTCCCTACCTAAAGTAGCTATCAAGTTGCCTGCGGACCACCTCATGAGTCGATTGAAAGATGCGCCAGTACAGAGTTGATTCCTGTGCTAGGATAATGCCAATACCGACCGAGAAGACAATAAATCATGCGCGTGAGTATACGCGATGGTTCTATGCCAGATTCCGCGCAACCTTCGACTCCCGCGGAGGGTTCAACTCTGGCGGGAAAGATATGTGTAGTCTTTGTCTCATGATGAGTAAGAAATGTTGTCTTACATGGACTGATAATCTCGTAGGTAGTCACCTGTAGAGCTTACGAGTCAGATGGAAGCAATGTTCTGCATACCGTCATATAAATAAACTTACAATTATGGGTTAGCTAGCGATTGCCAATAATGATACGGCTCAGGGCACCTACGATACGGCGCCATTTCCTTCGCGTCGAGAGATTTAGAAATTACAGTACTGCTAACGGTTAACTCCATCCTGCAGAATGGAAGACACAGCCACTAAATGAGACACAGAAAGTCGGTAATACCGACGAGTGCTGCGCATACATTTATGCGCCTCTCTCTAAACCACTAGGCCGATGAGTACCTCTATATAAAATTCGTTATGATCCGCCCAACCCATCAAAGTAGGTCACCTTGCCAGTCATTCCCATTCTTCCAGGAAGATCAGAATTCGAAGTAAAAATACGGTCGTTTCCGGTCAGTATTCTATAATCCCGCTTCAATGATTTCTCAGCTAATATTCCCAGTATACTTTCCAACTGACCATGAAGGCTACATGCCTTCTTTTTGTTGCTACGCTGTCCTTGACTGTTCAGGCTTGCGACTCGTATAAGTACTGCGCTTGCACAAACAAAGACGGGACTACGAATGACGCTATCACCAACATAATATGCGAAAATACCCCTCGCATTCATGACCAGGGGTTCATGGAATGTAAGCTCTATAAGAACACATTTGGGGTCATCACAGCTTTCGACAATTGCAAGTTCCGCAGGGCCTGTCAGGCTCAGGGTGCTATGGGCGATTCATGGTGCAGAGCCGAGGTTGGCATTTTCAAGGCATAAGCCTATGTTTGGCCTGGGTCTCTAGATTATGATCTTGTAGCTGACGGTCAACCTGCGACCACATCTCTCAATGCCTCTTTGATGGCTTCTCAAGTTCTCCAAAGAGGTCTTACTGAATACTTATGTGAGGCTATGACGTGGCTTTTGAGACGAATTGAAATCCGAAGTGACATTGCTTTCCCCAACCGAGGCGTTCCTTGACATGTAGCGGAACCTTTGAGATTAAACACTTCATAGGAAGCCCCAATGCTTCCTCGTGATTCGCCCATAGACTTTTCGCATTCTCAACTCCTTTTTCGTATTCTAGACACCGCGCGTCTTTTCTCCTCGCTCGTATTTCATCAACCCAAACGGGAAGGACAATGGAAGAGCATTCCCGGACCCACTCAACCCACACCTTAACTCGACGGCAACCGGAGCTCTCGGGCACCGTTTCGTGTTGTCCAACCACTGGTTGTGTATGGCCTTGTTGAATCTAGAACTACATCTCGGTTTCGGTAATTTCATTGAGGTTATTAAAAAGACTTCAGTAGGCTTGAGGAGAGAATATGACCAGTCCACTATTCAACGCGCACCTGCTTCTTCTTACAATCGACATTCTTTCATTGCGGTAGAAAATGCGTACGATTCCAGTCATTCTTTTTCTTTTTGGGCAGCAGGTCCTCCAGACCTTCGCCGTCAACGTCGGCCAAGCCAGCAACTACAATGTTTCCGCCGAAGTTGCTCAACAGTACACCTGTGGCGACGCTTGTCAGCAGGCAATCGCGGAGGGCAATATAGAAGACCTTAAAATCTACGGCACTCATTTCGACTACGACTTCTATGAAACGGCGGCCAACTTCTCCGGATCAAAACCTGGCGATGTTCTTAAGCTTGAGCCAATTCCTCCAACTAATCTCAGCACAACTGCTGGTGTCGCCGCGTACAAAATTCAGTACACTAGTGCCGACATCAACGGCTCGTACGTGCCTGTCACTGGCTTTATTGCTTTAACTTTTGCTCAGACTACGGAACCCTTCAACCTAGTCGCGTATGCCCACGGTACTAGTGGAGTCTTCCGCGGCTGTGCGCCCTCGACCTCCCCGAGCCTGTACGACTATACGAGCTGGAGCCAACTTGTCATTGCGGGATACGCCGTTGTGGCTACAGTCTATGCTGGTCTTGGCAACAATTACACGTCTCATAAATACGTAGCGAGCGCAGCCAATGCCAATGACACATATTGGTCTGTCATTGCCGCTCGCAACGCCTTTCCAAATGTCTTGTCGTACAACTGGACATCCATCGGTCACTCGCAAGGTGGCGGTGCAATATGGAATTGTCAGAGCACAGTCTTGTCCAGGATCCAGCCAGCGGGTACTTGGGAGGTGTCGCCGTTGCGCCTGTCTCCAAGATCTACGATGCACTTGTTTCCCTTGACGAGCTCCGAAAGCTCCTCGAAAGTTCAGGATCGGACTCACCTCTCTCGTTGGGTGTATTGCCGTCCGCCGTGCTCGGAGTCAAGGCAACCTTTCCAGGTTACGAAGCTCCAGTCATTTCGCAGACGATGAAGACCCGAATTGAGCTTGCAAAGATCGGCCAGTTCTGCGACGCCGCCATCTCAGGTCTCACGAGCGATCTGGGCTTCGACGTTCTATCTAACTTTACTGCCGAGTCGGACACGATCTTGAAGCAATTCCAGAAGTTGAACGCTCCTGCTCAAGGTGATGGTGCTTCCAAGCCCCTGCTTCTGATTCTTGGAGAGGAGGATACTATTGTTTCGGAGGAGTCCGGTACTGCTTCATGGAAGGATTCTTGTGGGCATGGGAATATCATCCACTTGAGTGTATACCCGGGCCTAGATCACAGTGCTGTTTTGACGGCTGCGACGCCTGAGTGGCTCAGGTTCATCCAGGATTGTTTCGCTTCGAATCCGGTTGAGAACCAATGTGTCAACGAGACTAAGATCCCGTTCGATCTTGACAACGCTCAGCGGCCGCTGGACACATACTAATCAGGTTCTATCATCGGACGCCCAAGCCACAGGCGTACATTGATAGATCTCTGATTCTTCATCAAGTACATCTTGAACATATCGTGTGCCCGGATATTTAGTCACAGCCTTTGATGCGCGATAAAAAGAGGCTAATTCTTAGCATGTCGACTAATGCGCAATCTCACTCTGTACTTGTTTCCTTCCACATATTTGAGGAAAACCTTGGCTAGTTGCAACACAATTACATTCCTTCAATTCACTAGCCAGACCTTGTATCAAATTCGCTTTGTGACACTCTCGCTCCATCCTACTGGGGTTATTGAGATGTTGGGGTTCTTTCCTCCTTCATTGGGCAGTCCAAAAGCTGCTTTCCATGTGATTGATTTCATAGTGCATATCGGAACGGACCCGATGGATCTACATTTCCATTGCCGCAATCGCGTCTTACTTGCGCACTAATGCATGAGACTGTAATGTCGATTTCCTCCCCCAGGGCTGCTCATTGGCAGCCGCTGGGCGATCTCGGTCATCTTGGTAGGCAGTGAGCCTGAGTCAGCCCCACATGGTATGTACGCCATATTACATCGGTGCTCAAAACGTACTCACCTTCAATTGGCTGACACCGGCTGCTTTTCGATTCTGCCTTGCTTACTTGAGAACACATCAGAAGGACAAATTTGGCTTCTGAGGGACGTTTCCTTGCCACGGTTCAAGAAGGCAGATGTCTGTCCACCAACAGTTCGTCCAAATTCACTCTCGAACTCAGAGGGCACAAGGATCGAAGGAGAATGCCTGTTTAATGCATTTCAGAGATACCCAAACGACCAATCACTCACAAAGACAATTCTATTGGTAGTCATGTTCAGCCCACATTCAAACCTTGGCTGACTCTTTTGGCTCTAGACTTCCTCAAAGCACGGAGAAGAAAATCGCCATGTCTCTCGTCACAATTGATGACTTTTCGGAGTGCGATATCTGCTCTGGCATCTGGAGCAGACTTGGCGATTCTTCCGACAACGCACAGAGTACATCAATCAATCTCGGCTCTTTTGAGGAGGCACTACGTTCCAATTGCAAAAGGCACAAGCCCCTTGTTGAGTGGTTCAAGAAGTTTTGCGATGAACCAGGTCAAACGTTCCGCCCCTCGAAAACATCGAAAGACGTAGGCATTTACCGCCCTCGCCCAGGCGTTCTCGCTTTGACAGAATCCATCCAACATCTCGGCCGTTGTGCCGAGCTTTGCCTAATTAGAAGGGATTCTGTAAAGAACCATCCCGGTATCGCTCGCCTCCTGGACCCCAAATGGGTTGATTTGAGCGTCATCGACCACTGGCTGAAGCAATGCGTAGCCTCTCACGGCACAAAGTGCGAGAATCCGGTGAAGATATGGCCATACCGCCCAGCCTGGGTCGTCGATACCAAAGCGAAATGTTTGGTACCAGGAGATGAATGCGCCAGCTTTGTTGCTTTGAGCTACAGATGGGGAAAGGCCCCCGGGTTGCACATTCAACCTGACACCATGTCAAACCTCCAGAGGCCCAACTCCCTAGACGATCCTGCTATTGTCACCCAACTTGCGCCCATGGTTCGGCACGCCATAGCCCTGACTTCTTCGGTCGGCCAGCGTTATCTCTGGGTTGATACTCTTTGCATCGACCATTCTCGTATTGCCGAGAGCACAGCACAACTTCAGAATATGGGGGCCATATATGCGAATGCCTCTCTGACCATCGTTGCCTTAGACCGGGATGCTGAAGATGGCTTTCCAGGCCTTAGAGACATCTCACAGGAAAAGGATCAGGACGACGAAGGTCCCATTCAATTTGGTAACGAGCAGTTCATTTTGGATAAGCTCGACTACTTTGGTCTCACCTCATGGAGTATGTACCACGAACGTGCTTGGACGTTTCAGGAGTTCAATATGTCTCCTAGACGACTCATCTTCAGCAAAGACTCACTACACTGGATGTGTCAGTGCAGTGTATGGGAAGAGCATTTGCACCACGGGATTGAAGCCGGGAAGTACCTAAATCCTCGCGTGGGGGAAATCATGCGCGGCATGCCGAACATCAGGTCACTCAGCAATCTGATCGGCTACTACAACGACATGAAGTTATCCTACGATGAGGATTGTCTGCCAGGCATAACTGGGCTCCTTACTGTCTTCAGCCGCTGCTTCTACGGGGGATTCCTTTGTGGCATCCCTGAAATGTTTCTCGAAACCGCACTTAGCTGGCGACCTACCTGGTATCACACCGACCTCCGACGACGAATACATTCCGACCGCTTCGATACAAGCCAATTCCATCCATGCCTGCTCCCGTCTTGGTCGTGGATCGGATGGGAAGGACTTGTTGATATTGGAAGCTTGGAAGCTGGTCCGGCGAATCCGAAGACTTGGAAAATCAGGGAGACGATCCCAATCACCACATGGTATGCTTGCAGTTCTCCAAAGACGGGACAGAAGCGCAAGATCAAACCTATCTGGTACGAGAATCGGGAACTTTATAAAAATTTCGAAAGGCCCCTCCCGCCCGGCTGGACTCGAAACGTAATTCGAAAGGTAACCAATCCGGGATACGGGGATGGACAGGACGGAGATGTTCTGCTGTATCCGGACGGATGCGATGAATATACCTTCCGCCACCGCAACATGACTGAAGACCGTGATGAACACGAATGGCACTGGCCGTTCCCAGTGCCAGATATCGACGAATCTACACAGCCATATATGCCAGAACAGACGCCATACCTTTGTTGCGACACTCGCCGTGCCTTTGTCTCTGCGTTTCAGGCAGGTGACGCTAACGACATCACGGGATACAAGTCAGGTCAATACAACAAAGTTGAGCTTTACAACAAGAAGAAAGTTGCCATAGGAAGCCTTCATTTACACAACAAGCAGCAATTGGAACATTTTCCACCGCCAGAGTCCGATTGGGCTAGGGCGAAAGAGGTCGAGTTGGTTGCTATTTGTCGGGCACGCGGGTACAAGCAGACTTTTGATGATAGTCTCGGCTGTTACACGGCTCCTTTCACTTCGTGGGAGGTATATAGCGTACTGTGGGTGAAGTGTATTGATGGCATCGCTCACCGTCTTGCATCTGGCGAAGTCGATAAGGCAGCATGGGAGGAGTTGGCTTTGGAAGACGTCTCCCTCATTCTAGGCTGATTGAAGAAAACGATCAGAATCCTGTCCACAATCAGTAGATCAGTAGTTAGGAGAGGTGGTCTTCGTTGATTCTGCAACTGTTTCTATGATGTAACTCTAGCCTTGAGTTATGTCCCTGTTTGATAAGTAGCTAGCTAAAAACACTCCCATGTTTTTCTCGTCAAACATGCTTTCATGATTCGTATGATGGATGGCTTTGGTCTCCATGCACTTCAGTGATGATTCAGTGATGAACCGAGGGACCCAATTTCATCGGCTCTCCTTGAATAAACTAAATATTTCTCTCGGTCGGCAGGATATAGCAGTCACCAAAACGAAGCCTCAGTTGAACATGGTATTGAACGGTGTGTATGTCTCTCCTTAAGTCTACATGGATATCTTCGGCCTGTCACCAAAACCGACATGATGCGGTTTCTCTAATTCAGCTTTAGCCAATAATAAAGCAATTCATGGATGAATTTTACAGCATGTGACCGCACGAGATTCCAACGGAAATTTGTGACCAGGCCAATTGAGGTATAGCCATGGCGTCATTTTCCAACTGAGAAGCTGCTTGGACCAAACCTCGTCCCATGATTCGCCGTCTAGCTAGATGAAAGAAGCCTGGTGAGGGGCTGACCCTTGATACGGACGCTGGTGCGAGCTCCGCCGGGGTTGGTGATGCGGACGTTGTTAATGGAGGGGTTGCTGAAGTTGATCTGGGTGGTTCCTCCGGAGCGGACGGCGTTGGTGCGAGCGCCAAAGTTGAGAGAGATCTGCGGGTTCGCAGTCGCGCTGCGGCCCGCGCCAACGCCGAGGGGGTAGGGCTGGCGGTAGGTGAAGGTTCCCTGGGCGAAGCCGGGGCCCTCGGTCGCGACCTTGCCGAAACCAGACAGGGATGCCTCGCCTTCGAGCTCGATGGCCCCCTCGCCCACGCGGGTGACGGTGGTGCCGACGTTGGTGATGTAGCCCTCGATCACAGCGGTCTCAGCAGCCTCTGCACCGGTAAGGGCTGCGTCTACGGAGACCTCGACAGTAGCGACAACTGCCTCAGCCTCAAGAATCTCGATGGTGAACTCGATGAGAGCAAGCGCGCCGAGGATCAGCTGGGCCTGGGCGGCGGCGATAAAGAGCGCGATAGGGAGAAGGAAGGACTTCATTTTGGCGAATTTCTTGAAGAGTTAAAGAGTGTGAGGTTAACTAGTGTATGCCTCGAGCTCTAAAGAGTGAATGTTGTTGTTGTGAGGGGTTGGAGATGGAAAGACGTGACAGCCGTTGAGCTTATATGTTCATCCCATCACTAGGTCGGTCGCGATCAGCCGCACTACCCAACTCCGCGCGGGATTCTCGGATATCGGGAAATGAATGCGAAGGAAAACTTCGCTTTCGCAAGCCTCACAGATATTAGAAAACTTTCTTTTGATTCAAATAGTTCATTTGGGACATGACTATCCTGGGCAACAAGATCTGCGCCCCCAATCCAGGAACTGCCAGATGAACGTGTAAACTCAATCTTGTAGTTCGTGAGCATATACTCTTGCCGGGTTCCCGACTTCCAGATTTCGATCAGTCGCCTGGTATTCCTAAAGAGGAAAATTTACGGCATTCCAGAAGCACCTTTGTCATTAGCGTGTATAACAGATACGAGAATGAGACTACGTGTTGATGATATTCTGCCCTCCGAGACCGACCGTATATTGCCAAGTTCATGCTTTTCAGATCAAACGGCAAGTCTCGTAAATCAGATCAAATAATGGATGAACATGTAAACTTTATCCCAAAGTTTACCGGTGCGCCCGCCCGGCTTTGGGATGAATGGTCTCATGGTGGGGGCGGACACGGACGAGTAACAGAAGTTAGTTGGGCAGGGAAATCCACGCCAAATACTTTACGACTCATGGCATGGGAACTTCCGAAAGAAATTCCAGCCGTACTATTACGAAAAGTTCACAGGTGACTGGTTGGCGTGTACCATGGAAAATGAAAAACCATTCGCAGAAGTTCTTGCCAAAACTTCTGATGCGCCATACAGCAGGTAGTCATCCGGTTACGGGGGTTGCTCGATTGCGGCTCTCTAGAGTTGAAGTTGCCAGCGTGACAGCGAGATAAAGCTTAATTGATCTTTCATGGTTGTACGATTCATGTGAGCTCAATTGTTTATCCACTTTACTCTTCTAGAAATAAGCTAGTCACGAACTGGCCGATGTCAAATATATTACCGTTGTCAGCCTCAACACTTCTCGGTATCCCACAATGGAGGCAGTGTATTCGGAAATCGGATCAAAGTGCAAAAGCCGTGTGGGCTATATCCCGAGTCTCACAGTTCATCACATTCAAACGGTTGTTTCTGATTAGTAGCCGTGATAGTATAAGAACCAGTTCCCAGCCCTACCAACCGTAATTCTGGCCAGCAGCACATCCAACATTTATCTGTCTTTACATCCATCCTTCAATCACTCACACGCTCCTTATACAACTCGTCAATCACAATGCAATTCTCCTTCATTGCCGCGACCCTTCTCGCCGTCCTCGCTCCGGCTTGGGCTTATGAGGTTGCCACAGACAAGTGCTGCCAGGCCCAGCTTGAGGCCTGCCACAAGCAGGGTGCCAACGCTTGCATGTGGACCAACGCCGCCATCTGCGTCGACAACCCGAACAACCGCGTCCCGGTTGACGATACCTGCCTGAAGGCATGCCCTGACGCCACTGTCGAGAACCCCAACGGTTTCCTCTATAAGTTCCAGAAGCACGGGTACGTCGGACTGTATCTTCATTGCCAAATGTGATAACCAACAATTCTACTAGTGCCCCCGCCGGTGATTGCGTCTGCGGCAACTTGAACCCCAACCTGAGCAAGTACTGCTACGGCGGTTAAGCCACCATCTTCACGAAGCATTGACGGAGTTTCTGGTGGCTGGAATATTAAGAATCATGGGGCTTCTCTGCCTCGATGCATAGTTCATTGTACAATATACTTTACGAAACCATTTTCAATGCTTTGGATGTACGCCTGTTTTACTATGCTGAACCTGTCGCCACGCACACACAACCATCTGCTTTTGATGTTATGCTTGGCGGCTTCGCTCTAATTTAGAAGAATTGCTAAGCCCCCTTGAGAGTGGACCAAACTGCCAAACACAATACCAAAGGTAACTGTTTATACATAAATCACGACAGGTTTCAGTGAAAATCATCATCAATCAGTTGAACAAGCTGTTGTTCTCCAAGAACAGCCCACATGCTCCACATCTATACTCTTTACTCATTACAAAGGAACTCAAGCCAAATCACAATCTCCTTCGCATTACTGATTTTCGTTTCTGGCAGCTGAACTAAGCGCCACACATTCAACGGCCTCGAATCCAGAGGTGCTCACGACACATGAGGCACCAAATCGGATCCATGTCCATCATACCGTAGACCCGAACAATGCGCGGTAGTCGAGGTTCCAAGAGTCTATGTTGATGACATCGGAGATCAACGTCCTTAGAAGAGGCGAACTATTCAGCGACTAAGGCCTTTCTGACTGAATGATGGGAGGTGGGGAGCTACTAGGCCGAACGGAGCTGGAAGAGGATGATGAAGAAGATGAAGTGACCGGCGGCGAGCTAGAGGGCGAGGAGCTAGGTGAGGGAGAGCTCGACGAAGACGTCGTTGGAACGGGGCTGGATGAAGATGAAGTAACCGGCGGCGAGCTGGAAGGCGAAGAGCTTGGTGAGGTGGTGGGAGCAGAGCTGGAGGGTGGGGAACTCGATGGAGGTGAGCTTGACAAGGAGGTGACAGGAGCAGAGCTTGATGGGGAGCTAGCTGGAGCAGAGCTCGATGATGGGGAACTGGACTGAGGCGAGCTTGAAGGCACCGGACTGCTTGACGTCGCAGAGCTACTCACGGAAAATGGACTGGAGATTGGTGCCGTGATGACAGGGGATGCCGGCGGGAAAGAAGACGCGCTTGAGATAACGCTTCCGGGAGAGGAGGCAGGAGGAGATGAGCTGATTGCGACGGAGGAGCTCCCGATGCCAGAGGAGACAACACTTGACGTGGACACTGACGTGCCAGGGGTGCTCGAAGTGCGAGAGCTGGATCCCATAGACACAGGGTTTGACGAGCTTGTAGCTAGAGAGCTGCTCGCCATTGACGAGCTCGCAGTCGAGACTGGACGGGTGCTTGAGCCTGAGCTGCTGATGCTTGGGACACTGCTCGGGGCTATGCCGCCGACAATAGCCAGAATGAACTCTCCCACAAATTGGCCAGTGGCGGCCAGACTGGAGACAGGGCTAGATGGCACATTTGTTGACGGGAGACCTGTTGACGGGACAATTGTTGAAGGCACAGATATGGCCGAGCTGCTAGATCCACGGCTGGTTGGTGATGAACTGCTTTGAGGCACTGAGCTAGGCAAGGAGCTGACTCCAGACAGTGAGACAGATGCCGACCCTAATGAAGAGGCTGGGGTCGATCCAGACGCAACAGGGCTGGACTGGGCGCTGCTTCCTGACAGGCTACCAGGCGTCGTCGAGACACTGACAGATACAGTGCTAGCTCCAGACGTCGTCACGGAGATGGTGCTCGCAGTGGTTGATGCAGGTGCGCTGTTCGCCAATGGGAGACTTGCGATGCTGGAGGACGACAATGTGACAGTAGCAGGAGTGATGGCCACCTGCGATGCCGGAATGACTGCAAACAAGGGAATGGCGTTAACCGCGCTTTGGCGTTTGCCAAGACGGAAACCACGACGACGCTTGTTCCCAGCCGCCGCGCATTGTTCCGCGGGGATGAGAGGAAGATCCCTGATGACACTACCACAGTAGCAGGTGCCCTGGTCGGCACCAGTATTGGTGAGCCCCTTGGTCGCGCAGTAGACGGCGCAAGTGGCCGCACTATAGCTTGCAGCGTCGGTGAGCGTGTTCCCACTGAATGGTGACTCCCCGGGCGTAACACCTCTGCAGCCCTGAGACTGCACAACGAACGGAGCAGTGGACCTCTCACCGGTGACAGGGTCGATAACCTCAAAGTTCACGATCAAAGCTTCGCCAGGTTGGATTTTGAAGACTTCCTCGAATGCCACGGGCTCGGTGCTGAGTACAGAGATTGAAACAGATGCAGAAGATGATGGGCTTGCCGAGGTGACCGTTCCGCCTGACGAAGGCGATGTCGGGCTTGCCGGTGGGGTTGAATTCGGCGGCGCATCTGCCGAGGAGGGCACGGGTGGCGGGCTTTGGGAAGACTCGGGCTCTGGGGTAGGAATCGGGGAGGGAGATTCCGAGGGGCTGGGGGTCGGGCTTGGTGAAGTCTCTGGTGATGGACTGGGAGTCGGTGAGGGGCTCGGAGACGGTGAGGGGCTCGGAGAAGCTTCCGGTGACGGAGACGGGCTGGGCTCAGGCGAAGGTGAGGGGGATGGTGAAGGTGAGGGCGAAGGCGAGGGCGAAGGCGAGGGGGTTGGTGAAGGCGACGGGGAAGGCGAGGGAGATGGGGTTGAGCTTGGCACTGCAACCTCTGATGTACTGCTGCTCGACGTCGGTTGAACAGGAGGTGCTGAAGACGAAGTTGACTGGACAGGGGCTTCAGTGGAAGAACTCGTAGTCGGTTGGACAGGATTCTCCGTTGAAGACGTCGAAGTAGGCGTAGGCTGGACTGGAACTTCCGTTGAGGAAGTCGATGTTTGCTGCACAGGGGGCTCGGAGGTTGTGGTGCTCGTTGTAGGCGCCACCGGGGGCTCCGTAGAAGAAGTTGAAGTCTGTTGCACGGGAGGCTCAGTTGAAGTGCTTGTGGGCGACTGAACGGGAACTTCGGACGTGGAGGAGCTCGTCGACTCGACCGTGGGTTCGGAACTTGTGCTGCTGAGCGTCTCTTCCGCAGTAGAGGAGGTACTTGTCGTTGGCTCAACAGGGGCTTCAGATGTCGCGCTGCTGGGGGTCGACTCAGGCCCGGAGCTGGATGTGGCAGTAGTCGATTCAACAGGAGTCTCTGAGCTGGTGCTGGTCGTCGTCGGGTCAGTAGATGATTCAGAAGATGTGGTGCTGGTCGTCGCAATCGGTGGTTCGGAAGAAGTGGAAGTTGTAGTCGGCTCGGCGGAAGTCTCGGTGGACGATGCCGTTGTCGACGCGACCTCCGCTGTGCTGGTAGACTCAGGTTCCGTGGAGCTGGTAGATTCGACCTCCGTTGACGAGCTGCTAGGTTCAGTTGAAGTCGCCGTCGTGCTAGTCTCCGCGGGTGTGGCCGTAATGCTAGCTTCAGTGGACGTCTCAGTCGTGCTAATATCGGTAGATGTCTCAGTGGCGCTGGTGTCAGTCGATGCAGCTTCTGTTGATGTATCTTCCGTCGATGTAGCCTCAGTTGAGCTTGGCTCATCTGTGCTAGTTGCTTCTGTAGAGGTCGCGGTTGTGCTCGCTTCTTCTGTAGAGCTAGTTGCTTCGGTCGATGTGCTGACGACGTCTTCTTCAGTGCTGGTCGGCTCGCTGGAAGTATCTGTGCTCGAAGTCTCAGTTGTGCTTGTCACTTCAGCTGAGGTTTCTGTTGTACTGGTATCCTCAGTTGTACTAGTGGCCTCTGTGGAAGTTTCCGTCGTACTGGCATCGTTGCTTGTGCTAGTGGCCTCGGCGGATGTCTCAGTGGTACTAGACGGTTCCTCAGTTGAACTGGAATCCGTGGAAGTAGCTTCGTCCGTAGCCGTGGATGTACTACTGTCTGTAGTGGCGACCTCATCCGGGTCAGCGGTTGTACTGGCCTCATCGTTAGTTGTACTGGCGGCATCAGTGGTTGTGCTGGCCTCATCAGTGGCTGTGCTGGCCTCATCAGTCGTGGTACTGGCCTCGTCTGTGGCTGTCGTAGTGTTATCCGTGTCCGTGGTTGTCGCTTCATCAGTGGCTGTGCTGGACTCATCAGTGGCTGTAGCCTCGTCAGTCGCGGTAGTTGTGCTATCTGTAGCAGTGGCATCATCGGTAGTCGTAGCGGTGGAATCTGTCTCGGAAGCAGTGCTGGACTCGGTGCTTGAGGCGGTGGTGGAAGCGGTGGTTGACTCCGGGACAGTGAAGACAACTTGAGCGCTGAGACTACCGCAGCTCTCAGTGGTGTCTCCTGAACACGCCATGCTGCAATTCTCATCTGCAGTAACACTCGTAGTCGGATTGATCTCGCTGCCACAATAACACGACTGGCCGCTGTCTACTCCGTAAAAAGCGTAGTTCTTTGGTTGACAGAAATTCAAACAGTTCTCTTGGGTCATGTTCGCGGCGTCGGCATAAAAGTCGTCGCTAGTAACTGGTCGTTGCGCACCATTAAACGCGTAGCAGTTCCCGTTGAGACCGCCAGTCGCTTGTGCATGTATGGTAGGCAACAGAGAGAAGACGGCCAACACGGCCGTCTTCTGCAGCCAAACCATCTTGCCGGGATGTCTGCTTCCAGCAGCACTGGCAGGATCGTGAAAAGAGTTCGACAAGGATCGAGGCTAAGAGCCACGAGCTTCTCCTAATAGAGAAATGGGCCAAATTCAAAAGAGGAGACAACGAAACGTCCTCCTAGTCACCAATGATGAACCGCGGAGAGAGCCGGTCGAAGTTAGAGTTTCGTCTGTGTGTCCAGAAACGCAAAGGGGCGACGGTCGAGAGAAGAGGTAAGGCTCGTCCTTTTTCTTCTTCCCTTCCATTTTTGCCAAGACCAACGCCCGTGGGGACAACAAGAAACGAGGCATCGCCATTCTCATCCCTCCACCGCCGCGTCGACGGTCTCACCCACATCCCAGGAACCAGGGACTCGCAGAATGAGGAGTCCCAGGGTCAGGCATGAAGGCAAAACGCCCTTGAGCGCCAATCATTCCAGGCCCCTGCCCTTCTTCTCCCTGTGGCCAGTGTGCGAATGTCTCGCTTGTCTTTCCCCCCATCTCGGCCGGTCGACTGCCGCGTCGGAGTTGATACGAAAAGAGAAAATGGAGAGAAGAGTCTCATGGAGTGCACTCCGGTGACTAAGCTGGGTTTTCCTCCGTCGGGTTAGAATCGTTGATTGTGGCTTGCGCTGTCCATAGACCTGACGGGAATGCTTCGCGCCCCTGTATTTTCCACTGCATGCTTGGGCAATCAAGGGAATGAAACCCACGTGAGGCTGGAGGCATAGCTGAGCCGAGGGAGGAATGATGGCAGGGCCGTTGTCCCAGGGATGCGGTGTAAACGGTACTAGCAGCTGATAAGCCGAACGAGCTGGCTCTGCCCCGGCACTCGAAAAAATGAAGCCTGTATAATTGCTGGCTAACTTCGCACGGAGGAGACCAGGCAAGCGATTCTAGAGCTCTTCCGCTTCGCTCGTGTCGCACGAAGGGCGGGGCCCACTGCATTGGCTATGGCATGTCGTTCTATTAGGGAAAGCTTATCCCGCGCCATAGAAGGGCTCAATGGAGTTCGGATCCGCAGGTTGATCGCCGTGGTGATGACTTTTGGATTCCTGTACTTGTCTGTTTCTGGTCGATACGCATGCCGCTGGGTTACATCATGGCACATGGGTTGACGAGTTACAGCGATAGTTGGATGACGTGCTAAGGTTAACGAGAATAAGGGGCTGTCCGTAATGGCAAGGGACCGTCGAGCTGGGTTGGGCGCATGGCATCTGTTCGGAGCGGCCGCTCAAATAGACTGTCGACCCACCGACCCAGTGTCGCGCTTGAATCAGTAAAGCAGAAAGTCTTCCTCCGAAATATCACGGTCTCGCAATCGTCGCCTCAGCTTGTGTTCCAGGCCCTCGGTGTCCCTCGCGTTGTCCGCATGGTATCCTGCCTCGCCTCCCCAGTGCATGAGCCCTTCAACGTAGCAGGTTCCCACCATGGTGACTCCGCGTTTTTCTGATCGTTTCCGCAAGACATGGGGCATGAGACCACCCTCGAGGATGCAGACCGCGTCTCCTGTGCGCGTCTTTTCTGGGCCCAAGCCAAGCTGCCCTTTGGAGGTCACGAAGAGTCTACTGCCGCTGGCCACGGCTCTGATGGTATCTTCCACCCAGCTTTCGTCTTCCTGCCATGTTCTCGTCAATTTGACATCCTTCTGGTCGGTTCTGAGATTGAAATCGCTGGTAAATGTGAAGAGCGGAAGGCTTAGATCGTCGTCGCTGGCGGGAATCTCTGCTTGAGACGAGATTGTCCAGAATAGTGGAGGATCGCCAATGCACTCGCTGATGCGCAAGCTGCATTCTTCATCCTCCTGGAGGTGTTTGTCCCAGATCATGATATCGTCTTCGCTGTAGGATTCCTTGCGCGGCCAGTAGTTCGCAAAGGGTGACGCCAGAAAACGGACCAACACCCAGTAAGACAACTGTGTTTCTTCTGTGCTGCTTAGCCAACGTGGTGATCTATAGCCACCAGGACTCCGTTGGGTTCTCGCCGAAAAGGAAAGAATACGCGAAATGAGCTCCACAAAGGGCTTGCGATATTGGAGCTGAAATTCATCCTTGAAAAGCCGGCATATTGTGATGATTTGGTAGAGTATCTCCCCGAGGTTGGCAAAGTCGCTCGCCAAAGGATCAGTGGCGCCTAAAATCTCTCCACACGCAGCCCCGGAGACGGTCAAGACAAATGACGGTTGTGCTTCGGGGGGTACTGGAGCTACCTGAGCGGGTAGGTGATGAATTGGCTGCCAGTTCGAATCGGTAATGAGATCCCCGTCAGCCAAGCGTTGGAAATGCTGCTGTGGTAATACATAGAGATCTTCTAAGCCGTCATGCTGGGAGTGTAGAAACCTAGCACGACTGGCGTTAAACATCTGAAAGAGCTCTCCGTGGAGGCGCACGCGGTGTTGATTCCAACCGGGGACCGCATAGTCCGATGACCAGTCAGGAACCCACGAAGGGACATCGTTTCGACTTTTCGCGAGGAGGTCGAATGTTGTAACCCAGAACAGACCAGTTTGCTTGATGATTTCGTAGGCCACGTGTGCAAAGAGCGTGTGGACGCTGACTTTGTAGTCGGTATCGATATTCAAGTCAAATTTAGCAAAGTGTGCTTCCGTTTTAAAGTTGCGAGCAAGTCGAAGCAGGGCGAATATCTTGTCGCGGGGTTCGGATGATCGCCTGTTCCGGAAATTTCTCAGCAACCAGAGGAGCGGGCTGTTGTTTGCGAAGGGTAGCGATTCATAGGATCTTGTCACGCGTAGGAAGTTGATCGCGTCGGCCTTTTCGGCCAAGAATGAAACCACTTTGGCAAACTCAGTAATACCAGGGACAGAAGAGCTCAAAATATCGTGTATACCGTGTCCAATGATGCTGAACGGCATCGAGACGCGACCGTACATAATGGTGAGCTCTTTCGCAACGCAGGCTTCCTGAATAATCCACATGCGATTCCACCAGTCGCTAACGGCGAAAAGGCGGATTCTCTCCGACATTAGTCGCAAACGCCGTTCATCAATCGCATTGCCCAGGTGAAACATCCGCTTCTGTGCTGGATGCGTTGAGCTCTCATGCAGTTGGGCCGAAATAATACCGTAAAGACATAGCATCTCCTCGTGTTCTGTTAGCGACCCTGACGTCGAGTTCTGCCAAAGACTGATCGATCTCTCGATAACAGGAAAGTCCGTCCGTTTGCCAGTGAAACGCACCGGATCGGCCAGTCCAAGTCTTGCGAAGCGGCGAGGGTAATCTTGACGACTGCGATCCAAGCCATCGCCCACATAGGCAATAACCTCAGTGGCAGAACCAAAAATGCCGTGCATTAATCCGACTTGGTGGCTTTTTTCGACAGCATCTTCCTGGTTGATGCACACGGAATCCACCCAAATGACGATGGATCCTGTGGTTCGGCGAATGGCCCTCAGCGCCCGGTCGAGGTTGAAGGTGATGAAGTGGACATGACGGTTGACAATGATCTTGTTGGACCTTCGTGTGCTACCCCAAGCGTAGGATAACGCAACATAGTCTTGATCCCGGTCGGCGACATACAATTCCGCAACGAGGTCTTCGAGCCACTCGCCAGGCAGAAGACGAAGGAGACGAATCTCCTGGCCGCTAAGCCCTTCGCGGTAGGTGATGGTAGACATGAGAATTCTGACGCGTGTACTCGATCCGGAACCTGCTTCCTATTGTCTGTCGTGAGAATTAGGCAGGAGTTCAGTGATGAAAATGAGCTTGAGAGAGATTGTTAGCTTGGATTGTAAGCCTGCAGTTGAACATGCTGCCGATTGGTAGGATGGATGCATAGCAATGGTTGGCTGCCGCAAGGGACCACGAGGGGCGCAGGTGGACATTTCAGTCGATATCGACCATTTCCTAGGGAGAGACTTTGCAGAAAAATGCTGCCACTCGGCAGATGCTCACAGCCAACATCATCTCGAAAACCCACATCGTTGTGAGGAGAACACTGTGAACTGTGCCTTCGAAGCTCAACTGTTGATGAAAGGAGAAGACGTTTGGTGGGGCTGCAGCTGGCAGGGGCGACCGGGGTCGCAGTACCCCTCCTAAATTACATAATCGCCATATGAGGTAAGGCAACAACACACACTGGTCCGTGCCCGGCGGGCATCACGAAAGGCTGCAATAATTTTTTGGGAGCTCCAGAAGCTTCTTGGGCCACGAACAGCCGAACCTCAGCCTCCCCGCGACGACACACGAACCTCGCCAAACCCAACGACACGCTCCCTTTGGCCTTGTACTCGTCGTCACACAAACAATCCACCAAGATGTCGTTCGGAGGCCAGACCCCGACCATTATCGTCCTGAAAGAGGGTGAGTTTACCCCACCGCCCCTTGCCCGCCCGCGGGCCACGATTGACGAGTCTCTTGCGCAGGAACCGATACCTCTCAGGGCAAGGGTCAGATTATCTCCAACATCAACGCATGCTTGGCTGTCCAGGCCACCATCAAGTCCACCCTCGGCCCCTATGGCGGTGACCTGTTGATGGTCGACGCCAACGGCAAGCAGACCATCACCAACGATGGTGCTACTGTCATGAAGGTCAGGAAGAACGATGCGGGCAGCATGATGGAGGTTGAATTGCTGACACGCCGATAGCTCCTCGACATTGTCCACCCCGCAGCCCGAATCCTCGTCGACATTGCGAGATCACAAGATGCCGAAGTCGGTGACGGCACAACATCCGTCGTCGTCCTGGCCGGAGAGATCCTCAAGGAAATCAAGGAGCACGTCGAGCAGGGCGTCAGCTCCCAGGTCATTGTCAAGGGTCTGAGAAGAGCGTCCATGATGGCGGTCAACAAGGTCAAGGAGATCGCGATCGATACCAACGAGGGCAACAGGAGGGAAACACTCAGCAAGCTGGCTGCCACTGCCATGACGAGCAAGCTGATTAAGCGCAACACCGACTTCTTCACAAAGAGTACGTCGACACGATTACCCTCCGATAGTGCCAGTTCTAACGTATCGCAGTGGTTGTCGACGCCGTCCTTTCCCTCGACCAAGACGACCTCAACGAGAAGTTGATCGGCGTCAAGAAGATTCCCGGTGGTTCCCTCACCGACTCCCTCTTCGTCAACGGTGTCGCCTTCAAGAAGACCTTCTCCTACGCCGGTTTCGAGCAACAACCCAAGTCTTTCCAGAAGCCCAAGATTGTGTGCCTGAACGTCGAGTTGGAGCTCAAGGCCGAGAAGGACAACGCCGAGGTGCGCGTCGAGCAGGTGTCGGATTACCAGGCCGTCGTCGATGCGGAGTGGCAGATTATCTACAGAAAGTTGGAGGCTATCTACAAGACCGGCGCCAAGGTCGTTCTCAGCAAGCTGCCCATTGGTGACTTGGCTACCCAGTTCTTCGCCGACCGCGATGTTTTCTGTGCTGGCCGTGTTGCCGCCCAGGATATGGAGCGCGTAGTCCAGGCTACCGGCGCAACTGTTCAGTCAACGTGCTCTGACATCCTGGCCGAGCACCTCGGTACCTGCGGCAGCTTCGAGGAGCGCCAGATTGGTGGCGAGCGCTTCAACTTCTTCGAGGGCTGCCCCGAAGCCAAGACCTGCACACTTATGCTGCGTGGTGGTGCCGAGCAGTTCATCGCCGAGGTCGAGCGTTCGCTGCACGATGCCATCATGATCGTCAAGCGCGCCATCAAGAACCACACCATCGTCGGTGGTGGTGGTGCCACCGAGATGGAGGTCTCCGCCTACCTCCACCGCTTCGCCGACAAGAACATCCCCCACAAGCAACAAGCCATCATCAAGAGCTTCGCCAAGGCTCTCGAGATCATCCCCCGCCAGCTGTGCGACAACGCCGGCTTCGACGCGACCGACATCCTCAACAAGCTGCGCGTGGAGCACCGCAAGGGCAACACATGGTCTGGTGTCGACTTCAACAACGAGGGCGTCACCGACATGATGGAGCGCTTCGTCTGGGAGCCCGCGCTGGTCAAGATCAACGCCATCCAGGCTGCTACCGAGGCTAGTTGCCTCATTCTCGGCGTCGATGAGACGATCCGCAACGAGGAGAGCGCCGCGCCTCAGGCCCCCGGCCAGGCTCTGCCCCCTGGTGCCGCCCAGCGCGCCCTGAGAGGTAGAGGACGAGGCATGCCTCGCCGGTAAGGTGGTTATGACTAGAAAATGAATGGAAAAGGAAAAAGTCAAAAGGATTTGATGAATGGCGTCTGTATGATACCTAGAATTGCCCCACAGGGGTTTTGGCTTCCAGAAGTCTGAATAGACTGGGTCATTTGTCGTCTGTCATGATCGGTCCACGTGCTATGATCAAGGAGCAACACCAATCCACGAAATTCTCATATGAAGGTATGACGGTCATATAAGCATGGGAGAGAGAATGCTTTATCGCGAGTGATTCTGCAGATGTAAAAGTGCGGTGCCTACGAGTTGGCACACGGCGGCTGCATGGTTAGTACCGTATCTGAGAATAAAACAAACCAGCTTACTCAGAACTCCAAGTTCCATTCTTGACGAACAAGATACAGAAAGTGGGATGTAAGCTGAGTGCTGCCAGTTGCAGATAGCATGCCGAATTCTTCTCCCGGATAGGGGTGCAAACGTGGTAGCAGCTTCTGGGATGTTTCGGCGCCAAATTTCTTGGAGAGCAGCAGTGCGTGGCTTTTAGCAGTCTCTGAGGGCCATCAAAATGCAGTGAAATACATACCTCGCAGACGATGCTTGTGTTAGATGAGTCAATTATGATTGGATGTTCATCCGGTTGAGGTGCCAGCCCGAGGGACAAGCCAGGGCTAATGACGTACGGGTGGACTGCATACATACTTAGCTGATGAGGTGTCCCGAGGACCCTGATCAGTGGATGAACTTTCGCAGGTCACATTTGGCAATTGCACAGGGCATTGCTTATCCCACATATGGCGGCAGAAAACGTCTCTTGGTGCGCTTCTCATGATTGGATATCTGCTGCCTCAGCAGGTCAGTAAGCTATCAGCCTGTGAAAACATATGCTACGATACATGAGACATTTGAGACACATCTACACACCGCCCTAGTGAAAACACCAAGGGAGGTTTTTTAACATCGAAATCTTGTCAGGGAACGGGCTCACTCGGTATCGTATATGCGACGAGGGCAGGTAACTATTTGGCCCTGTTGTTGTGCATTGGCGTTCGTTCTCGAGACGACGGGATGTATGAGAAGTAGGAAGTCTATTCGTCTTCGAGTGCTATGCCTGCCAAGTATGCAAAAAAGTCTAAAATGCAAAAATGTACACCACCGCCACGTCTGTCTACGAACGCCAAACATTGTCAACTCGCCTCACCCCGCAGAGTACCCCATCCCATACATCTCCTTGTCCCGTCCCTTGTCTCCCATAGGCTCATCAACATCATCTTCTTCCTCATCCCCTTGCTCTATCAGCATATCCAAGTCTCGATCCACAGCAGCTGCTTCCTCTGGCGTCTCTTCGGCCTCCGTGGCATTTAGCAAAGCTTGAAAGTCTGTGTGGTGTGGATGGTAATGATTATACGGATCATGCGACGTCGGCGGCGGTCCAATGATCTGCGGGTCGATAGGCTGGTACGATTCGTCTTGTAACATGGGATTATGATGCGGATGTCGAGGTAAGGGTGAATCAGAGGGGTCGCGGAGGGTATGTGACGGTGGTATTGACGCGACCTCCGCATACGGCGACGATCGCGGCGGTGAGAGAGGCGGTAGATGATGCGGCTGCAGGGCCAGAACGCGACCAGCGGCGCTGACGCTCGCGGCAGACGACATCGGTGTAGATGAAGAAGCAGATAAAGTAGAGTTCGAAAGAGAATTGTTAGTCATGGGCACGCTCTTGTTCGAGGCAGCCGCAGCAGCTGCTGCTCCCGCCGCCGCCCTTCCCCTCGCGCCCCCGTTACCCCCCGGCGCCGGCATCTTGCCCAGCTCCTTACACTCCGCACAGTTCCTAATCACGTCACTAACCGTCTCCTTGATGCGGCTCCAGTGGTACTTCTCAGCAATGGTGGCCGTCGTCTTGTTGATGCCGCCGTGGCTGGCGACGTGGACCTCGCGGGCGATCTCGTACTGGCGGCGCGGGTCCGGGACGACCTCCTTGTCCTTGAGCATGAGCCGGTCGCCGTCCAGCAGCTTATAGTGCGTCGCGGCGCTGCGGAGCCTGCTTTTCTCGGCGCGGTCAGCCCCCGCCGGGTACTTGCCGTACTTGAGGTAGAACTTGATCTTGTCGAAACGCTCTTCACTCACGAGTTCCTCGGATTCGCCGGGGACGAGGTCGCGCCCGTAGATGATGGCGTCGATGAGCACGCCCGGGTGCGACTTGAGGTTGCCGCAGCCCTTGACGCGCCCGATGCGCTTGAAGCCAAGGGCGTCCCAGATCTTGCACGACGCGACGTTGGTCTCGTAGACGAGGTTGAAGACGGAGTACGTGTAGCCCAGCTTCGGCGCCCAGTCGATGTAGCACTCGCCCATGAGGCGGCCCACGCCGCGGTTGCGCGAGGCGTCGGTGACGAGGAAGCCGGCATTGCACACGTGCGAGCTGCGCCCGGGGTAGTTGGGCTTGATGTAGAAGCTGCCGAGGCACTCGCGGGACCAGTCCATGTCCTCGGCGAGGTCGGCGCGGTCGACGTTGCCGAGGAGCATGATGGCGCCGAAGTTCTGGAACCAGTAGGCGCCGAACTTGTCGGCGGGCATGCGGTCGGTCATGGGGTAGGTGTCGCCGCCCTCGATTTCCTTGTTGAGCTGGTCGCTGAGGTAGCGGACGAGGGACTGCGGGACTTCATGCTGCGACGCGAAGGGGATGATGGTGGCGACGGTTTGGCGGTCCCGGAGGGTCACTTGACGGGGGACGATGTCGGCCGGGAGTTCGGGCTTGTTCGGGACCGGATACGGCGGGGCGCCGGAGACGCGGTAGATTGTGGGGCTCGCCGGGTCGTCCAGCATGGCCGGCATCTTTGCGACGGATCGGCTCCGCAGAGGGGGCCTGTGCTGTCCCTTCTAGCGGTGTAAGACGAAGAGGGGTAGCCCGTGTTGGGGGTTTGGGCAGTCCGCCGGTTGCAACAAGTCGCTCGCTATACGTACGAACTTGATGCTAAAACCTCACAAGCGATAGGGAGTTAGTCAACATTTCACATGTGTAGCAAAGCAGGCAGCAGTTGAAGCAGACGGTCAGTAGCCTCAGGTGCGTTGCGTTTCCTCTTCTCTCCCTCGGACCCCCCCTCTCTTGATGTCGCCAAGCAAGATGCAGATTGATTGGTAAGGAAAGGCTGCAAAAAATAAAGCCTACCGAGTTTTTGGAGAATACTTTTTGGGCAATGTCCTCCTCTTCCTCCTGTTGGTCGAGGACCGGACCTCCCTCCCCGACTGGCTGCGGGAATTCCCAAACGACCGACCTCGGCTCAGACGCCGATTTGGCGAAGCCGACAAATGTAGAGGAGAGTCTGCAGCGACTGCGCTTCCGACGCGAATGCGGTCGTTGTGGTGGCTTGAAGGGGTGGCCGCTGCACTTGATTATGATGCGCGCGTGCGTCCTGCTTTGCCCAGTTTCAGCCGATGACACCACAGCTACCATGCACGAATGCCTGACCTTGGCGGGGTGTGGAAAACGGAGCTGGCTGCCCTGGGCTTGTGCGTGCTGAAATGTTCGTTTGATGATGGTTTTCGACCTTGGGGAGGGGAAATGCGCAGGCGCGAAGTTTTCAACATGGGGGCGGGGCCTGAATTATGTAAGCTGATAAGCAAGCCACAAGAGTGGGATGCTAAGCCACATGTGGCTGGGCTTCACAGGGTGATTCTAAGTGAGGCTATTCCCAGGTAAGCACGCACAGCTCCTTTTCCCATCTAACGACAAGGCTCTTCAATTCCATGCTTAATCATGTATATAAACCCCATACTTATCAATTCAGACATACTGAAATAAGATTTCTCGCTGAGTTACAACCAAAAGTCGCTCTGAGAAGACCACCAACGATGTTACCGTGAGCCAGTTTGAAAGCTTCCGACATCAGACGCCAAAGAAGAAAGATGGCGTTCCGGAGTCAAGATCACATGTGCCAAGTTTTCCAATGAGAGTTCTTATCTCCCTTTCTGGAGTCTGACAGACAGGGCCGGAATGTGTTTGAAAGTGCAATACCAAGACCAGCTGAACAGGCGAGGCGCCAAGTGTGTAACCACACGAAAACCGTACACAGCCAATCTCTCGGGTCCAGATCAATTCCAGCGATATCTTGGTGTTAGCTGAAGGGATGCGCTCTGCTATATGAAGTGCCCTTCTGTCTTGCCTCCTTTGTTACGCGCCCCTTGATTGAACTCACAAGCTTTTGTATAGTATCAAACTGTCATCGATTTTATCTCTCTCAATACTAAAATTCATCTTCAAGATGGTTCAATTGCCTCCAGCGTCTCAAACGGCGGAATCCATGTCGCCCGGCATGACAGACTTCGTGTACAAACCCCTGAGTCAGGACGAGATTCGAGTGCTGCTCCTCCTCCCGGGTGACCTGGACAGTCCTCTCCGGGCTCGGATCACACACCGGCATTTCGATCCGTCAGTCTCTCCTCCGGAGTATGAATCAATGTCTTATGTCTGGGGAGAGCTGGGCGAAACAGCCACTCTGCACATCGTGGACGAGGCTTCGAATGATATCGGCACGATCGAGATCCGACAGAATCTGGCGTCGGCTCTCAGACACATCCGTTATCACACCAATGATGAACACATATTAGAAATCCGTAATCTTTGGTGTGATGCAGTGTGCATCAATCAGAGCAATCTTACTGAGCGGGCAGCTCAGGTACAGCGCATGGGCGACATCTATCGCCACGCTCAGAGGGTCATCTTCTGGCTCAGCGCTGAAGATGAAGACGTGCCTCGGGCAATGAATACCCTGAGGAATTCCACACCAGAATTTGACCAGCAACTCCCTGAGAGAGATTGGCGATCCTTGATTACCCTCCTTGCCGACGCCTGGTTCAGGAGGGTGTGGATTCGCCAGGAGATCTGGCTTGCCAACAACTCGGCCCTCTTCCAGAGCGGCGACTGCGAGCTGAGCTGGGACGAGTTCTGTAACGGTTTGAAGCACCTGAGAAGCTACACCGTGGACCACCAACCTGCCCTAGACCAAGAGTCGCAGGGCTACTTTCGAGAGATCTTGGAAACGGCGTGCGATGTGGCCCTCTCCAAGCCAAGAGTCAACTCTTTCCTGTACATGCTCGTCATGACTCGGCACTGCGAGTGCGAGGATGAGCGAGACAGGGTTTATGGTCTTCTCGGCCTGCAGGACTTGCTTCAAATCCACCCAGACTACTCCGAGACAAAGAGTGCCAGAGATGTTTTCTTCGACTATACGGAGACCTATCTGAGGACAGTCTCGATAGCCAACATCCTCTCTATGTGCGAGATGGCGGATAACCCGAGCTGGGTTCCTGACCTGACTGTTCCAGTGCCTTCGCTGGGTGTCTACGGCATCGGCTCAGCCAGCAGCAACACCAAGACAGTGTACAGCATCTCAGCTGATCGAAAGCTGACAATCACGGGGACGCACGTTAGAACTGTCGCTCGAAAGACGTCTCCGATGCCCCCTCGACCCAGCCTGGAGGATGTTCAGAGAACGTTTGCGTCTTGGGTGGCCGACTCATTCCCACAGGGGATCCAAGCTCATGATGGCGCGGCCGTCGACGACATGATTGCTACGATTGCGCGTGGTCATCTTAAGGAGGACATCGCCTTCGACGATACCAGCTTGGAACTCTGGCAGCTGAAGGACATTCTCCTTAGCGGTGTTCGGGGACATTCGCCACAGCAGCCATCGGAGCTCGAAGCTGCCTCCCGGTCTCGCGCTCTGGACGTGTTCTCCAAAAGCATGACAGACATGCAGCTTGTGAGAACCACATCAGGCAAGTTCGCCCTCGGTACCGGCGCAGCTCGCGAGGGCGACGAGATCTTCGTGATTCTGGGGTGCAACATGCCCATCATCATGAGGCCTGTCGGCAGTTCCAAGTACAGGATTGTAGGGGCATGTTTCATGCACAGTCTTATGCGCTTCGAGGGGCTTCTCGGTCCGCTGCCAGAGGGGTGGAAGATGATTTACAAGACCTTCAGCAGACCTGTGTTCATTCACCCGAGCGGCATGATCACAATCAATGATCCTCGTCTAGAAGAGCTGTCTGATGGTTGGGAGCAGAAGTCAGAACAAACGGGGAGACTGCTATGGAAATATGGTGGGGAAGGCGATTGGGAGTGGTTTGATCCGAGAATGGCGCCCGACCGTCTGAGGGCTCGAGGGTTAAGGCTGGTAGACTTGACGATTGTCTGAGAATGTTTGTTAAATAAAGATGTGTTTAGGATAATGAAATTACGAATCCCCTTTTAACTCTGGAATGACAGGGTTGAACCATCTGCATGCTGGCAAGATTGATTCTGTGCGGAATGTTGGGGGTTTCGCAGCCTTGCTTGGAGCGTTTTTCCTGTCTAGTTTGGAAGTTTCATGTCTCTTGCAGTAAACACATTTCAACGACCGTCGCCTGCTTTGTTTACTTCATGCATCGTAGTGCCCGAATACTGTAGCGAAGTCGACGAGAAGTCACAACATGCCAGGAAAAAATGTCATGCTACTGTTGGACATTCTGAACAAAAGCAAACTCGATTTTTGAACACAATTACCAGATATTATGATTCAGAAGAGTGCTAATTACTTGAGGGCTCACTCGCAATCAGACCCAGGAGATATTTGATGCTGGGAAGTCCCAATAAATAAGACAAGACTAATTCCTACCCTCTCGAGCTCCAACTAAGCGGACACTCTCTACTTTGACGAGAAATGCGGCCTATAAGACGTTGTCTTTTCACTTTTTGTGTGAACTCTGCCGGAAACAATGTGATCTTGGTTGTTCGGCTCTTTGTTGGAGGTGACTGGAACCCTATCCGCCAAAGTCGAACATATCTAAAGGCATTCTCCGTTATATCATGCACAACACCTACCACCTGCTTATAACAACCTGTCATCTGTCACACAGGTTGTTGTTCGCTTATACCTTGTTGAATAACTTTCAAGTAGTAAAGCAAATGCAACATGACCGATCAGCAACGTAGGGGTAACATGAGATCATAGCAGAAAACCCGTGGAAGGACTCATCAGTTGTACGTCTCCGTCCATTGCTCAATATTCAATACACAATCGAGGAACAGGACACGCAGCCTATTGGGCTGCCTAAACTGGTGCTATGAGGAATTTACTGCCTTTTATATGGATTCTCTTCAGGTATCGTGAGAAGCTGGCCTACCTAAATTTCAGCGTGACAGACATAGACCTGCGGCCATAGTCACTTTCCACGTCCCCTTAGGTCCCTAGACACACAGCAGTCAGATGAACTGCGTTGAGACTGGATAGGGTCGTATAAATTTACTTTCTTTTGGTTGCATTTGCTCTTCTTCAACAATGAATACTCTGCAGACAAAGTGTTGAAAAGCGATGCCGCGGGATTCGTATTTGCATTAGGCGTGACTGGCCTCGAGATTTACCAGACAGCACATTTTAAAAATCGTATATCCTCACCTTCTTTTTTCATCCATCACTTTTTTCATTGGCAACGTATTCCTTCTTGTTTACCCAGACGGCTTTTGTCGACTTGATATGGGGTTTGTTAGAACGCCAAGAGGTTCGTAGAGGGGTGGCACAGGATCTTTCTTTCAAGACTTATCGAATGGCTCAACAACCAATCGATCTGGTTGTAATCCTTTCAACCAGGTTGATTTCTGCTGAGTTCATCCCAGATGCTTAGGGGCCACGTTATTTATACCTCATCAGATGAACGGATTCCTGACGTACGACCCAGGAAGTGCAGCACTCTGCTCTTTCAACACATGGCCAATGCCTGATAGCTCGAAGATTCCTAGGCTGGAATGATGGCGACACCACATAAATAGACCCCTCGTGCGAGTAAGTCGTATGCCTGTGCAACAAAATCTGAAGAACTTTCGTTCTGTTTCCGCTCTAGTCAACGTTTCCAGCGCCCTGAACCTAGACGGAACGATCACCAATGACGTTTTCCTCTTAAAATGCACCACTGGGACCCTTGCGGCTTGTATCACTGCCTGTTCGGCGTCCAGAGGCGTCTCCGACGGCTACATACTCCGTCCCGTATACGAGCAGCAGCTCAGGTGATGCTATCATCCCCCAAGATACCCCGTTACGCCTGCCCAAATACGCCTCCCTTGGAGTAGGTAATGGTAAACCGCCGTTCGAGGCTGTCTGATGACTGATCATTCTTGATAGAGGACAAAACTGGTCTGCCCCTGTGAGTATAAAAGATATTCAGCGCATGACTTATAAACATCAATTACTTGTGGCCGCGAGAAGCTCATGAGACTGAGATACGGAAAATCTGGTTTTCGAGAGGATACAAAAGGCAACACAGGATATGGAAAGTACTCAAAAGTCAGCCGCACAATGTCATCGGTACTTCTGCACTGGGCTCACTTGGCACTGAACTTTGAAATTACCCCGTGCTGGGACACCTAACCGAACCGCAGTGAGATGAAGCCAACCGCCGTTCACCCTTAGAGCCACTCATCACTTACTTTTAGTCAACTGAGACAGAATACTGTTCCAGAGAAGACGAACAGTGCTAAAGGCTCGGCTTCGTGGGAACGTCATACACAGAGTAGAACCCAGGGAACCGCGCTACTATGAGTTTCCAAGTCCCAAGTTCCAAACTCTGCGTCTATACACGAAGCTGAGCTCAGGATGATTTCGGTTGCGGCCTGTGGTCGTCTCTCTAATGCATGGAACGGATATTCTTTTATATTCAAACAAACCTGACACTACGGAAACTTCGCAAACATCTCTTTCTCAAGACGGCGCCCCCAAGCACAACGTATGACGACTCACGCTACGAAACCTTACGAAGCAGAGAACCACAAGCCGAGGCCTTGAATGGAGGATAACTTTTCACATTTCTGTATTAAACAGACTGACAAAGCTCCTCAAATATCGACAAGATGGACCCCTAGAAACTGGCCATGACCTATGCCGATGCCTAATATGACGGCTCAACATGAAGCCCAACCTATCGGCTTGATCACTCTGATAGCTGTCTAGTATCAAGCACCTTCACTTGGCAGTATACCATACTCGGCATCTTCTCTGGCTGTTGTGTATCCCCGCCTCATACGAAGAGGCCGCCAACTGCTGCCCGCAGCGGGCTGCCCGCTGCAGCCGATCACCATGGGTGAGGCGTGGTTTCGGGGCGCGAAAACTCGGTGCACGCGATCTTCTTGGCTCGCCCGAATAAAGAGATCGGAATTGAGAGACGCATTGTGTGGCCCTTAGAAAACAGTAGCAGCCCCGAAAGGCCACATAAATATACCTCGCGCACCATCGCACGGCACAACAGACGACAACTCCTGCCAGGCCGTGTATAAAATGATGTGTTTTCTACGAGCTGTTTCTAGACTTCACAACGGGCAATAGATGAGCCTGTGAGGTCCCGCGAATAGTTGTCAGGGATCTGGATAGCCTTGGCCGTGAAACCAGTGCCAAACGTAGCCACTATCCCCCTGGCCGAAGAATCCTGAGGTGACGGTGCCCTCATCTCCGTCTCAACCATATGCCCAACAGAATCATTCAAGAGAAACGCCAAAGGGCAGAATGAGAAGCCAAGCGAAACAACCTTTGACGCCTCCCGCCTTCGACGACGACGCTTCGCATCGGCATGGTATATGGACGATGGTATTCCTGTTCGCAAGCCAATAGATGGATGGTTTGGAACGTATTGTCCTGAGCCTCTCACAAAGAAACTGGGATAAGCAAATTTATACACTCTAGAAGTAAAGGTCGGTCCAATTCCCAATAGCCTTGTTCCGGCGGTGGAAGCGGTGGGCGAGACCCTGGCGATGCCTCAGACGAACCTTGTCAGAAACCACAGCAAGCCACGTAAGTCAGGTCAGAGCAAGACACCCTTCAACGGGCAATTCTACTAATATACACACTCATACATTTGCTTTTCTCCCGTATCCTCTCACTCCTGCTCCAACAGCGCCTTCCTCAACTGCTCGTTCAACGCCCCCTCCGCCATCCTGTCCGCGTCAACCGCCTCCTCAATCTCGCTCTCGAGCGCCTCGTCCCCGAACATGGCCTGCTCCCGCTGCGCCTCCACCATCTTCTTCAGCGGCGGCGCCGCCCCATCGGCACCGGCAGCACCGCCGGCACCGGCACCCGGGGCCGCCGCGTCGCTTCTGTTCGCGACGTACACGCCCGCCTTCTGCTGCTTCTCCACCTCCTTCTCGTGCGCCTTCCTCGTGTCCTTGATGTACTTCAGCACCGGCGTCGGAACCTCCCACGAGACCGTGCCGTTGTTCGCGGCCTCGAGGCGGCGCTTCTGGCCCTGCTGGCCCGCGCGGCCGAGCACGCCTGCGATGACGGCGACGGAGCGATAGCTGCCACATCCTGTTAGCATCATTCCCGTCTTTGGCCAAACAAACGATGTCTGTGTGCCCTTACCTGTCATCGTTCGCCGGGATCGTGTACGTAACCCAATCCGGGTTCGCGTTCGTGTCGATAATGCCCACCGTCGGGATATTCGCCAGCCCGCACTCGTACAGCATCGTGTAGTTCTCCATCGGGTTCAGCGACACCACCAGGTCCGGCAACAACGGCCGCGCCGTGCGCTCGAACCGCTCGAACCCCTTCAGCTTCTTGTCCTTGCCGTCCACCACCTTGATCTCCTTGCCGCGATTAATCAGATCCCGGTTCGTCACGTTCCCCGGCGTCCACTTCGTGAACAAATGGCACCCGCCCGCCAGCTGCGCCGCCCGCGTCACAATCTCCATCTGCCCCTTGCGCGTGCCCACAAACAAAATCAGACCCCCGCGGTATGCCACCTCCTCCACCAGCCGCGCCGCCCTCCTCAAATGCGCCGCCGTGACCTCCAGACTAATCAGGTGCACCCCCTGCCTCGCACCATAAATGTACCGCGCGTTCGCCGGGTTCCACAGCGAGGTGTGGTGGCCCATGTGCGTCTGGCTCGCCATCAGCAGCTCGAGCGTGACGTCGCGCGGGCTCGGCGGGTTTTTGATCAGCTCCGAGGGCACGTACGCCCGCCCGACCGACGAGCCGATGCCGTCCGTCGCCTTCTGCGCGGCCTTGAACTTCTTCCACTGGGAGGCGGTCGAGCGCAGCGGCTTGATGGCCTCGCGGACGTGTTCCGGGTACCGACCCTTGGAGGCCACGCCGCCGGCACGGAGCGCGGCGTGCGTGGTGAAAGCCTCGAGCTGCTCCGGGGTGAACTCGCCGATGAGGGACTCGGTTTGGATGCCGCGGCGGCATGTCGAGACGATGGGTGCCGCGAGGGCTTTCCGGCCTGTGTGGGAGACGGGGATTAGTTTCTGGGTTCAATTGAGGGTTTGGAAGAAGGCACATGGGAATGACATACCTTGCCGGGCGGCTATGCTCCTCACAATCATGGCTGGATGGGGCAGCGTGGTGGTTTGGGGTGGTTGCTGCGGTCCGTCCTGCGTAGGAACAATTTTTGGAGCTTTCGGGAAGCTGGACGGAAGTCTCCGCCGCAGGGTGGGATGACGGATTAGGTAAGCGCACAGGGATGCGGCCGACTGCAGTTCAACCAGGTTCACTGGACTCGTCACCGAAGCATATGATTTGACAATTCACGAGTTCGCGGGGATGAAAAAAATAATTTTGTCCAATCCAATGAGGTTTGCGGTGTATTAATTAACGTCGGGGTACTCAAGTCTAAAGACAATCATACTCGATACATATCTACAATGCATGCTCGCCAACGACCTTTCGTCAAGTCATGAATGGGATCCGCCCCTTCTATCTCTAGACATCCCTTACCTACTGGTAATGCGCGAAATGGTGAAGACTCCGACAATAACAACCGCCAACGTCACAATCGCACCGGGGAGCAGCAGCTCGTTGGGCACGCCCTGGATGACCTGCTCAGGCTCGTGCGCGGCGGCCCTATGGCGGCGCGATCTCCTCGAGCGAGGAATGTCATCATCCTCATCCTCCGCATCATCGTCCTCGTCGTCATATCTCCTCCTGTGGCGCAGGTCGGGGGTGGCGGAGATGGGGGGCGTCGGGAGGGCGATCGGCTCGACAGTCAGGCCAGCACCAACGGGAGGCTTCTCGGGGTCGTGCACGAAAAGGTCGACCTTTTCCCTGCGGCCCTGGCGGGCGAGAAGAATGGACTCGAGAAGGTCGTTGTCTGTTGTGATGGAGACCTCGTCACCCTCGTCATCGAGATAGCTGAGCGCAAAACCGCCAGAAATTCTGCCCTCATCAATGTCGGGGGCTCCGCCAATGGCATCCACCTCATGCCCGAGCTTGGAAATGACATTGGTCACCATGGCGCCGATGCCCTGGGAAGCAATGACCTGCAGGCGGTGCACACGTCCGGACGGGGCCTTGAACTTGAAAGGGAAAGGCAGCTCGGCGGGAGACTGGTGAACCGGGCTGTGACCGGTCATTTCGGACTGAGGAGGGGAATCCACGCCGACGTGCGACGCCGAGTCGCCGGGAGCAACGCTGTCGCCGATACGCTCGCGGGTGAGGTCGGGAGACATGATGCGAGAACCGAGGTTCGTGTGGTGGGTGTGGCTACCCTCGCCGGACATCATGGATTCCGTGCCGTCGTCGAGCGATAGCCAGAACTTGTTCCATGCGGGTCCTTCGCTGTCGGCGGTGGACATGGTGTTGATTTGCTCAAGTGTCGCATATGTCAGCTTGAGGACATCGACCATGCCGACGATCTCGCCGCCGTCGGAGGTCATGACGGGGAGGTTGAGGTAGTGGCCGTCTGCATCCTGTCAGTGACTGCTGGAACTCGAGCTTGGCGGGGTTTGGGCATTTCTTACCGTGCATCTTGCGCAGAGCAGCCTGGATGCTCATGTCCATGGGAGCAAAGTCGGGGTGCGGCGTCATGACACGGACGACACTGCAGGTGGCGGGGTCGAGACCGGGGGCAATGACACGAAGGACAACGTCCTTGCTGGTGAAGATACCGGTAATAGCTCCCTGGTCCTGGACGAGGACGGCCGTCGTGCGGTTCTCCTTCATCTGCTGAGCAGCCTCCTTGACCGAGGTGCGCACGCTGACGGTGGTCGGGGGACGTCCGTCGAGGACAGACTCGAGGGTCGGGCCAGACATCTTGTGGCGGAGGGCCTCGACGTACTGGATGATCTGCTGGGGCTGGCTGGTGCCCAGCTCGGACTGGACACCCTCGAGGGCGTCGTACAACCTTCTCGAGGAGGAGTAGGCGCGCTCCAGCTTCTCCATGGCATCGTAGAAGCACTTTGTGATGTCGAGGATACCCGAAATGTCCTGGTTCTCGTCCATGACGGGCAAGTGACGGAAACCCTTGCGGACCATGAGGTCGAGGGCGTCGGTGGCGCTGGTATCGGTGCGGGCGCAGAGGGGGTTCTTGGTCATGATCTCGGCGATGGTGATGTGGTTCGGCTTCTGGCCAGCGCCAACGACGCGGAAGGCGAGATCCTTTGCGGTGAAGATACCGGCGATGCGGTCGTCATCGTCGGTGACGAGCACGCAGTCCTCGCGCTTCGCGGCCATCAACTGGGCGGCCTCGGCGACGGTGGTTGCGGGCTTGATCTGGAGGGCAGGACTCGGCTTCAGGGCGAGGACGGTGCCGGGCGGGGCCTTGCGCGAGTGGCGGGCTCGGCTCGTGAGGTGCTTCTTCTTGGAGAGATCGCTCTCCATCTTCTTGCGGATGGCCTTGACGTAGTAGTCAGTATCCATTCTGTTTAGCAGCCTGGCTCGCTCGAGCTCCTGGTAGGTGAGGTTTCCCATTGCGTCTCTCTCTCTCCGTTGTGCGCCTGTCCGGGGAGGTCGAGGCGAGGGGGCGGAGCGAGGCTCGACAATGACGGACATGGAGAGAGGAACGGAACGGCGGTGCAGGGCAGGAGCAGGCAGGGCAGGAGTGTGTCTGGTTTTGCTGTGCAATGCGGTGCAATGCAATGCGCAAAAGATCTAGATATCACGTCCGGGGTAAGGGCTCAGTATTGGCAGGGTGTCGACTAACCTCATCTCTCTTGGACTGCTTTTGACGACTGGCACTGACGCCCGCTCCACTGACTTCGCTCTGGGTAGGCTGGGTATCGAGGACGGGGCGCGGGATGCCAGAGGAGGCGGGATGCTGGGCAGCGGCGGCATGGCTCCCATGAGGAGCGGCAGAGCCGGAGGGGCTGTTGTTGAAGGGGATGCCTCCACGAGCCTGGCCGCGATTGGGCGTTCCTCTAAGGGTGTTGCCTGACATCGCATGAACTTGCTAGATTGCGAGCTGATGAGGGTTGATGCGCGGTCCCTATTTGTGTGTGTGCGTGGAGGGTGTGGGTGCCGAGGACAGCCGGAGTCGGGGTTTTATTTTTTTTCTCGGGTTTGGTGTTGGGGTGGTTGAAGGATGTTTTTTTTCTGCTGTCACAGGTTTCGGTGGGAGGACGGCGGCAGCAGCAGCAAGAGGAGGAGTAGGAGGAAGAGGAGGAGCAGAATGAGGGGAAGGGCTGAGAGAACAAAGACAAGGACGACAATGTCCAATCCGGTCTTGTCTGGTCGACAGGGTGGTGGTGGTTGAGGGAGAGGCAGGCAGGCGCAGGTAATTAATTAGGAGGTGCAAAGGCGTGGAAGAGGACCGATGGCCAAAAGCAGGAAGGGGCCACGATTTCTGGGAGGTCCAGCGTCGGTGCCGGTGCTCTGGCGCTGGTGTCCACTGAAGCAGACGCCTGAGGTGCTGCTGCACTGCACGCCCGTATGCAATCCAGTGGACTCGCTGATTGCACCCTGGTTGTCGCGGCGACCTGTCACTGGCCAGACAGCCGTGGAAACACCGTGCACGGATCGCATTCGGCACCTGGCCTCCTCGTCGTCCAATTCCGAGTCGTCGTTTCCCAAGACCGCCCCACACTGACGGTCCCTGAAGCTCCCGAGGCCGAGTCCTGTGACCGGAACAAATGCCTCCAACAACGGGACTCTACGGCACCTGGCCATGGGGCACCGGCAGCTTCATAGGCCTGGAGTGAGTCGGGTGTCTCCTACGTGACGTGGGGCGGCCATCGTGATAACACGGGTCTCTGAATGCGTGTCGCCATGATCCAATTGACCCTGCAAAATAGCATCATCTCTTCACATCGTCTCCAAATTCTCAAAACTCAATTGACATTTCTTGACAGAGACGAAAAAAAAAAGAGTTCATGCAAAACTTTTGTGGGAAAAACATGTGCGCCCCCTCCCCGGGTCCCCTTGCATGAACCACGAACCAACCGAGCAGCGGTGAAATATCAGCCTGGGTTAAGACAGCAGAACCCTGTCCACGCGAAATGCATGTCATCTGATAATTGCACCCGTTTCCCTCTGCAAAGCCAACTCACAAAAACTCTGCCCTTCCTCATCCGTCCACTCTTCGTCGCCGTATTAAAACACGCATCATCATCGGCCGACAACCTGCACCACCACTCCGCTCATGGCCCAACCAACGCCTGCCATTCCCTTCCCCGGCCCCCAAATCTTCCCCAAGCAGACATTGCGGCCAAGGTGCAACCAACCTCAAGCCTGGCCGACCCGGCGGGGCGGCTCTGGCCGGTCCCGTGTGAAGCTCGGGTGAGGGCCAATATCGCCTGACATGCTCAGCTAACTCACCTGTCTAATTTGCCGCACACCTTGAATTCCGTGGATTATCGTCAGCTCACCGAGTTGTTAGTCATCGTCTGGTCGGATCATGACTCTCTCTCGCAACTAGTCTGCACAGACGTGATTGCTGTCCCGGCAGACTGGTCCTGGTCGATGCTCATGCATTGCTGCTGCTGCTTCAGCAACAAGACATGCTGTCTTGTCTCTATCCAAAGCGTCCGAGGAAAACGCCATGTGCTTGCGGTTGTCCACATCTCGAATCGTGATGCCCTGCATTCCAATCACATCAGAGCTTCCTCTGCCTTTCGACGTTTTCCTTACGTGTACAAATACATCTAGCTAGATGCTCTTGGCTTATCCCGCCAAATCAGACGATGACGGGAAACCAGGCTAATTGACTTCAAGACCTCTGGGCGGCTGCCAGAGGGCATTAATATCGCCACTGCTTGGGCGTAACCACATATGCGGCATGGGCATGCGGTAGCTTTATGCCGATACGGGAGAGCGGACACTCTCCTGCAGAAGCCTGAGAAGGGTATTCAGCCTTAGTATATTTCCCCCATCCTTTCCCGAAGCCAGGAACGATGCAGTCCAGTGGGTGCTCTCGAAGCATTGGCCGCGATCCTCTCCCGTGGCGGCATCCCAGCACTCCCATGGCATCTAGAAACGTGAGGCTTGTATTCGCCACTTACTTCCATGCAGGGTTGCGAGTGTCGAACACTTCAAGAAAAAGAGGCAGGAGGATTATTGGGGCTATTCAAAGCTGAGGTTGGGATGCAGCTTGGCGACAATGAGTGCTTGCATACGAGACGACAGTGTCCACGACAAAACTTTGGAGTTCCGTTCAAGTGGCAAGATTTCACCTTATATCAACACCATGGCAGGCAGATTTGCAAAAGCAGCACACTGGTGCAATAGTAAAAGTGAAGCTATTCCCAGTAGTGGGTATCCCACGTGGGAGCCTAGCGATTGGTGGTGCATCGCTCGGTGGGTAGAGTGGCGCGCAAAAACACTCCGGTGACATGTGTCCGACCGCCACCACCAACCCGATGCCGAGCAATAATGCGTCCAACATATGAACGGCAGCCGTTGTTTCCGAAGCACGGCCTCAAGTGTTCACCTGGAGAATGCGCAGATGGCCTCGTACAGCATACCCGTCCTTGGGTGCGAGGGAGGTATGTACGCTGCAGAACTCGACAAACCACGAAACGAAAAAAAACTAGATATCCGTATCAAGCAAGGGACAGCAGATCAGTGGCCTTTTAATCCCGTCATGGACGGCACAGTCGGGCTGATGAGAGACAGCAAAGTGAAACAAGACTCTGTGTGATTGTGGCTGGACCAAACGCACGACGGGCAGGTGCTGTGCGATGGCTCGGTTCCAGGCCGCTGGCCAGCGGTCTTGGTTGGTGAGACTGGAGGAGGTCCAAGATGGGATGGGATGGGCGTTCGCGCGTGTCCTCCACAGGTCCGGTTGCCGGGGTTGTGCGATCGGGGGATCGAATCGAGGCCCAGAGTGACGGAAGGGGGAGGACAACGAAGAGGAACCAGGACGTGGAGGATGAACAAGGCAAGGAGGAGGAGGAGCACGGTCTTTTGATTCGATTGCGGAGAAGGATTGAAGGGCGACGGGGATGTGGTGTTTGGTCCACTCTGCTGACGGCACTGGGAGGGCAACGTGTCGGTGTAAGTCGGCTGTGTTGTTTCAATTGGTACCTTACGGACGGGTGTTTATTGTATCTGACGATGCTGGAGAGCACTTTGCATGATAGAAGCATGATGGCATCAATCATCGAATACCTCAGCCAGGGTATCAGGATCATCTTCAAGAAGCCAACCAGATGGTGCAACTTCCCTCATAATACTAGCACAAGAGCTAGCAGCAAGAAACATGTTGACAGCCGGAGAGAACCTTGGCCCAAGAGGCGGCGAACCTGGTTCGGCAAAGGATGGATTGCAAGGAAGTGGACGTCAGCTCTGGCGAGTTGGAGAGGCATCCATGGGTGTTTTAGAGGGATGACGAGCTACGTACCCTGGAACACTGGGACACTGGGACACTGGAGAGATCCATCCATTGGTAAAACACCTGGTCGCAGGGCGGGAGCTACAGGCTGCGGCAGCTGCGGCAGGCCCAACTGGTGCGCCGCGCTCATCGCAGCTGGGCCCTCCTTGAGTGTTGTTGCCCTGGCGACGGCCGGCCCTCCATGTCAACAAAGCCCATCACGTCTTGGATACCCGCCCACCACCAAAAAGCCTGGTCTGGTTTCCGCAGATACAGCGCCCCTCCAACCAGAGGCCGTCTTTGCATCGCTTTGCTGGCACCCAGTCGTTGCTATCGATCTATCCTTACCGCTGCCTTCCTTACTATTTTTCGACTACTACTACTATTCCTACCCACCCAGATCACCTCCAAAGTGGAATCTTGAATCTCCTCCCCTCCTCCCGCCCCAAATCCACTACTGCAGGAAGACCATCCTCTACCTCACCCTCTCCCGTCGTCCATCGCGACTGCATCAAACCACATCTCCAAAACACCTTCACCGCCTGTCTACCAAGAAGCCAACACTTCTTGTGTATCCATCACGAATCACCTGTTGCCATTGACAAGTTTACCTTTGCCTAGGTAGAGACCGCACGCGTGCTGCGTTCTCGTCCTTCTTACCTCGCCTGAACAAGGCGTACAGACCAGATTCTATCTGATTTTAACCGCGAAGTCGACCCCGACTGAGCACAACCAACCCTCCCCCTAGCCCGGCCAGCTGTGCTTGCGCTGCGTGAGGTAAGTCTTTTTCTCCCTCTTCTCGTCACTGATGGTGATGATGGAGCACTTGTCCATGTCGATGTCGATGCTGACACCCAACTTACACACAGTTTCGGACCAAAAAGGTTCCCTCGACAACCTAACCAACCGACGACAATTATCCCATCCGGACTCGACTTGCGACACAATGCTGTCCAACACTCCGCCAACCAGCAGTCTTCATGCCCGTCACAGGCACCGACGCCAAAATTCGACACCGACGGCATTCGACGCAGTGAAGATCCAGCCCTTGCCTAACAATGTCCAGCGCCAACGTGCCCTCGGCCACCGCCGGGGCCTCAGCCTGGATACTCGCAGACAAGTGATGTCTCCTAACGGAACAAGGCAGGACTTTGCGCAGGTAAGTATTACTAACAACACAGGACTAGCACAACAACCGCAGCATGTTCTGCGAGAAGCGCAGCAGCAACGCATACAAGCACGCCCGGGCCCCCGACAGCAAGCACACCTTCACCAACAACAACAACTCCAGCACCAACAACACATGTTCGTGGCCGCCAACGACCACGAGAACTACCTCATGTCCCCCCATGGCACGCCGGCCGCCCAGCGTTTCGACGCCACATGCTTCGATTCCACCCCCATCCAGTTCGACCAGTATGGCAACCAGATGAACGGCATGATGGCCAAGAACCAGCAGGCCTACGGCGCCAGCATGGGAGGCAACAAGGACTTTGAGCTCTTTGGCTCCGACAGCGCCCTCTCGACGCCCTCCTTCATGAACTTCAGCGACGCTCCCAACACTCCCCAGGGCTGGATCTCTGAGGGAGAGACTGCCAGCACGAGGCGGTCGTCGCGGAGAATCAGCAACGGCATCATGGAGAGGGTCAGCAAATTCGAGACCATGGGCATTGAGCAGATGTCAAGACCAATGACACCCCCTACTCAAAACGCAACAAGTACGTATCCCGAACCATCATCTGAGTACATGAACTTACAAGCCGCAGATTACCTTCCTCCTACTCCTATGGAGACGCCTCATGATCGGGCTATCAAGCACGAGCCAATGTCCGCCAGGCCGAGTCGCTTCGCCGACGGCTACGACGAGTCCATGGAGGAGACGCTCAAGCCCACGAGGAGGACAAACCAGAGGACGCAGAACATCTTTGAGGAGCTGCGGAGACAGTCTGAGCAGACCGCCATGCCCGTCCCCCAGCAACCCACCCAGGTGACCGAGGCGGCCATGTACGAGCAGTCGAAGCCCACCGCCGACTTCATGAACATGAACAACTTCAACAACGAGTTCATGAAGATCCAGGGCACCTACGACGGCATCACTGACGACTTCGCCGCCTCCGATCTCTCTGCGCAATCCACCCCTCACACTCCTCTCATGAACTTCCACGCGGCGTTCGACAACAGGCCCGATCTGAGGCATCCCAACATGGAGATTTCGTCCTCTTCCCCCACTTGTTCGTTCGACATGTCCCGCCGTACTTCCCCTCACCGCCGTACCGAGTCTCTTGCCAGCATTGCCAGCGCCGCCAGCATCGCGAGCATCAACATCGAGGAGACCAAGACCGATACCGGTGTCACCATCGAGGATATCGCAAACTACATCCAAGGCCCCGATCCTGGCGACGGCAAGTGGACTTGCGTGTACGAGGACTGTGGCAAGAAGTTCGGCCGCAAGGAAAACATCAAGTCCCACGTCCAAACCCATCTCAACGATCGCCAGTACCAGTGCCCTACCTGCAAGAAGTGCTTCGTCCGCCAGCACGACCTGAAGCGCCACGCCAAGATCCACACCGGCATCAAGCCCTACCCCTGTGAGTGCGGCAACAGCTTCGCCCGCCACGACGCCCTCACCCGCCACCGCCAGCGCGGCATGTGCATCGGAGCCTTCGACGGCATCGTCAAGAAGGTCGTCAAGCGCGGCCGCCCCCGCAAGCACCGCCCCGAGATGGACGAGCGCGTCAACAAGTCCGCCCGCACCAGGACCAAGAACAAGTCCTCCACCTCCACCTCGTCGCAGTCCGGATACTCGGACAGCTCTGCGGTCAACTCCCCAGAGAACGACTTTAACATGATGGACGAGCAGTTCGAGATGGGCGGTATCAGCATCGAGCGCCCAGGCCTGGACATGCCTCTGCAGATCACAACTGTGTCTTCTGCGCCAATGCCCTCGTCGCCCCCCAGAATTCACAAGGAATTGGACATTGAACCGTCACCCGCCGCCAGCAGCCACCACTCGGGGTACGTCTCACCAGAGGCCCTGATGGAGGCGCCAACAGCGTTGTCCCGGCAACCAGAGTCCCCAGCCAAGAGCGAGTACAACACCCCGCCCGAGCTCTCCCAGTCATCCTCGCCCCCGCCCAACCAGTTCTTCGACGCCGAGCCCAATACTTCCGGCTTTAGCGACGACTCGTTGCTCGCCGGTATGCGGGGCAACGCCGGCGTCGGTGTCGGCAACACCAGCATCTCCAGTCTGGGCCTGGACCCCGACGACGAGATGCTGATGAAGACCTTTTCCGGCGAGGAGGGCCTCGTCCAGTTCGACCGCGAGTCCAACATGCTCATGATGAACAAGTTTGACGAGTTCGACGACCCCGTCAACATGTTCACCAACGACGACGTCTTCTTTGGCAGCTCATGACAATAACACTCTGGTCTTTTTTGGGGTCTCTGGCGTATTGGGTTTCCATTTAGGAAAAGGGGTATCTTAACGACGTCACGGCTCCTTTGTCTCATCACGGCGACCTCTGTACGTTATGTTACGCTTTGTGTGTTGGCTTCAAGTCTGCAGCACCACGCGCCCCGGATCAACGTAATGACGACAATCTCGCGATATTAGCTCGCCGGGACGGATGTACTACTACAACTATTGGGGGTTAAACTAAAAGGGCTCGGCTTCTCCAGGGGTGGCAAACGGGGTTCATCGGGATTTCAACTTTTGGCGATTCAGGAAATGGCATTTTTCCTTTCTTAGGGATATTCGGTATTGATGGGGGTTTTCTTTTCGGGAACAAATGGGGCTCGATCTAGTTCTGGCGCGAGGCGAGCCTCAGCCAGCGATCATGAGATTCATTTTTTTGGCTAGGGATGTAGAACGATGATTGGGAAGTCGTATATGATGAATTGAAATTGATTTTCACTTACTTAGTCTTTCGGACTGGACATTTTGCGACAATGTAACTAGTGATTTGTGTGTATGCATGCTGGTGAGTGAAACTTTTCTCTCGTGACTCACTGGCACATTCCATAGATGGAACAGGAATCGTCATCCAGTGTTCTGGAGCGGCGAACGTGACCTCCACGCCCTTTGCGTTGGTCAGTTGGCTGGGGAAAGGATGGGTGTGTGGGGGTGGGTTTCACTTGTTGGAATGGCAGATGTCTGCAACAGATGTGGCGGTGGTTCTTTGGATTCCAGTCGCTGGCTCGTTGGTACGAGGCCGGAAGAGGAGGAGGAGCGTTGGTGGCGGAGGAGACGGTGACTGTTGCTGGGGAGGATGTCGAGATGGTGGGAAATGAAGTGCTGAAAAGTTTTGGAGGTATGGGATATGGGGTACGTCCGGCGGCTCGGTTAACGACGGACAAGAGGTGTCTGTCTTTGTCTGGCCCGGGCCGGCGCCGGTGTTGGTGGGGCCGAGTACCCGACACCGCCATCGGCCTCAACTTGGAGAAGTAAGGGAAGTGGTCCTCCATCCGAACTTTTCTCGCTCGTCTGCACGGACGCCACACTTTACAATTTAAATAGCAATGCATGACAAGGCTTTTGCTTCGGACGTTGCGATGGCTTGCGTGGGGTTGCGTGCGATTACGCGGATTCAGTGTGCGGTGCGTGTGTTGAGTCAAGATCCGGATGATTCGTGCATCTTCCACGAATCAGTTGGCGTTGGGAGTTGTGTGGAGTTGGCCGCGGGTGCGGTGTTTTCGTCTCGTCTCATGTTCTTTTTGGCATGGGATGCGTACGTACATCATACGAAAGAGAGCGTGGTTGTTGGATGTTGTAGGTTCTTGGGGCCGGGGAAGAGGAGGGGGAAGAAGGAGTTTGCCAAGGCGTAAGATTGCGAAAAAGTTTACACCGGTGAAACTGTTCTGCAGTTCTTGGGCTTCTGAGGAGGTAGTATTGGAAGGAGCCAAGCAGCAGCAGCAGCATTATGACGCGTTCGAGAAAAGAAGTCTTCGCATTGCTAAAGGACAGAAATGGAGCGGACTGAGTTTGTCGCCGACGATCTCCGCGAGAGTGAGAACGTTTCTCCAAACAGCGCTCGGCGCCGCCGACGAGGCTGTCGCGTGAGCGAGAGAATTACCATCACGCGGCTCGAGCTCCTTCATGCAACAATCAACAGTCGAAAAACGTGGGCTGGCCGATGATGCCTCGAGGAAGCGGTGCCGGTCTCGGCTGGACGCGTAGGACGCCCCGTGGCAGGTGATGGGGGATTGCGCTGCTCTGTCATCGGCCGTGTTCCGATGCGATGGCCAGCCAGCCAGCCAGCGACATCCGATCTTTTACGGAGAGGACGCGTTAGTTGGCTGAGCACTTTCATGAATCTTCTGGCTAAAGACAGAGGGGGAGGAGGAGGGTGTCGGGCTTTTTCATCCCAACTTCGAACTCCAGACGACACAGGACAGCAAAAGAAGATTGCTATATTTAACGTTGAGCGCTGGGCCTTTGTCGCCGATTGGTGGGCGGGGGTTGGTCTGAAACCGCAAGTGTCGCCTTGCAGCGGGATTCTAGAATTGTTGGTTGGGATGTGGTGAACTCTAAATTCCGGTTGGAGCAGCGACGGAGGTGTTGGTTGCTGTGTGTCTTTTCCTTGCCCCCGGGGAGTTATTCCCCAATGACTTGTCCTCCTCCCACACAGGAGCTTGCCCTCCCTTGTCACGAGTCCTTACGATCCGACGAACCCGCAACCACTGATCACGCACACCCTACGTCTTACGCCCGGCCCAGCCTTGAGACGGCAGAAAGGGTAGTGTATGGGAGAGTGTAATGTGTGTATGCAGGTACACACACGCCGAAAAGGCACGCCGCCGAAACCTGGTACAACCCAGCTCAAACCAGCGTACGCGTACCCGCAGAGGGGGGGGTCATCTTACACCGTTGCACGGCAGGCCGCCCGTCACCTTCGCTCATCTGCTTGCGCAAGTTTGTGCCGTGGGTAGTGTGTAACCGCGTCGCCGCCTTCCGAAGATTGCACAGCCTCCCCGCTTGTCCCAAGAGATCGGGTTGATATTACGGCTGTTTGTAATAGCACGACTCGCAGGGGAGGGGGGCTGGGGGGTTTGTCGACGTTCGAGTATGGGGCATATAATAGCTTGCGAGATCCCTCGTTTCCGAGTGGGATGCGCTCCAGTCCTGTCCGTCATCAACCTTACGAGTCTTATCTTCGAGCTTTCATTTCGACACATTCGCTACGATACAACATTTGTAAACAACAACGATACAAACCAAAGAACACCTTCATTACATACACAACTACTAGACACATTTCATCATGAAGTTCACACTCGTCACATTCATTGCCATCGTCGGCGCCGCGTCCGCCATCAGCGTCGACGCCGGCCTCGTCAAGAGACAGTGCATCGCCAACGGAGGTTCGTAACCTTCACTCACTCTCACAGCCCTCGTTCAGAAAACTAACACCTATCTCTCAGGCCTCTGCTTCACCAGCATCGCCGACACAAAGAAGCCCTGCTGCGGCGGGCTCATCTGCAAGAACAAGCCGCAGCCCAACACCAACATCTGCGAGCCGGAGCCGAGCCCCTCGTCGACGGCCAAGCGCGCCCGCGAGGAGCTCCAGAAGAGGGCCGAGGCGCCGGCGGCCCCCCAGCCGCGGGGAATGCCACAGATTCCTGACAACGAGCCGAGATGGGGTTGAAGCATTGAAAGAGATGCGTTGCTCCGGAAGGGAGGGACGTTACGGGGCATGTAGAGGATGAAGAGGGACGACAGTTGATTGCTTTCTTGGTCTCGAAGGCCCTTTTTCACGAGATTACGACTTTTTTTTGATTTGATTTGCATCCTCTTGAGGCAACTGGGTTGCGCAGGGTTGATCTATAGACCTTTTGATACCATTACACCAAGCGTTGAATACGAATTTCTTTTCACGTAAAACACATGAGGAATCTCGCGGGGCGTCTCTCTACCTTCACGTGGCTATCGACTCGTTCACAATTTCACTTCCAACATCGACAAATCCAGACCTGCCAAGACCACAAAAACTAATCACTCCCGCCCGAAAAGTCTATCTCGCTGACGGAATCTATCTGAGAACCCACAGCCCCAGGGCTCATGCTTGGTGGCCAGATACGCTTATCGTCAAGTAGACAATGGTCCAAAGTTTGTTTGATTGAGCCAAATTGGACCGGCCCCCACGCCCCCTTTTGCCAACCGGCCACATCCCGGAATGGCCGAGTTTTCGCTGCGGAAGAGCCTCATTTAGCTCGGAGAGTAGATGCGACATGGCAATCTGATGTGACTTTTTCGAGATTGCGCCTAGATGAAGGTGGTTGTGGGTAGACGACTTGCCGCATTTGCGGTTCTTCATTTGGAGATGTTGCATATTTTCAGGAAAAAGGGTTGGCAGCATGAGTACCGCAACAAACCGAGTATCTCGCAAAGTTCATCGATGCTGAGCAATCAATCACCAGAAGGCACAGAAGGGGAAGGCAACATACCGCAAGAAAGTAAGACAAAAGCCAAGCAAGTCACGCATCACAAGTCTGGACCGTTGCACGCACAATCACTTGGGAATATGTACCGACGACACCACCTCCCAACCCTGACATCCCCCGCCCGTCCCATCTTCCCCCGGCCGCAAAGGCGACCAGAGTCCGGGAACCGAGACAGATGACAGGATGACGCGGAGGCTGGGAGAGCAAATGGTCAATTCGCAAGACCGAACCACCCAAATGCCCCCACCCGTAAAAATTCCCTGTCCATTGGAAATAGGAACCGTCGGCTCGCCCCGTCATGGTTGGCCTACCCCCGACAACACTTCATCTTGCGATCTTGTGCCTTGCGGTGGTACGCCCAGAGAACGGGGTTCTTGATGTACCGCTCATAATACAGAGCAGTCAAGGATGAATCTCTCCTTGCGCTCCACCTTGAAGTGCGGATGCCTTGGTCTGAAGAGACCTCGGCGAGTGTTTGCGATTGTGTTTGCATGAAAGGGGAAGAGGAAAGAAGAAGAAAAGTAGGCATCAGTTGCATTAGTCTTTGGCGCGTACCAACGAGGTTGGGCGTACGTGTGGGCGGCCCATGGGTATCGTACATTTTGTTTCTCTAGTTCAATCTTTTCGTCAGCCAACATCGGTAGGTCAGATCTCAGGTGAATGAGACCCTCTTGCGTCCACCACCACTTTCCATCGTCGTCAAAGCTTGATCAATCTCCATGATATCCAGCATCTCCTCCTCAAAGTCGCGGCCTGCGTCGTCGCCTTGCACGTCCGCCGCGGCTTCCAGGCCACTGGCGAAGCCGCCGAAGCCCATGCTGGACTTCGGTCTGCCGATGGGCAGCGTGAAGTCGTGGGTGGCATCGTCGTCGGGGGCAATGCTGTCACGTCCATAGGACTGGTCGCGCAGGCTTCTCGTCTTGTTGACACTGAGGTCGAAGGAGACGTTGCGGGGCTGGTCCGGTCGGGGGTGGACAATAATGGCGCTGGGTTGCTCCTTCTTGTCGAAAAGTCGTCGGCGGGTTGAAACCACACCTCCAATCTTCGCGCCGGGTGCATCTTCACACTCCTGGACAATGACCAGTCGGCTCTCGCCCATGACAAAAACTTCGATTTGAAGACCACCATCGTTGTCCTTGAGCTTGGAAAAGTCAACTGCTGCACCCACGCCGCAGCATCTCTCACCCAAAAGCCCTGTGGCCAAATCGTGGAGTCGGATCATCTTTGTAGGCGTAGTACCGCTGAATAGGTTCACGCCGCCGCCGGAGCTGCGTCGCAGTTGCGAGTCCCAGAATCGGCTGACCGCGGGAATGACGGAGACATTATCAAGACCGCCAATCCACAGTACGACGCTCTCATCGGCGGAACCTGAGCTGTTGCCGGGAAGAGGCGTCACCACAATGCCTCCCTTAACGGCTACGAGGCGTTCCAGAGTGCCGGCAGCACTCAAGGAAGCTGCAGCATCACGGCGGGTGTGGGGTGTCATAGGCACGAACTCCCCGTTGCCGTTCGACCTTGGCACTCCAGCTGTGGCGCGCAAGGGACCCGTTCCCTCGACATGCCCAGTCGCGCTGAAGGCTGTCAGCGCCGCACCCTTGATTCCAGAGCTGTTCTTCCCGAGGAGGGAGCCACCAAGCGGGCTGGCGCCGTCCACATCCCAGATTCCCCAGGTGCCGTCGGCAAGCAGGGCAAGAACGGCTCTGCCATGGGAAATCCAGGCAGCATCGAGGATAGGTTTCCTCGTTGAAGTGGGACGAGTGAAAGGGTGGTAAAGGGAGAGAAGCCATGACCCTTGGCTGGGGAAAGGCCCTACGGCCTGGTCGTCCGGAGGCAAGGAGGGCTGCGCGTAATCATAGATGCGAACAGCGTGAGGCGTAGAAACCGTCAGAATTTGTGTGAGATGTGTAGGGTTGAAGGAGATGCTCGACAGAGGACTCGGTAGATATTCGGTTTGGAAGGGGTTGATGCGGCCGCTGGCTTCGCCGGGCTGTACATCCAGGGGAACGTCCCAGAGACGGAGAGTGCCGGACGCCTCGCGGGTGTGCGCGGCCACGACCAGGCGTGGCTTCTGTGAAATGCCGGACTTCTCAGTCTTGGGCTTGATTAATGACATGGCGATGCCTTCGCTGTGCTTGTACTGTCCACCGAGGAAAATAACCCTCTCTCCCCACACACCAGATCCAGCCTTACCGGCCAACAAGTTGGATCTCAGCTCAGGACGTGCCTTGCTCTCGGGACTTGGTGGCGTCAGAGGGAGTGCAACGACATAGAGCTCGTTGGTAGCGCAGGCCACGGTGAAAACCATCTTCTCCTTGAGGACGTCGGCTCCTTCCCAGGCCGCATCCTCGGCTGGGCACGGCGTCATGGGCAACACCGCCAAGTGCAGCGCAGCCGTACCTAGGGAAAGATCTAGCGTTTGAATGATCTCCGGGTATGGGGTATCCTCCTCGGTGTCCTCGAACTCGGGCTTGTCGGTGAACGGAGCCGGTGCTTTGGATGATTTGGACGCGGGCTCGTCGTCGTCTGAATCGATGATCATGACAGCGTCGTCGGTAGCTCCGTTCTGCTTTTCGGGTGCGGAAGGCTGCTTCTTCAAGGGCTTGAAGCGGCGGCCGCCTTTCCATACAATGGAAACGCCGTTGTCGTGGCCGTATAGAAAGATGGTGGCTCCTTGGGGAGACTGGACGGGGTAGGTCTTGACATCGTAGATACGTCTCGAGAGGTTGTAACTTGGGTCAGGTCAGTATTCACGCTCCTCACAGGCGTTCTTTCTCGAAGACGTACGTGTATTGCGTATTTTGCGACGTGCGCCGGACTCGCGGCGTGGGCTGAGCCATGACGGGATGTTTTCTGTGATTGTTTGTGTCGAGCTTCGACCTTTCTCGTAGGTTGTTGATCAGCAAGCAGCGGGCGCTAGGTCGTATTTATCTGCCTTGACGGTGCAGTATTGAATTTGAGGCAGTTTGAGACTTCTGATTGAATGCTGCAAGAGCTCGTAGCAGGGTCTGACGCAGTGGTGGGTTGTTTTGCCAATAAATGAAGCCGAATGTCGAGCAAAAACGCGACAACAGTCGCGAAAAGCATCGCAGCCGGCAGGTGCAGCTGCTGTGGCTGACGACCCACTGAGCTTTTTCTGCCACGTCCAGTCCAGGCGGTGTGCTCTGGATCGTGTGGCTGATGAGCCTTTGCCAGCTGCCGCCACTCACGGCATCCTCAGGAAAATGGCCCGCGAGCAGCTGTCGAAGGGAGCTCTAGCAGCTACTACACACGATCGTCACATCTCCTTGATCGGCTTGGACGGGAGTCGACAGCCTGCATTACTCGCTAGATCGACGATACTCTTTTCTTCTCTTTATCTTAAGGGTTTTTGCTCGTTTGTTTCTGGTCGCGAGCCTTGACTGGCCTGCCTATTTAAGACGCCAGCTCCTGGATAGGTCCCTACCTTAGGTAGTTGGTGGAATCTGCCCCTCACTGCAGCGTTCACCCCTCGTTGCCTCGTTCGATGAGCAGTCGCCAGCTTCAAATTTGGACAAGGCTATTTCATCAAGTCTTCGCTCGTCCGTATGTTACCCCTCCTCAGCTACCAATATTTACCTTATACTGACAGCCAATAAGTACTTGATTGAACGCTCTGTCTACTCGTGACAAGCTTCGGCTTTTTGTCGTAAATACGTTGCCGCCGCCAAGATGCTCACCCCAACGGTCGCCAATTCAATCTCTTTCTTTTACCCTGTAGGCAACACTCCTGCCGTCAACTTGGCTAGAGGTCTGCCCCAAGGAATTGATGCCAATTTACTTCTTCTGGGCTGCGGAGATGTGAGAAACATCTTGCACACTGCGTACAACGAGGTTGGACTGCGTACGGTGATACCCACATGCGACAAGCATTCACGGATCAGCGACTGACCTCCTCATAGCAAGTCGTAAATTCGACGTGACATGCAACGATTGGGATGAGGCAACTCTTGGTATGTGACTTTTTCCGATGTCCCTTTCTGTCGCAACTGACCGTCTCGAAGCTCGCGATGTCTTGCTCTTCTCATTGCTCCTCGATAACGCCGCCGCCGGCAACACAGCCTGGAACCTCTTCTACGACCTACGCATCTCCAAGGCCGATACTCAGCTTCTCGCAAATCAGCTCGAGAAACTACTTGCTGCATCCGAATCATTCAACTCTTGGAAGGCTAGCTCCTATGGCAAGATCCTCCCCTTCGTCGATGAGGCTACCTTTGATGACGTCCGCACAATCTGGAAAACATGCTTTGACACTGCCTCTGCAGACGATCGAGCTGGGCAGGAGGCTGCCCTCAAATCTGCCATCAAACGATCTTTAGAAATTAGAAAGGTCGTCATGGGCGGCGAAGGACAAAGCTTAACCGGCATGCGATCTGCTGCCCCTCTCTCAACGGGAAACTTCGAAGCCATCACCAACGCGACCGATGCCTACTTCGATACCTCGAAACCAAATCACAGCTGGTCCGGTGACATTCCTAATCCTCTCTTCATCGCCCCCTTATCAAACCAAAGAGTCCTGCACCACGGCGCCGACCCAGTCCTCGGGTTTCACCTTGCGACCGGTTTCGCAGCCCTCACCGACGCGTCTCCCTTGAAACCCGATCCGAAGGATGGACCATTGTTGGCATTCGCAGCAGCCAAAACCCAGTTTCGCGAATGGGGCACTGCTTGCGGCAAACTCCTACGCGAGAAAAAGCTTGTGATCCGCTTCGTCGCGAGCGAGGCTCTTGCTTTCTGCCAGACTCTTCAGCATTTTGTTTCCACAAAGGAAACTTCAGCTGGTTGGTATCGCAGGCAGTTTGACTCAAGGCCCTTTTGTCTGGATCCAGATGCTTACGGAGGCAAGCTAGCCGCGCCCTCCTCCTTTGATGCCATCGATACATCCAACCTCGCAGACCACGTCGGCACGATCAACCTCCTCACGTCCGCGCTTCCCTTGCTTGCCCCTCAGCCATGGTCTTCTGTGTTCACGGAAACTCTGCTGAAGAGAGAGGATACAAGCAAGGAAGGATTCGACAGAGTTCTCTACGGCCACGGGCCCACTGTGTCTTTGCTTCTTGGTGCCAGCGCAGTCGAGTACTGGACCAACACGACGGCTGTGTCATGGGTCGACGAGATGTTGATCAGTTTCATGGCCGGCACGTTGCAAGACAAGAAGGACGTCCAAACTCAGCTACACACCCGCATAAACTGGAAGCAGAGCAAGTTCTTTTCAGGAGTCGACACCACCGGGCCACTTCAGGTTGACCCTGAGGCCCTTGCAGGCGTGCTCTTTAAGCTTTACCTCGAGATCTTTGCCCATGAGAACCCGATGAAGCTTCTATCCATATCGAAGGCATCGATGGCTCAGCTCATTCGAAATACAGCATACACGAACTTCCACCGAGGGACTTTGGTGTCCCTCATGCGCTACCTCAAGCTGAGATTATCTGTTTCCGACTTTGATCGCACAGTTAACCTCTTCTTGGAGAAGTACTCTTTCGAAAGAAGCCTCATGTTCACTGGCAACTTGCGGCAAGACTTTTCTCTGCAGATGCACACCCAGGGGCTATTTTCTGAACCTTGGCTTCAGAGAGAAATTAAGCCAAACCGCAACCTCGGCGGTTTCGACTCCTGGGAATCGATCCCAGAGGTTGTGGCCGTAACCCTTGTGGTCCCGAACAATGCAATCAAACGCATGTTTACTGGCTCGCACCAGGCGGAGATCGCGTCCCCCACCGTCAGAGGTTCCCTGGTATCCGGTAAGGATGCCGACCACAAGTGGCACAACTTCTTCGATGATGTGCAGCTCGTCTGGGGCACCGTCAAGCCCAGTGGCGACCGAGAATCTTCCAATAAGTTCTCCGTCACTGTTGAGCCCGATCCCGCCGGATGGGCCGGTAACTCACCTCTCATCGCTTCATTCTACGTCCCATCTTCCGCGCTTCAAGTCGAGCGCAAGACGGCTTTCGTACGTCTCGAGGTCCAAAGCTCTGCCCAGAACATTGCAGTCTACCAGAAAATACTTGGCCAGGATTTGAAGGTTCACGAAAGCAAGCTGGCAGATGAATCCAGCGTATTCATCACAAAGTATCTGCCTGGTCAGACCCGATACCCCGCGACTTGCGAGGCCGCCGGTGCTGTCGCGGAGTCTGCCACAGAGGCGAAGGGAGAGACTCAAGCCGTTTTTACTGCCAACATGACAGCAGAGCAAGACAAGATAGCAACTATCACTGGCCATCTCGATTTCCTCTCCGCCAAGGGCAAGAAGCTACTCACCGATAAGGTTCCCATCGAGACTGAGCAAGTGACTCCGTTTACTGTTAACGTTGTCTTTGACAAGAAGCAGCACATCTACCCCATCACCTTTCCCATACCCGTTGACGCAAGTGAAGGCAAAGTAAAGATCCGAATCGCCCGCAAGTCATCTTACTTCGAAGTCATCGCGCCCATTGCTGCCCCTGCCACAGGCGGAGGCGTCGACAGCCCTCTTGTGGACTTCACCTTCCCCACTACCCTCGCAAAGAGCTTATCACACACTCCGGTGGACTTCAACACCCCGCACTTCAACCTCGACCGCCTTCCCATCATCGATATAACTAACAAGGCGGCAAACCGCTTCATGGTCAACATGATTGCCTGTCATTTCTCCGTCGGCGAGAAAAAAGTCCGCGAGCAAGCCCAAGCAGGCCGCGGCAATGGCATCTCCCGATCCACTCGCCTCAACTTCAAAGAATCCGTATTCACCATGTTCATGCTCGCCTCGGGCTTACAGGGAGGGCAGACTGGCCTGATGTGCCTAAGCCACGCCTCGGACGACACCGGCGTTCACATGCTCATCCTCGTCTCCGCCGTCCGTCTCGATCCTGCCTCAGGCTCCGTCGTTCTCGATGCCGCTGTGATCCCTTTCACCGAGAAAATGATACACGAGCTCGAGCCCTTCCTTCTCATGCTCCGCGAGCTCGAATGCGCCCAAATCAGCGTCGACGACGCGGAGCTCACCCTCTGGCGCAAAGTGCTCCCCTCGCTTGCAGAGCGCACCCGCACCTGGGACCACAAGTCGTCGTGCGAGTACCGCAAGACGGGCAAGGTGCCCATATCGACGGAGACGGGGAAGCAGGTACTCTGCTCGTGCGGTCAGGGAAAACTGCCGGACAACTTCGTCGCTCTTCCCGAGTGGGATACCGCGTCAAAGTATGCCACGCGTATCGCCATCAGCCCGACTTTCGCGGTCCCGTTCGTAGATGACTGCGTCGACTTTGAGACCTGGGGAAGGAGTGGAGGCGGCGGGCAGCAGCAGGTGGAGAGGTGCAGAGCCTGTGGCAAGTCGGAGGCTGAGAGCGGTACAAAGTTGAAGAAGTGTACGCGCTGCTTGCAGGTCAAGTACTGCAGTGGAGAGTGTCAGAAGAAGGACTGGAGGAAGCACCGCGCGGAGTGTGCGGAGAGCGACATCCACTCGAAGTTGGAAGCACCTGATGTAGACTGAAGATAAATTAGCCGTAGATGATTACCAACGCGTATGCCCTCCAAATGTAGAGCTCGATCCCAGCTTCTCATATGGTTCTCGGCTGGGAGCGAACTGAAAGCTCCAGTCAACGGACAATGTAGGTGGTCTCTGAGCCTGATGTGCTCTCTCCAAAGGAACAAAACGCCTTGCGACAGCTCAGCTGCTTTCCTGTAAGGCTCGCAAGATCATTGCTGCCCAACCACATGCCTTTGATGAAAGTGTAAATAGCTGCACGTCTTGGTATTGCCTCCCCATCACTTACCTTATCTAAAATATGATATCTGAGGGGGAGGAACTAGTAGGCGACCGTCAGCAGTGCTGCTAGCCGCCGCAGTCTTGCATGATGCAGCCACAATTTACTCCGCGTGATACCTGATTGTTTCCGCAGGCTCCGAGATACTTAGAGCCTGCTCTCTCCCTCTCAATCGACCTTGTCTTGCGGCTCTCCACATTCTTCCACCGACCGCGAACGACGAAAGATCGTCACTCGTTGCGGTCCACTCCTTTAAGCTTCGCGCGCACTCGGTTGTGCACCTTTCAAAAATATGTGGCTTATCGACACCAAGACGTTGCAGCTTGAGCTTGTCAACAGTCCTCCTGCGGTGAAATACGCCATCCTCTCTCACACATGGAGCAAGGACGAGGTCACCTTCAAAAACATGCGACATCTACCGAAAGCAAAGAAACACGCCGGTTACAATAAAATCGCCAGCACCTGTAAGCTCGCCCAAAACAGAGGGATCCAATACGCTTGGGTCGACACATGCTGCATTGACAAGACCAGCAGCGCCGAACTCAGCGAGGCCATCAACTCCATGTTTCTATGGTACCAACAGGCAACCGTCTGTTTCGTTTTCCTGGAAGATCTGTTCGCAATCGAAAGTCGGGAGGTATCACCCTCTATGGCCACAATCTCGTCTCAATCTCCATGTCCTCGTCATTTCGACGTGGACTACGAGTCAGACTTGGCGCGTCTGGCTGCCTGTAAATGGTTTACTCGAGGTTGGACCCTGCAGGAGCTCATCGCTTCCTCTACCGTAGAGTTCTATGATAGTCACTGGTTCAAGATTTTCACAAAGGAGACCGCGGCTCGTGCCTTGTCTTCTATCACGCGAATCGAAGTTGGGATTCTCGAGATGAAAACGCGACTCAGAGACGTGCCTGTGGCAGTCAAGATGTCATGGGCAGCTCATCGCGAGACCGAGAGACCTGAAGATCGCGCTTACTCTCTTCTGGGTATCTTTGACATCAATATGCCCATGTTGTACGGCGAGGGGAACAAAGCGTTTCAACGACTTCAGGAAGAGATCGCCAATCGAACGAATGATGCATCGCTCTTTGCATGGATATCACCAGACGAAGGCCAAGCGTACCGCGGCATGTTTGCTCATAGCCCTCTCGAGTTTGCCTATTGTTCTGATATGACGTTCTCAAATCGCACCTTCACCGGCACTACGGAGTTCTCCATCACCAACAGAGGCATCCATGTCAAAGCGGGATTCTTCAGAGGCAGGAAGACGTACGCGTATACTCTTCCGTTGAATCTGCAACAGATTGATAAGTGTCCCAATTGCACTATGACAAAACACCGCATCTTCATTGGCTTTTATTTCGCTGACAAGGGAATGGTACGCATCTTCCCCTCGAGATGCTACCTACCTCCTATGCGAACCTCTCTCGAACTCATGAACACGTACATCAGGAAACAGGTAAATGCTGAGGAGAGCAAAGAGTTGGACAGGCTTTTGACGTACCCGATCAAGTTGCGATGCAAGTTGAATGGTTCTTCCAATGTAATAAGCGCTTTCCCTACTGCACTTTGGGACGCCTACCGTCGCGAATTCTCAGGCGAAGTTCTCGCTGAAGACTTCCAGGGCCTCATTGAGCTTGTTTTGGAATATCCGTTTCAAATAGCTCTCACTATCTTGGTCTACAAGATCAAGGGAGAAGATATGGATGTCGACATCTATGGCGACAGCAAGGAAGGACGTATTATCGAGGGCAATCACAGACACGAACTCAAAGCCATAGGCGGAGCGATACCAGATGCCGATAGATTTTTCCAAGAGTACAAAGCTGCGAAGCAGGCAGAAAGGTATCAACAGAAACGGAGGATTGCAGCCGAAATGCTGGATGGTCAAGGGCATCTGATACATGCCGCTTTCGAGGTGAACATCACAGAAGGTATCACCATAGTGATATCTGGAGTGAACTTGTGGGATGTGACGTCGAGCTATGAATATCTCGAGACGAGTCTCACGACCAAAGACTTGAAGCTTAAGAATGAGACATTCATTGTGTCCAAGGAGCTCATTGCGGAGGAAATTACGGAGAGCGGCATCGACGTCGGCGATACATAGCACATTCCAAGGCTCAGATATCCGCAAGTTTAGTATCTAAAACATTCATCTCGAGGATAGGCTCTGGTTTGTCTGCGTCTCTTTTCAGCTCAGCGATAAAGCGAATCAATGCAATGAGCAATGTTCTTCAGTCTCTTCATCCTCATCTCCAGAGTCCCCACCGTAACCAGAAAAGTCCAGCAGCCGATCCTCGTTTCACCCCAGCGATCCCGACGTCATCCCGTTCGTCAAAATACAACACCCTCAAACCCAATCCTCGGGATTCTCATACATCTTCCCAAGCCCAACCACCGTCTCGGCATAGCCAGAAACGCCAAACTACTAACCTAACTCTCGTCAAGTCATCAAACCAAGACATACCCAGCAAACCGTAATTATACCGGAGAATAGGACCCAAACTTCCGTAAGGCAGCAAACATCAAAATGCCCACAGAAACTCCACAACCCAATCCCCGAACCCGAATTACGGTAGGGCTCCCGTGGACACCAGTAAATCACGGTAAATATTCTCCCCTCGGGGGCCCTTGATGAAACATCTCCCAGCCCCCAAAAGGCCTCCAAGCTCATCATATACCGCCGTAGGTCAAATATAACCTCCAATAAGTTCTACCAAACTCACGTGTGTCCGGGTTGCCGTCAAATGTCGTCAGGCCAAGCCGGCAAACGGGGGCGTCGGGGGCGGACGGGGGGCCCAGGTGGGATAAATCAAGCCAGAGGATCAGGGTCCGCCCCTCCATGTGCCAAGTCACAAAGAAGACCCCCCCATTCATAACACAACACACCTAACAACGCAGCAAGTAAGGATCCAACACATCACACTCAAAACCAACCCCCTCCAAAACCACTCGTCAACTGAAAGAAAGAAGATCTCCATCGTGCTCCGTATCGCCATAGGCACCACCGACACCAATGAAGACCAGCCCAAGCGCCGACCGGTTGGTCAGCCGACCACCACACACACACTGACACCCACACACATCCGTCTTCCCTCTTAGCGCGGCCTGCGCAGCAACCACACAGAAAGAAAGAAAAAACCGCCGAAAAACGATCGTCAGGGGTCCTTAACATGACACAACCCACCCCATAATAACTTCCCCAGCGCACCCACCAGCTGAGAACCACCCAAGTCTTGCGCCTAACAAACGCCCTCTGCCTCTCTCCCACGCCCAATCACCCGCTCCCTCCTCCTCTTGACTCTGTCTCGTCTCCACGTGCTGGGAGGCCTTTCTTCCAAAGCAACCCAAAAACCGGGCAGAGAACAGAGAGGCGCACGCAACGGGGCAGGGCCGTGGGCAGCAGACAGCGTTAATTAGCAAGGTTAATTCACTCCCAGATCTGGGTCCCTGTGGTCCGCCCCTTCAGTGGCCCAGTCAGTGGGCAGGCGGCGCAGTTTCTCTCGCCGCTTGGGGGCTGGCGAAGACCAACGGAGAAATTTTGACTCGGGCAACCTTGGAAGACACGCGAGAGAAAAAGGCTCAGCCCGTTCGTCGTCTGGTCAGGTGACTTTGAAGTTCTCGAGGCAGTCCTCCCCGGTGATATAGTGAGAGAGCTGAGCTCGGTGCCTGTTTGGCTCGGTGCTCGGAGGCACCCGGCGCTCGGAGGTTTAGACACCACCACCGCCTAACGGCTGTCGGTGGGCTTCCCCAGGAACCACCAGTTCACGGCCGTTGTTCACTGTCAAGATCATCCCGTCAATGCGAATCCGTGAGTTGGGAGCCCACGCGCAGAGCTGTCAGAAGCTGTTCGCCAAAAGCCAAGTGTGTAGTGAGATATGAGGTCATTTGAATGCTCGATTACTACGGTCCAATTCCTTTAAGTACAATCGACCACGCTATCAGAAAGATTTCCAGCACCACGAGAAAAACCCCCAAACCCCTTGGAACCCCATGTTCTCTTTTCCGTCGAGAAAAGAGCCCGTTTAACCAAGAAGAGGGTTTTTATTTGGCCCAACACTGTCCCAAAAAAATCCGGCTCCCTCTTTTGTCCCTTTGTCGCGCGGCGGCTCTTTTACAAGTGAAAGAGGAAAACTGTCAGGCAATAATTGAAAGACAAGACCACCGTATATGTAAACCGTTTCATTGTTAAAAGAACCGCCGCGGACGTCCATAATATGAGGGAGCCGTTGTACTATACACACAAGATGGGGGTAAGGGCGCCACCAATACTCCGTCGCAACTCTTTCCATCAAATGTCGTTATAAAAAAAAAAGGGATATCCCCAACCGCCGCCGATGAGATTTTTTAAAAAGCAAGATTGTAAAATATCTCGGCCGGCGCCAATACCTCCCCCGGAGAGAGGGAATCGTAAGAAGCGAAAAGTGCCCAGCGGGGGCGATTGGCGGGCCAGGACGTTTGTGCGTTAAGATGTTGATGATGATGATGTGTGTGGGTGATTGAGGGGGTTGATTGGCGAAGGTTTGATCCGGGGAGGGAGAGAAAGGGCAAAACCATCCCGAGACGTTTTTGTGTTTCCCCATGTCTTCTCCCTCCCTTGATTTGTAGGTGTGAGTTATCCGAGAGAGAAATGTCTAAAGGTGATCGCAAAAGGAGTGGACGGCGTAGGGTGTTTCGTGCCGACGGCGGTTTTTGTGTGTCCAAACGATGAAGATGATCCAACGCAAACCCATATCGTAAATCCGAGATATGTTCCCTACACCATGATACATATGAAATTTCCGACGACACTGGTCGTTCTTTTTATCGGAAGATTTGTTCCCCGAGTAAGCCAGCGTCGGAGAAATAGGAACACCTCTAAACGCCACGGATGCCAGAATGTTAAAGTAATTTAGTAAGCCAGTGGCTAGGTCGTTCGTCGTCACGAAGTGAGGTGCTCATGCGTTGGTAACCTAGGGATGTCATGTCAGTCTTCGTTGCTCTCCTGGTCTGACATTCTTCAAGGTGAAAAACTTACTCGGAGAATCTTCCGCGAGTAATCTTGGTTGTCGGCGATGCTGCCATCGCTCATGCGGCGGTGGGCGAGCGTGGGATCCATGCGCGAGTCGGTCATGGACATGCCGCTGCTGCTCGGGGGCTTGGAGCCACCGATGAAGGCGTTGACGGCGGCGTTGCGGCGGTGCTCCTCCTCGATCTCGGCGTTGCGCTTGCGGCGGACGTAGAAGAAGATGCCGCCAACGATGGCGGCGATGGCGACAACACCGACGACAACGCCCGCAGCGATGCCGGCGACGTTGGTGCCGCTCTTCTTGCTGTCATCGGAGGCGGTGGTCTCGGCGGGCGGCGGCGTCGGGGTCTCGATGATGGTCTCGACGGCACCGCCGGCGTTTGTTGTGGTGGCCTTCGCGGTGGAGGAGGCGGATGTGGTGGCGGGCTCCTCGTCGGCGACGACGATCTTGATACCGGTGTTGTAGACGGAGTAGAACAAGCCATCCTCGACACCACCGCCTGATGCTTGTGTCAGCTTATTTCTTGATCTTCAATTGCCAGAGCGGCTTCAAATGGAAATACGTACAAGCTTCCAGCGGGTATGCTGGGCATCCAAAGTTGCACTTTTCGTCTTTGACGACGTTGATCTTGGGCGGGTAGTCGTCGCCGCAGTAGCAATCCTCTCCGTTCAGAGCGGCGACGTTCTTCTTCTGGTTCGTTTTGCACTCATCCGTGCACTTTCCTACACTGAGCTTGGTGACGTCGACGGGGTAGATTTTCCATGATGTGCCGTTGGCGTTGTAGCAGCCGTGAGAGGTGACGGCGTTTACTGTTGGGTTCTCACTTGGTCTCTGGAGGGCCGAGCTAGCGGTTGATGACTGGGCGGTGGCGACGCCGACGGAGACGGCGGCCAGAAAGGCTGATGAGAACTTCATAATGACAATTTGATGGGGTATAGCGAGAGTGAGGAAAGGAAAGAAAGAAAAAAGAGCAGGTTGAATGAAGGGCGGTCTCGAATCTGATCCAGGACTCGAAGACGGTGACAGGTTCGTGTGTCGTGTCTTGCGGGTTCGAGGGTCGATGAACGGGTCAGGGGCTAAATGGCTCGTGCGGATTCAATCGGCCACCAGATGTGATTTTTCCAACTCGGAATTCTCGGCGACGTCCTCGATTTCTTTTCTTTACTGATTGATGTTCCTCCCGTTCGATTAGATAGTTGTCGGTCGATAGAATACGTTGATTCGGTCGATCGGGGGTGTTGGTCGATGTTGACGAGCGAGCGTGTCGGGGCGGGCAGGAACGTGTCTTGGTCGTGCGTCCGGGAAACAAGGCGAGAGTCCTAAAGAATGTACGGGCACAGCGGGCCTACGATTTTCTCTTTTGCGTGCTGTCTTCGTGTCGAAAAACCCTTCTCTTGTTGTCGTGTGTGTCCTTCGAATCTCTTTTGCTGGGGGAAGAAAAAGAGGTATCACCGAGTAAATGACATTGAAGGAGAGCGCGAAAGGAGCAAGGGAAAGGAGGAGACCTTGGCGGATCGAAGATGAGTAACAGGCGATGGAAGAGGGAGAGACTTGGGGGGGAGGGGAGGAGATTGGAACGAGTGACAGCGGGTGGAATTGGAGGGAATGGCTTGTTTTGTTGAAAAGAGGGAAACGAGCGCGGAGTGGGTTGAGATGAGGAGGAAAAGCGAGATTGCGAGTCCACTTTGCGGCATCCCGGGGGGCTCGGGGGAGCAGATGGAGGGTGTAAACCCAGAGTACGTACACGTCCTCTATGTAAGTCCTCGCCCACCCACATGCGCACAACTCTACCGTTCTCTCTCTCTCTCTCTCTCTGTGTATGTTACAGTCTCTGGCAGTCCGTCTGAGGGTCATTTAGGCCATCTCTTGACCCGTTCTGCCATCTGGTGTGTGCACAACTCTTGCATAGAAGGGCTTGTCGAGAGGGCCACAGCGATGTCGTCTGCTGGTGGACACACTCTCGACAGAAGGGAAAAGCGCCGTCACGTCCGCCAGTCAGCGTCTGTGAGGGAATGGCTCGTACCGGGACAAGCCCTGAACAGCGTGGTGCAGCAGCATCAGTCACAGCCTAGGGGGTCCCCGGCAATATCCAAGGCCTTCAGACGGGACACTCACACACACACACACACACGCACGCGCTACGAGACGGGGCAACACTGAGAGGGGTGAGAGGGCCAGGGGTGGAAAGACGGGCAGCAAGTCCTCCTCTTCTTGGGCTTGGGGGAGCGCTGCCAGACAGACAGACCCAGAGTGACTTGAAGAGGAGACACTGGACTCACACACACTCAGTCGAGCTGAGAAAAAACCGCTACGGCTGGCGTCCAGGCGGTTTTGGGAATAGACTGGGCAGCAGGCTTGACGCGGCCGTTGTCCAATGGCCTCATGCCGTGCCTGGCCAAGAGCCCATCTGATTGGATTCCATTGGAGCAGGTTACCCGTCCTGCTGTCCAACGTCGGCGACGATTGGATGTTCCCGCAGCAGAACGAAGCAGGGGTCCCGGATCAGGTCTTCCCTGGCAAGAATTCAGGAACCAGAATTACCGTCGAGGGGCGCAGTTGACTGGTGCAGATCACTTGCAGCATCGGCCGCGGTCGTACACTCTACCGTCTGAGAGCGCGGAACCCTGTTAGCAGCGTGGCTTGGGAGGCCTCGTTGCGTCTTAACATGAGCAACGGTTCCCGGTACACGCTATCGCGAGCCGTCGAGTGATCAGATCCACTTTCCAATTAAATCCTTCACAAAATGCAACACACCACCACCAAGGTCGTCGCGGTTCTTCATAACTCGTGGTTGTGCAGACACTACGTGCCCAAGGAGGAAAAAAAAGGGGGAGGCGGTGGATAACTTGACACACGCGCTACATCATCTAACGATACCTGACGGCTTTATGAATGGGGGCATCCTGTCGAGTTGTGAAGACTGAGCCTGGTTCATGTCCATGTTCCTTGGTTTGGGCGATGCACCAGGCTGCATGCTCCGTCGCATCGCATGCTCGTGATCTCCCTCATGGGGAGAGTCATTTTTGGAGGCACACGCACCCGATCGCCCGGCTGCCAGCCGCGAGCCAACCACGGAACCGTACGCTGATGCCCCCATGAGCGAGCGGTACAGCCGTTTGCTCGAACCGTCGTGATGATGGACCGTCGCCGTTGGGAGAAACTGCGAACGCCCAGCAGAGAGAATCTAGCCTCGATGGTACAGAAGCGGCGCAGCCTGTGGAAGCGAGATTCGGCCTTGGAGCCGGTATCCTGCTGTGCGACTCTGCGGCAAATTGATGAAGACAGGCAGGCACAAGCACGAGTCCTCTCTCTCCTTTCATCTGCTGGGCCGTTGTTCATCCTGCGGCCCATTGTGTGTGTGTTCGTTTGACGCTGATTGTCAGGGTGCCACGCGCCTGGCGCTGCATACGGTATCCCAGACACGAGTGCATCTCGATGAACCTGGGACGGGGCAGGCTTTGGGACGACCGATGGAGTACACAAAAGCCGACTGTGCCGCCGCACAAACACAGGTACCCGTGGCCGTACACACGGTCTTACGGGACGCCTGCGCACCGGCGTCCGTTGCAACCTTTTGGCTCTTGGTGCCACGATAGCCTGACAGGATGAACCTTCGCTCGGCCACGCCAAAATGCCCTCCTCCTCCTGGGCCTCGTCGCAACTGGCGGCCCAGCTGAACGTGCTTGAGAAGGGGGAACAGTCTGAACTTTGAGTGTATGCAAAGGCAGTGCAGGGCGGCAAAGGAGTGTGCCTCCGTCTCTGGCGTTTGACTCCTTCCCGTCAGTGACTGTTCGGACGGACTATGGATGGGGGCTCCAGCGTGCAGTAGTAGTAGTGTAGCTGCTGGTCTGTCTCCCTTCTCCTCTGTCTGTACAGCCATCAATCACCGGCCTGTCCCTGGCGATTTGACGGCACTTCATACTTTTGCGACCGCTGATGATTGATGGCTCACGGCGGGCAAAGCGCAACACACGACACGGACAAGCCTCCATTGGAGGCTTGGTCGCAGGTTTTGCCTTGGTGCTGATCCTATTCTCTCTGCGTCTTGACGGCAGCTGGTCGCCCCAAACGACGGGCTTGTGAAAACGAAACCCGCCAAGGGGCTGACCAGAGTCGCAGGTTGAAACTTGAAACGAGAGAAACAAACGGTAGAAAGATGAAGAAGTCGAAGGCGGCCGAGGGCCCATCTACGGCGTTCATTTGTCCGTTGCTTCAAGCTACCGGCAGTCTGCAGTGGGTTTAACAGCACCGTTATCGTTTGGGGCGCTGTCGTCAGCTATTTTTTGTCCGACGCCAACAAGGCGCCTGGAGATGGGAGATGGAGACGGTGCCACTGGGATGGGTCCCCCGGATGAGGGCCGCGATCGGTAAGGCAGATTGGCTGCTGGCCGAGTTGGAGACCGAGCGACTACCGAGAGAGGGAGTTGGGGCCTGCATCTGGGGAGGAGACTGTGAATGTGAAGGTGAGTGTGTGTCTTCGTACATGCAGCGCCCGCGCATGAGGAATCAGCCGGTATTGAAGCCTCTGTCTGGTGATGATGATGATGATGGCTGAATGTGCGGTCAGCAGTACGCCACACCTAGGTGTCGACTGCTCCCAATGATAGCCTGCAGACTGCATGTCAGAAAGCCGTTGCGAATCATCAACCACCTGGATTATGCCGTGGCATTACAATGTCCCGTACACAACGTTGGATATCAAACGCCGTTGTGTACAATGCTGTGCCCGCAGTCTAGACCCGTCTAGCGAATCTCCAGGTGTTCTGTTCTGGATGTGCAGTGGTGTGCACTCGGCACGGCAGCAGCAGATGGAGGCGAGATTGGGCAGCGGGATAATGCCACTCCCCCCAATGTCTCTGTCTGGGACTCTTGGGGACAGAGGATACGAGACGGGCGGCCGGGCCAAGAGGCTTGGGAAGGCTTGCAGAGAGGCTTGCAGCGTGCCCGTTCATCTTCTGATGAAAATGTCTAAATCTGTCATCAATATTGCATGGCCGTGAGCAGGTGGCTTGCATTGGGACAGCACATGGGAGCATTTTCAAATGTTGACGGGATCCTTCGAGGACTGCCATCAAGGTGATGGTGGTGTGCAGTGGTGCATATCATGTGTCTGGCTCTTATCGAGTCTTGATTTCTCTTCATTGCCCGTGATACGGGATGACACCGCAGTGAACAGAGACGCGGGAATCATTGCGAAACGGTAAGATGATAAAAAAAAGAGACATTTCAAATGAGCATTCATCATCCATCACGCCAGAAAAAAACGTGTTCCGGGCCAAACGTCCCCAAGAAGCAACCCGATCCAAAGGGGGAAAGCCTCCCCTTTCCTCCAATTCAGAATGAGATCCTCCAGGGGTGCTCCTCTGGGCAGAGGCAGTGCCTCGAACGGGTTCAGCAGCGCTCTTCAGGGCTCTCCAAGTCCCCTAGACTCTCTCTGGCTGCAGTGGACTGAATACGTGCGTGTACACGCACATCCCGGCCGGGCCGCGGAAGAGAGGGGGTGGAGTTTGGGAGAGAAACGCTTAATCGAGAAGCTTGTCCTTAGTCGTCCGCACACTTGGACATCCGATGCAGGTCTCGCCTGGTTGGCCTGGACCAGGTTGCTTTTTTCTTCCTTCTTCCTCGTTGGTGTCGTGGGCACAGCCTCAGCAATCAATAAGAGATAATTGATCATTTCATAACGTTGCGGTTCGGCGGTCTGCAGGAGGTTTGTTTGATCGTAGACAGAACTCTTCCCTCGATGCACCAAAGTCCGACTCTCCAGCAAGGATGAACGAGGGAGCTGAATGCAGCGGAATCTAGGCCTTTAGGGTAATCGATAATGCCGCCCAGAGCGGAGGAGATGATGTCGAATGTCTCGAGGATCATCTGCATGCCAGGCGCGCCGCCATCTCGACCGAAGGAGTTTTGGTAATCTTCCAGGCGTGTACTGAGAGTGGCATGTGCAAGTATCGCAACAAATAGCAGGTCGGGTTTGCCGTCGCCAGCCGCGTTCTTGTTTGCTTCTGCCATTTTCGGGTTCGCATTCATGTTCATTTGCCAGCAAGTTTGGAGGACTGCTGCGCGCCCTGTATCCGCGACTCTTCTCTCTCTTCGCCTCGCCTCACTTCGCCCTCACCTAAAGCATTCCGGCAAGGCCTCGTCCTCGAAGAATGTGTCAGCAGGCAAACTCTGCAACAGCAAGCCCGCTGTTGGTCGCGTATACATACCTACACCGTCGTGAGTTGATTGGGGGCCCTTCTTCCCAGCTGACAAAACGAGCCCCTCTCCTCTTGAAGAAGCAACGCTCTCCCTGTCAAAGAACTTGCCGTGAACTCTGCCCTGCGTCTGGCGCTCTTCAACCCTCAGCGAACGAACAGACATGCAATCTCGCTCACGTCGAGCTTTGGTGTGAAAAAGAAATCTGCCGACAGGATCCGACACGCCGGACTCTCGCAATCATCGCCAGATGCCACCCGTCAGTCGCAAAAGCAACACTGACGCTCGAGTGCGTGCACCGTTCATTGCCCAAGCATCAAGCATCCATCCCGGCTCTGCCGTGGTTCGCGAAGGAAGCTTTCCCAGCGTTCCAACGGGTCCCATCGTGCTTGATTAATACGAGCAAACCATTGAACTGAACATACACGGAAACCTCTCTCCTGCAGTTTAATCCCGCCTTCAGAGTAGTAGTAGTCCACCGACAAAGCAGTGTCCATAGCCCACGAGTCGCATTCCGAAGAATACAACTCTAGGGATTCCATTTCTCCCGCTGATCGGCCCCCTGAGCTTCCTATCTCGAGTCGGTACCCGGCTGCCGGTTCCTCCTGGCCTGCGACCTCCGGCCAACACATTCAGGCTCACCGCACCAACGCCGTGCCCGCCGACTCCATCCTGTGACTACGACGCCGTACGGGACTGCATACCGCACTCGTTCTGCGCTGTTCTGTTTATTCTAATGCAGTCCCCAACCACCCACTCGCTGTCCACAACCACGCGTCTCTACAGGGGCGATCCTGCACAGCCAACATCATAAACCCACAAATGTCGTGCCGCCCTCGTTGTGGATGCTCTGGAGATGGAAATCGAGTCAGTGTGCCCGGGGCACCTTCCCAGTTGATAGATGCCTTCCCAGCTGTGCCCAGAGGCCAAGCAGAGACATATGAACCCACGAGTCACCCGAAAAGCAAGGCACAGCCATCCCGCCCCAAGCAGCAGACCGGCCGTCCCATCTTCTGATAGTCCAAACCGCCATCGGCGCGGCCCAGTCTCGTTCTTAGGGTTCTGTCAAATCGCTGTGCCACCGATCCTTCTCCTCGCCCTCCGCGACGAGCGGGGACCGATCCCGAGCCCCCTTTAAACGCCGACGAGGAGAGAGATTGGAACTACTCGTGCGGCTCAGTGCATCCAGTCTCCATCGCATTTCATCTTTGGCGCTGCTGTCGCCCATGCAACAAGAACATGGCCCTCCTAGATCAATCTCCAAGGGGCTCTCATGGCTTCAATGGCTTCGACGGCTTCCAAATGGATCCGTCCCGTCAAATGACGATGGCTTTCTGCCTCCTATCTCCCGCTGGCCCTACCACAGATCCCGCCGGGTCGCCATGGCCCTAATAATAACTAGTATCCCCCCCTCGAGGCCCGAGCCCGCCGTCCCGAATATAGCGGGACAGACATGCTATTTCGCCCTTTCATCTGAAGTTGCAACCTCAGGGTCTTATCTCAGCGTCTTGATTCCCAGGGCTTGGGTGTGAACGGCCCTGGCACGTAACGACTGGGACAGAAACTTCGTCCTTTTCCGGACATAACCTTCTTCGCTTGTGGCAGTTCCGTCAGCCGGCTGAGACAGAGTCTCAAATGTTTAATTACACAAGGCCGCAAGGCTGGCTTGATGTTTACATCTTCTTAGCTCACTAGCAGTTTTCGGTACCGACTTGATGGCTCACGTCTTCAAAGAATGCGCCTCGCCTTTTATCTCGTACTTCGAAGATACACAAAAGACACGTCCTCCTTTCAGTGGAATTCCTCAACATCACGGGTTAAATTTCCATCCGCATAGCTCACATCGCCGTCGGAGGCCAAAAATAGAGCTCTTAGCTCCAACGTCCATTGCCCGCAGAGCTTGCATCTAGAACGTAGACGCATCTGCACTTTGCCTTATCGCCTGGTCCTCATTCATGATTACAGAGGACCACTGGGACATCGCCTTGGTGAGAAAATGCCACAGCCCTAACGTGATGATCCCACGGAATTCGAACAGCAGAATAGGGAAAACCAGATATTCCGAGCCCCCACGCGACGCCTTTCCCCTGCAGGCCGCAGCAAGCAGGCAAGCAGAAACCAGATTCCACGAGCCGGAAGCCCGGCTCACGCCTGCCGCCCACAACACCCGATGTGCCGCTGCGACAAGATCGCGCGTATCCTTTCAGCTGCCTTCGCTCTCGGGAAATGTGGATCATGTTCCAGTTCTAGACCCGATATCGACAGGAACATCTGCATATGCCGCGTCCAGGTTCCTGTCAACAAAGAGAAAGGAAAAAAGTATCCCGAGCAAGAAGATACGTCAAACGGGGTATTGGCTTGCATTGGTCTCTTCGATAGTTTCTCATCGGCCGTCGCAGAAGTCCATCCTTCAGCTCGTTCTCGCGTCTCCAACCTGGCCCGTTGTTGGATGTTCGAACGCAGGGCAGGGCGGAGCCGCAAGAGCCCCAGTGTGTGTCCCTCACCAACCAGGCCCTGTTTACATCTCCACATCGAATCGAGCAACAAGACGCGTCTTGAGGGGAACCCGTCGGCTCACCACTCACAACGCCGAACAATCCAGCCCACCCAGCGTCGATCGAGTCTAGACCATTGTGAATCTTTTTGCTTCCCAAACGGCATTCTCAGGCACGCATGCTTCTTGCGTCATGTATCCAGGCCTCGAATGTTCCTGATCATCTTCGATCGGCCCCTTTTTTTCGCCACGGGGAGAGGCTGAACCAGATTGAGATGAAAATGGAGATGCTGCCTTGCCGGTGGAGTTCAAGAAGGGTTCCGTGAATTACTCCTCGCACACTACGTGGTGAACAAGAAGCCCTACATACAACCCTCTGCCTCCCACATTGCCGTCGAAATCGTCCGAACTGGTGTTCAATTGATGATTGATGTGGATTAGCTGGGGATTGCCCCCTTCGGTGCGTGCTTCTGAAAACGGACGTGGAAAGGGGCGACCTTTGAGCCGTGAGTGGGATCCGTGGCCGCGCGTTCCTGGCTAAGGGGTTACTTCGTACCGCTGGCCGCGTGCGTTTGGCAGCGGTGCCCAGTAAAAGGATTTTTTAAGCCCGGTGGTACTCGACGCTCTGCCTGCGTCCCTTCAGCTGCCTCTCGACACTCTGGAGCTACTTGGGAACGGCACTAAGGGGGTATTTAGAGTTTTTCCCTTCTCGGCTGCTCTATTTCGTGGACTAGTGGGTGACTAGTCGGCGTTTTCGTTCGTAACGGCGTGACGTTCTGGAGAACCTAGTAAGGATTGGGGGCTGAGAGGTCGTGGAAAATGCCGCGTTCGGATCAACGTGATGGATTCTCAGCCGCGTGGGAGGCCGGAGGCCGGTGATCCGCATATCAATTGCTGGCTTAGTTGCTGTGCTCAGACGATGAGTGACGGGTAACGGCAAAGGTGGTGATTGGTTGAGGTATTATTGAAGCAATGTCTGTTGGTTTGAAGATGGTGCTCGCGCAAGGCTATCGGATCTTCACGATGGACTGAGTTGTCGGCCGTGAATTGACTTGACTTGATATTCTTTATACCACTCCATGGCGAACATTAATTATTGCAACTATCTCATGATGTCTTTGCATGATATTCGTGACACTAAGAAAGCTTTTCGTCCATTGAAAATCTCGAGCACAACCAGATTTTCAGCATTTGTGACTCAATGACCATTCAGACTATCTCATCAGTAGATCAGGAGGGGCCCTTAAAAATTCAACCATGACACGGATATACGTGCGCAAGAAAGCACAATATAAATGACCGAGGAGTCTTTGAAGAGTAGAAAAGGAAACAGTTCGTTAGCTCAGTTGCTGGGGTCATCCTATTTGGGAAATGTACTTCGTTCACTTGTCCAGAGGAGGTAAACCAAGTTGTCTTCTGCAATATGTTCTTCTTTCTGGTGTGTATCACAAGTTTTCCCAGTGTTTTAGTTACTTCAGATGGATTTTATGTTGCGTGTGCAACAAATTTCTTGCTTGTGTCTAGCATTTGACTTGAGAGAAATATTGGAAGAAATCCCAATAATCGATAATACAACAGCACTAAGTTACAAATTAATTATTCTGGGATTGTTCCATTTATTCGCTCGTCATCGATGACTTGGAAGGTTTCAATGACTTAGTGTCAAGCTCAAGATTTGATTTCTTCTCAAATTTAATCTCCTGCCTGGTTTCAGTTGTCATGAATGGCTTTGTGTTGTAGAAGAGCGGTGAGAGATTTTAACGGAAACGCTTTGATTGCGCATACTGTATGCTAAGGTAAAGATGGATCCCTGATCATGCATGAAGCCGACTCTGGACAAGGCGGGATCCTGTGTTGGGTTCTAGTCACGTGTCACACGGGGTGACAGGAATCGTCTGGTGAGCACGAAACGTTACGCCAGTTGCCACAATGATACACAACGACGGGTAAGAAGTCTTCCGTCTACGAGAAGTAAGAGCTGAAAGGGCCTTATAATGTGCTCGCATAAAATGTTCAGCTTTTTAGGATTTTGTTATCAATATGTCAATGCAGTTTCAAAATGCCTATTACCTTTCGTGATTTTAAAATGTTTCTGGGCACGGAGACTATCGTTCAGTCACGTCTAATATGATCATGCCAACGCGGAGTTAAAAGAAACGATAAATAATCGTTTTCGGATCCATTGCCAATGGTGTAGCTCATCTTCGAGAAGATGGCAGTGAGTTTACGAATCCATCATCGTAGGATGTTGACGAAAGAGAACTTCCAAATATCGTGCCACGGCGAATCACAGTTTTTCTGAAAACTTCTCTAACTGGTATCAATCCGATGAGCTATACACTTGTATTGGTTTCGATGTTCTGATGTGGGTGCGATTGCATTTTGCCATCGAGACCTCTAGACTGTTTTGCAACTAGACCATCCATGCACGCATGATATCGTACGGCAACTGCCGTCAACGGAGTGGCAATTCACAGGCTCTAATATCTAGAAGTCTCTTCATATGTAGCTTCAATAATGCAATCTTCAGTGTTCACGGTATGCTTGTGCATCAAGCTTACCAAAATGCCTGAGCCGTCTGGCGCGAATGTCCTCGGCTGGAAAGGTAGCGTCAAGCGGTTATGGCTATTGCGTAATCTCATCGATTGAAAACCTCATGTGTTTTCTTTCCTTAACTTTGCCTCTTTTTCTGCTTTCGCAACAGCATCCGATGCATAGAACTCTGCGTCCTTGGAAAAAGCAGAACCGTCCACTCCGTTGGTTTCTTCCTCAGAAGGAGGAAAACTAGATTTGTCTTTGGCGGCTTTTGCGAGTAAATCCGACGCGTAAAATAAATCTCCAGCTGACTCTGGTTCTCCTACTATAGGACCGCCCAATCGAACTTGATCTTTCTCCTGGGTTAGAGACCTCACATCTCTTCGATCCGCGATCGCACCATCCTGCGCGTGAAGTTAGCTTTTAGAGCAAATGGCAGCAGCTTCTGACACTGCCTGACGTCGAGCAGAGCGACTCACTTTTGAACCTTCTCTGCTGCCTTTGAAAAATGAGAAAGCCAGGACACAGGCGAGGACGAATATTAAGATCGTGCAGCCCCGTGAGCGACGCGTCCGGGTCACCGCGTAACTTGACCCTGAGGACTGCGCGCGACCGTTCTCTTTCATCGTCGATGCTTTCATTCGAATGAATTGTTGATGGTTGACGTGAGACAGGGAAAAGATATGCTGCGCCCGCTTAAGACGTAGATATCGCTGGCGGTGTCGGGAAGACGTAAGAGCAGGGCGCACGCAGATCTGGGTCTTGCTCCGAGAAGATTCAACGAAAGAAGAAAGTCGCGCGAGGAACCCCGTTATGAGGGGTTGGTGGTTGCCGCTCGTTGCTCAGGTTCTGGCCTTAGATAGGCGCCAAGCTCGGCTCTCACAGGATATTGTCCCAACCTGCTACCAACAACAAATTGCGGTCGCGTGCCCATAGGCTGTTGAAGATGGCGCTATGCCGGGTTCTTTCTAAAGCGGAGTCTCTTTTGTCTCTTTCTGGACTTTCAGACCAGGGCCCTTGCCTGGTCACTTGAGAACCAACAGCGGTTTTCCAACAGGCCCCGGAAGAGTTGATCTGGTTGCCGTGAAGACAAAAGCGTGTTGGAACTGTTAACGCCTGCATTAAGATGAGCGACCTTCCCGGCCAGTTGGTGGTGTGGTATTGCAGGACGCCATGTCTCTCCCGCTCATTTTGCATGCATCCTGAAGCCGCGATATTCTTTCTTAACATATTTTCTCTGCTCTCTTCTCTCCCCCAAAGCCCATGATCCCGGATTCGTGATGGCCACAACACCCACCGTGGTCACGGCCAACGGTCGACCGACTGTGTACTCCCCGCTGCCGACCCCCTGGCCGATGAACTCCGATTGTGCTTCGAGAACGTATCGCCAATCTGACGAAGGCCCAATTCTCGCATGGGATCCGTACTTTGGAGTGAACATAGACTCAGGAGCAGCGACGTGTTTTCCAGAGGCGGTGACTTCCTGGTGGTTTCAGACCGTGAGCCAGGCGACATCCATTGCCTTGGGTCCGACGTTCGAGTGCCCCCAACTGTACACGGCTGCACAAACACTACTGGAAGCTGGAGGGGTACAGCACGTTTTCTGCTGTCCGTCGTACGTGCACAACTACCAATTCTCTTGAGAGACATGCGGCTGATGTCCCGAGGCAGAGATTATTCGTTCAACGTGCCGCAACCGAATAGACCCGTTTTCCCGTCTCAGTGTCTGTCGATGGCTACACCTGGACAAACGATTACGTACGAATCCCTTACAATAGGAACAAACGGCGCGATCGCCAAAAGGACTACAAGTGTGGTCAGTTCGGCTGAAGTCACTATCTGGGCAGTACCAGTCAACGGATACAACTTCCCAGCGAGTTCGACGAGCGTAAGCAATACAGGCGCGACTGTATCCCCAACTGCGACGGCAACTTCAGAGATACCAGGTTCTACGACCACAGAACAAGTAAGAGGAGCAACAGGGGGAAGTAATCAATCATCCGGACGGCCTCTTTCCACGACGGTAGGGGCCTCAGTTGGTGCTGTGGTTGCTGTGCTTGTTCTTGTTGGTGGCGTGTTCATGTGGTGGAGGCGGCGAGGGAGATCGAGGACTGTCAACGAGTTAGAAGGACAGCCGTATGTGGAACCTCCATCATCCTACGGTCGGAAATTCGAGCTACCAGCGGAAGTGATTCCGGAACACAAGCATGAGCTATCCAGCGACGGTATTAACATACAGAGAACTATCCACGAGATGCCGGCGAACCGTGAGAAAGGTTAAACAATAACAACCTATTAGCCAGAAACCATATTTGAGTGTTTAATGCCCAAAGAATTAATCAGAAAGTTTTCTTGAGTAGCCTGATCAGAAGTCAAGTGATCAAAACTGCGTTTCCGAGCGTCCTAATAGGCCGATTCGTGGCGGAAAAAGATCTCGGCTCATTGTGTGCATTAGGCGAGAAGGGCCCTTTTAACCAAGTGCAAAAATAAAAACTTCGATGCGTACATCAGATTGCCAAACAATCAAAGAGAGCATACATGTATTTAGGCACAGAAATAAGCTTAATTAGACGATTGGCATGACCAGGTAGCACTTACCCACTTGGCGAGAAAGTCATTCTTGCAGTACTATAATTTGAGGTAATGAACATGGCAACCGCCGTCAGTTCATTCTGCGGCCCCAAATAGCGAGATATGCTCGTCGTCTATTAACCACTAGGCCCGGTAGCTTGTCATTTGTCCGGGTATCCCAACTTTGAGATGACGCAAAAAAGTTTGAGCCCACAATTCTTCCTAAATGTCACCTAACGGATGAAGCCGTTAGGGAGCTTGACGACTGCAGTATCCAACAGCTGCTTTCGTCGACACCGAGGAAGCTCAAGTGGCTGGAAATTAGCGCCGGGACAGGAGCTATGTCTCGGACGTTTTGTACCAGTGGGAGAATGTCTCGGCTGTCACCACCTTAGAGCCAATTCCATAACCACTGAACACTGATTACGTGGACAGAGGATGACGAATCCTTCCCAGACGAAAACGTCAAATCAAAACAAACCTCGAGATGCGTGATACTGGCTGACGAGATGAGTCTGCTGCTGCGAAAAGATGCCAGGAGCCTGTATCAACCTTGGGATGGAATGTCCCGTCAATCGCGATATCTTGGTCTGGTCTGAAATATCCTCAGACTGGCCTGCAAACCCCACAACGTTCAAATCGCTCGTGGGTCGCACTGAGCAAGGGGTGAGGCTGCCGGTCAAAATAGTGCTTGGGCAGTCCCTTGGCATTTCTACGTCATCGGACTGCACGTTGGAACTTTTGGTGCTCAAAATGTTGGTGAAAGATATGGGTGCTGTTTCGGTGCTTTCTGACGGCGCAAAGCCAATTGCGTGTTGTCTCCACCGCGCGAAATGCCGGTATGACTCGTTGACGGAAACGGCCAGGCCCAAGGTCCAGAGCCACGAAGCCTTGATAGGAACATTCCGGAGAACCGCACTACTCTTTGGCATTCAAGCATGGTAATGCTGATCCTCGTGTCAGTTTCTCTAGCTCGACTATATGGAAGCGCCGAGCGCCTGAAATTCAAATGTGTTCGTTCAATAGTTGTCTCATTCAGCCGCTGGCGTCGAGAAGGCACATAAGCCTCCCACGTTCCTGGAACGTTTATCTTCAGCACACACCTTTACTTCTGCTGCCAAGTGATTTGTCTGTTCTCCTTGTTTTCTTTGACACAATTTTTCTTGCGATACCTCTACAATGCCTCTTCTCAAGGCTCAATGGGTGCCTCTGAAGATCGCGATATTTGTTGCGGTGTCACTCATCGTATCCGCATGGTGGATTTTGCCACACCGGGCATGGATAGTGAGTATTTCAAGAGCAAGCAATATCACGCACCGTTTAGATCGGCAGTTAACAAAGAACCTTTCCAGCCCTTGGCAGCTGAGCCTGCACAATATGGAGTTTCAGATCCAGTACTTTCAGCGCCAATTGATATCATTGCGGAAGACACACCGTTGTCAGACGACGATCAAGAGCCAATATTTTCAAGCCCAGTCGATATAGACTTAGAAAACACATCACTTCCAGAAGACGACATTGAGCCCGAAATCTCAGCATCAGTCAATACGACTGCAGGCGATAGACCGCTTGTTGTGTACGCCTATTCTGAGTCTGACAATGCCCGAGCAAACCTGAGGTTCTTCATTACAAAGGGGCTTCACAATGCGGCCGACTTCGTGTTCATATTCAACGGAGATTCAGGGGCGGCGAGAATGGTTCCTCGCAAGCCTAACGTCACGGTTGTGAAGCGGGACAACACATGCTTCGACTTGGGTGCCATTGGAGAAGTCCTTCGAAAGAATAATCTGTGGAAGAGGTACAAGCACTTTATCACGATGAATGCAAGCATTAGGGGCCCTTTCTTGCCCTGGTGGAGCAAATCATGCTGGTCGGACTTATATCTTAGCAAAATCACAGAGACAACGAAGGTAAGCACTTATGATGCTCATTCTCTTTCCTAGCCACAACTTACTAAAAGGGAGATGCTAGCTGGTTGGTATGACGGTGAATTGCCAACCCAGAATGCATGTCCAGTCCATGATCCTCGCAACAGATGATGTGGGCATGGGTATTCTACTCGACCCTGCCTTCGCGCTTTCTGCATCACAAGATGATGAGTTTGGTTCAAAAGACAACCCGGTTGGGCTTAGCGGGTGTTATGGAGACTGGAACGCCGCTGTCCATGCTGAAATCGGGACGACAGGTCTTATTATGAAATCTGGCTACAAAGTCGATGCAATGATGACAGCTGCACATACAGTCATTGGTGGAGTCGAGGCGTACTGTGAAGCTACACAAGCTGGAGATGTTCTATTTGACAAGGAGTACTTTGGAATGAATGTCCATCCCTACGAGACAGTTTTCATCAAGGCGAACCGAGATGTCGACCCATGGGTGTTGGATTCTATGACGGAGTGGCATTTGAAAATGAATACCCGCAGTTCCGATGGTTGCGGGATATGAGTATATTCGAAGGATGCACCAGATCGGAAGAAACATTGTCAAATAGGATAAGGACGGTGCACCTGAACATCATGTAGACTGGAAAGTATTGGATTATCGAGCGTTACTAAGCCAATCTGTATTTCTCGCCAAAACATACGATTGTTTGAGTCCCTTGACCTGACCAAATATATCTCGCTGCCAAAAATTGTCGAAATGTATAGTTCGGGATGAAGTGGCTCACTCAAATGGATCTGAAAATTATAGGGGGATTTCTTCCTTGCGTCTCTTCATAAAGATTCTGAAAGTCGGGTCAACCTCCTCTGCGAAACCGAATTTCCGGATGTTGTGCTCGGTCCCGTCTTCTAGGCGCATGTCGTACTTCAGAAGAAGATGAGAAATAATGACTTTGGCCTCGCTGGCGGCGAAGAAACGACCGGGGCATCCATGTTCGCCATGCCCGAACCCAAGATGGTTCACACTTGTGGTCACCAGCTGACTCGCTGCTCCTTGCTCAGTAGCGCGCATGCGGAAAAAGCGGTAGCCGTCGAAAACATCCGGGTTCTCGTAGACACTCGGATCTCGCATTCGATCGGTCGAAACAGCGACTTTGTGGCCCTTTGGGACCTTGGTGCCGTCGGAGAGAGTAATGTTGACCAATGCTTGCCGGAACATGGAAGCTAGAATAGTGGTCAGTTGGTGTCAAGCTGACCTGGTCTTGAGCGGAGGACTTACCGATCTGATTCGGCTTCAGGCGTTGGCTTTCGTTGAGGACACTGTCAAGGAGCTTCATGTTGTACAACGAAGTCTTCTTCCAGCCGCCTTCGGAAATAGCAGCCACGATCTCCTCTCGCAAGGGCTGTATCAGCTCAGGGTGACGAAGGATATCAATCAAGGTCTGCGTGATGAGATCAGAGGTAGTTCCAATCGACACCACAGCAAGCATCAACTGCGATGCACCAAAGTTGTATCGATCTCCACCTGCCAACTCCTCGAACCAGTGAATGGCATCTTCGTACTCCGCTTCGCCGCCCTTGGCGTGTCGCGCCTGGATCTCAGCAGCGACAAGATCCCATGCTTCCTTGACTTGAGCTTGCAGGTTCTTGCACTCAGGGATGAATTTCACAGCTAAGGGCTTCAGAATCGTGGGCCAAAGTCGAAGTTTCCGCATCCCCTGAATGCTGTTGTCTCCGTAATTGACGATCAAATCCAACCATCGCTCGTTGTTGCTAAGATTCGGACCCGCGAATATGCGACCAGACATTTTGGAAATGAGGCGAATGATGAGATTTCCAAGAGCGACAGGCTGCCATTCTAGGGAAAAGTGTTAGCATGTTTGCTTAGTTGGAGGCGCTTTGGTAATGCCTATAGAATACCTTCGCTATCGCCAAGAGATGTGTGAAGTGTCGAAGCACATTCTTCGGAAAGCGGCTGCGTGATCTTGGCTAAAGACAACCCTAATATTAGCGATATTTCTATCAAAGATTTGTGATAGGCTGCTGACCTAGAGACTTTGTCATCTTGAATTTGACCACGTTCTGGAGTGGTTTCGTTGGCAAAGCCCCCTCCATGAAGGGTTCAAAGCCGGCGTAATGGGCTTGAAATAACTACGCCACGTGTGAAGTCAGAACATGTTGAAGTTCTCCCGTCCAAAATGCACCAAGTCCCTTGAAGCAAAACGCACCTCAATGATGGGCTCATCAATGCCAAACCTGGGATCATTGCGAATTTCTTCGCCATGCTCGGGGCGCAGAATGATAAAGGTTCCCATATCAGTGTGAACTCGGAAAGGCACGGGTCCAAATTTCGCTCGAGCTGATGCAAGAAGCTCCCGCCCAGCTATGGCAAATTCGAAGACCGAACGAGAAGCCGTGAGTTCATAGAACTTCTTGGGATTGATGATCGGAAGCTTGCTTGCGCCATTGAAAAGAAAGAAGGAAGGAATTGTCACAATAAGAGTGATGGCTAAGAGGGCAGCCAATAATGACGTGTTGTCGACATCATAGATCGATGGCTGACCCCAAATGGTAGAGGTATTATGCAGATGGTCCATCGCTTGTATGTTGCTTGTTTTGCAGTAGATCGAAGTTGCGAGTTTGGAGCCATGATAGCATGAGGAACTGTTTGGGTTTAAATCAGAAACTGACAAAGACAGAAACTCATAAACTCGTCTGTCTCTCTGAACTGCCGTAGTTCCAGAAACACTATGCTCAAGGTTGTGAGGCGGACATTCGCACTCTGCCAAGAATGGACTGACGGAGACGGACTTTCAGAAGAGATCGTAGCGTATTTATCCATGCAGTGTATATGCAAGCGATTGGCTGGCGTCGTCAATGACTTAGCATCAAGTCATCTAAGGACCAATCATGGTGCCAGGGTTTCTAACAACATGACATAGGGGGGAGACACGATACTCCACAAACCGGTGGGATAGCGTCCGACGAGAAGTAGCCGGCCTTCACCAGAGTCCGTCCCACGACAGCCAAGTGCTTTATGTCCGAGAGAAAGTATTCTAGGCAGTGTATTGAAGCAAAGTTGAGAAGTCTTTAGTTCATCTCTGCACTGGTTATTGCCAACAATCGGCCTCATCTCGGACCCGACCTGATGATGTCGGCAGACCTTGATATCTAGAAAAGCATCTACCCACTCTATTCCTTCCATTTTTCAATCACAAATTGAGCTAGGTCCACCGAAAGTTTAAAAAGGAGAAGACCAAGGCCCTGGTGTCTCTGATGAGACGTCGCGAGCGATGCTAGCGACTAGCGCAGACCACCAGCAATGATCTCATGAGGTGACACTGGATCGAGGTGATGACAGTCGTATTGGGTAATCTCAAAAACAGACTCATGAAGAACTTTGTAATGACTGAAATGATTGAGTAGCCACACTGAAACAACACTGGCAGTCATGTTCGCCATGGTTGATTTCCTTGTGCTCATCAACGCAGGCAGCAGGAGAGCTTTAAAGAACAGACCAGCCCAGTCAAGGCGCCTTATTCGCACCTAGAGAAAAGGAATAAACTTTCGACTCTGAATATTTTGAAGTTGAAGGATAAAACCATACCTTTCTTAGCCCCAGGACCTCCACGGCACCCGGTGATCTTGTTGCATCCACGGCTCGGATTAGGCTTCGGACCAGAACCACCGCCTCCCGGTCTGCAGTTTTCGTAACTAGCACCACGTCGGCTACAAGGTGTACTGCCCTTCTTGAGGGCAGGATTCCCGATGTTCTTGTTCTGCGGGGACGCAAGGGGAACGGCGGTGATCATCAGGGCCGAGGTGGCGATGGTGGTAAAGACGGCGAACTTCATGCTGAAATGGTTCCGCAGACGAGGATATAAAGCAGGTTGAAGTGACGTGAAAAAAGAGATATCTAGCTTGGTCGATGTATTGAATACTGTGAAGTCAAATAATTCATCCTCTGAAATTGGCGCGGCAGCCGTCCTTCTTATAGGCGACAAAGACACAAGAGAAACATCTGTTCAGCTACTTCAATCTGCAATTCTCGAAGAGCATGCTCTTCCAAGTCGAGTACCATTACCTAGAGGTATATTGACTCGTTGAAAGACTGCGAAATCGCGAAGGTCTCGGGTCTCGTTGCTTGCAAGTTGCCCCAATATATTAAAACGATGACGCGAATAACAAACGCGTCACTTCAGAAGAACCGACAGGCACAGAGTGGAAAAGAAGAAGTCCAGTCATTCATACGAGTGTCTCGGAGACCTGATGCACCAATAGTATAGAAGATAGCCCTGTAGGGCTCACATGATGACCTGCTTACTTTGCGGCGTGTCAGAAGCATCCCGTTTGGCCAAGGCTGTAGTGTATAGTAATAGCTGTCGACTTTTGAAGGCAACTAACACATCGTAAACGGAGAAGAGAGTTTGAATTTTGTTAATCAGTGACCACATACAGAACAATGCCCAGAATAATTCCGGAGTTGAAGACCCGGCGGAGTTCCATGGCCATCTCAGAAGATGTGATGCGCAACATACCATTGCGGACGGACCCTTCCGATTGACATCTCAACTCTTCATTTTGAGAAGCAGTATCAGTATATAAAGAGTCAATACAGCAGAGGTCGGCTTTCAAGTTCGTCTTCAAGCACCGTCTGCGTACACGAGTTTTGTTAGTTCTGATGTACAACGCCATGTCTTACGACGCACAAGATGGAGTTCCATCGCCTTGGATGTAAGTTCATCAGAAAACAAGGCTAGGTGGAGTCGAAGAATGTTTGTGAATTTATCGGAAGGACTCTCTCAGCTCTCTAGATAGGTATGTGTATGTGTTTCTCGACCTTGCAGGGCGTTCTCCGAGAGGCTCGTGCGACGTCCTAGCATACGAGCATCGCGGACTAGTAAGTTTCCCGGGATTCTCATCTGGCATTTCGTCCCGAACTTTGATCTCGTTTCGTTCTTGGTGTTCATCCAAGCTTCTCATCGTGTTGCCGGTAGCCGGCCTGAGAAAATAAGCTTTCTCGATCGTACGATGAAGTACCAGGATATTGAGACCGACTCGGAATGAATTTAATTGACAGGCGCTTATCGAGAGATACAATGCATTCTATGCGGTTCATGAATTACTTTAAACGCTTATAAGTCGATTGCTTGGTTTATCATGTTAGATTGGATGCGTGGAAAAGTCTGCGACAAAGGTTCGGCCATGCTTCCGCTACTGGCGACTGAGGCTCGCCCTACTTTTAACGGGCATTATATCTCGGGATGGATGCATAAGATATAAGCTTGTAGATGCAGCCAAGGAAGAAAACCCGATGAAGGACCCCTTTATGTAAAGCTTCCGACATATACGCTCCATCCTAAGTTCGGACCGCTGGGAGCGTTTGGACTCATGGAATGTCCTGGCATGGCCGTTTCGAACCCCTTTCAAGGAGATCTGTAGAGCTTTGTTGTCCAATCACATTTCAGTAAAGTATCTCTTTCAAGGGTCTTTATCGTCCGGTGACCATCTGAAGGGAGGTCGGCGACCTTCTAGAAGTCTGTCATAACTTTATTGGGGAGAAAGGTAGCTTCAAACGGCTGCATATTGCCCCACTGGGCTTCTAGAACACCATTGAAACTATCAGAACCCCACTCACAAGGGGACCCGATCACTCTCGGACATCAAACAACATCGCCCGGGCGGGCACATTCGTAGTACCACGACTTAGCCTGGCAGCTAACGAAGCCAAATACTTTGAGCGCCGTTGATCCGATACACACATCACATGCTTGTCGATGACCACAACGTATCGAGACTCCAACAAACAGGAGGTACTACTGGACTCATTTATAAGTGAGACGAGATGCTACTCTTAGAGAAATGGTTTAGTGAGTGAGGGCATGTTAGGTAGGGATGACTGGGTTGATGTTGTAAGGATGGATACCGATATCATAGTGATTAGATGTGGTTTAGATATTTGCTAGACATCAGATACCCCAGTACGTTGTTGCTCTCCCCAATGAAGGCTCAGGATGGTTGTGTGGGTTTTCCTGGTTCCATCCGCCCTTTGGTTGTCTGCTCTATTACCAATTCTTGACTTCCATGCTCTGTCCAGTTGTCCGTTTCATGATCTGTTGTGTGACTTGATAATGGATGCATGTCCTCCATCACTTGCCGTTCAGAGGTTCTCGTACCAAACGCACTCTTCCTTTGGTCTCCACCGCGCTTGTAAGGCCCGCTAGAGCCTCCTGCAGTCATGATACCCAAGTCACTTCCTGTGGCCGGTTTACTTTGTTGAACATTACCATGCAGTGCCAAATTGAGTATTGGTTTCAAAGACGGCAGACACGCTAGGAGGAGTAAGTATCCGGATGGTTATTAGAACGGGGGTCATGAAATTGACATACCGGAGACAGTGCCAATGTTGACTTCGATGCCAGTCCACATCATCTCTTCGGTTAGTAACCACGTAGTGTCAGGGTCGGCAAAGTCAATTGCAAGTACATAGTGCAGCCGGATGAACGACACTGCAGTGACGCTGTGGATGCAAAGTTTGGTATCAGCAGTAGCACCAAAATGAGTGCGCCAGTTCTAGCCACAACTCTAAGATGCAGAACCTACAATATGCCAAGAGTAAAGATTCCCACCAGAGCCATTTTTTGGGGTTTGCGAAGTTGCAAACTCCAAATGCCTGGTACTGGCAGTAGCAGGAGGAGAACGTCGGTAATTATGTTTGGTATTGCGTTCGCGATGAAGAATGTCTTGACGTTGACGCCACATTCGTAATCAGACGGTGAGAGATTGGCATTCGCGTCGAATCGGAGCCAGAACGCCGACACTGGAAGGCACTGAAAGGTTGATACCAAGAGCTGCAGGCCGTTAGCCAACACAGTATTGACGACCCTGTGATTGCTCTTATCGAGGGGCGGTCTTACCACTGCTATTCCCCAAGCGCAAGTGATACCTAGTAAAACATAGATGGCAAGCCGTGATTCGCGTCGGGCGCTGAAAATTCGCCAGTAAAAAGCGAGTATTGCCGCCTTGACGAGCACAATACTGATCGTGTACAGATACTCGGCGATGAAAAGACCCGTAAAGTAGACCCTCAAGCCGTTTGGCGTAGCCCAAACATGTTTTCCAAAGCCGCCATTTATGGTCACTGCGTCACTGTTAGTCAAAAACTCCAGGGTAATCCGTCTGACATCCCGGTGTCGAAAGTGTGACTGACTATAGCACGTAACGTCAAACATAAAAGCTGCTGAAAATATCTGGTAGGAAAGGCTTGTTAGTCCTTGGCCATATTGACGATCGTGACAAGTCACAGCGAGTTTCCAGGAGATGGATGAAATCCTACCAAAGACACAATTATGATCCAGTCATCCCACCAAATTTGGTTTCCCACAAGCTTCCGCGCTGTAACGCGCAGGGCAACGGTGGCTGCTCCAAGAACCCATGTGATGACGAACCCAGACACCAGCGACGGGACCTTGGTTTCGGTGAGGTCGAGTCCATCGGGCGGCTCTGAGAGCGACATCTCTGGCTTGACCCTCCTGCTCGGAAAATAACGATAAAACGTGTTTTCTTGGAGCACGGATTTAGGGGATATCCAAGCGCGGAGGTGTATATATGGGCATTGGCGCCTGGCTACATGCTTTGATCGTGCCCCTGGAAGATCGCGAGTCATACACGACGATTGCCGATTTTTTGCTGGAAACGGCACCACTTGTTCAGAGCCGAGTGCAACACTATGTCGCGCTTATGCCATTTTTTAGGTAGAACTCCCCGACATCCGGGGTACAAGCTTCCATTTGTCAAGGGTGGTTTGAGTGGGATCGAACCCGTCTCCTGGTCGGGTGACTTCGGCGTAACAGTTCAATCACAATTCTCGTCTCAGCGTCGTTAGCGATCAGCCCAACTCCACTTGTGTCGTCGCTCGTACCTTGCTGGAGTCGTTCGGAAGGACTTTTGTTACCCCGACTGCCAGTAGACTAGGTATTACAGATCCGATATGAATTACGGCAATGATCAATCAATCCCCCGAAGTACAAGTTCCTGTGGTCAGCTTCCGAGTCCTAAAATGAAAGCCGCAAAGGACCATCGCTGACCGATTCTTTTGTGAATCCTGCTTATATTATGCTAATTTTTGCCTACTTTGTTGTGACGTTAACCTGATCAGTTGAAAAGGAGTTACCATGTGAAATCCATACACGTTAATCCCTGTTTGTCTCTGAGTTATTAAGAGCTCAGCCTGTAAAGCATAGCAATTACAGCTCTTAATGCTACTGATTCCAGACTATTTAACGTTCAGGTCTGAAATATGCCATCTTCAGCTGGACTGCTCTTGGAGCTAACCAGGCGGTGCTCATAAGGCTTTGTCTTCGAGTCGGAGTTCTTAAAATCGTGACTAACCAGCATCTATGGCTTCTCCGACATCAGTTTACTTCTCATGTGGACCAGGTGGGGGAATGGGCAGAGAACTGGTGTTGCACCATCGAATTTACAGTGAATAACAGGTTCAGCGTCCAGTTTCTGTGACTTCAATATGTTTTAGTGTTGATATTTGCTGGCCGACCATGGCGCAACGCCGCGAGTATCTATCTGGAAGCTGTGATGTACCTTGATGTGCTCTAGAAAGGGATCATAGAGTCTGACTAGCTCTGCCTGTTCAACCATGACCCCTTTAATCACCCAGATATTCTTGTACTCTTCGGCATCTCATTTTGCCTTAACAGCTGCAGCCACACTTAGGGCACAAATTCTTGGACCATCCGCAAGGATCCCCCATACCGCAATCAGAACCCGCAACACATGTCTTCCAGGGGCCCGAGCCGTCGCCGAGCGCTGTCCAGCACCACCAACCAGCACCATTCTCGCCACACTGCTTCCAGCAGTATCCTTTATCGCAACCCTTCTGGTTTTTGGCACAGGCCAGAGTGCCAACTCCACCAGCATTGGAGCCGGGTCGGCCAAGACTTGGGTGATCGGAACAAAGTCGAACGAGAGCCGGGTCCGAGCCTTCGGGCAGCTCGAAAACACCCAGAGAGCCGCAGATGGCAGCAGCATCCGCGCCGGACTCGAGGTCGGCCCAAGTCATGTTGGCAGCGGCGGACCGGACAGCCAGGTCGGCACCATCGCGGGCAGAGAGAGTTTGCGACTGTGAGACGCCGGCAACACCAGCCTCGACAGCGAGGAAGGCTCCAAGGGAGACAAGAGCAGAAAGTTGGAACTTCATTGTGTTGAGTATAAGTTGGTGTTATGAGACCAAAGTTTGACCAATTTTTGAGTTGTGTTGTGGCCGTTTTGGTGTCTTCTGATAAGGTTACTGAGGCTTCTGGGCTGATCTGCTGTGCGAATGTTTGCAAAAAAGGGGATGACTCTACGCCCTCTTTATAGTCGAGTTATCAACAACCTGTGTCGCCGCTGCACCACGAAGAAGGCATCGCATCACGTGCCCCTTAAGAATCCTCGTTCATAACGTCGCTTAACGGCCTGCAGCTTGTCTTACACCAAGACCTCAAAGGATCGTTATTGCTCCCCAACATCCCCAGATCTTCAAGGATCGACCCGAGCCGCTTTCGCCCGGGTAGTGTGGCATGACAGGGGCCTCGAGATGCAGGTACAGGGGGGGTCTTTCGTGCAATCGTGGAAAGGCGGACTCAAATTAGTACTGGGGTCTTTCACGAAAAACGAATGATCGGCCTACACTGCTCTCATGATGCATACTGCCTACTGACAATGGCAGAAGATAATATAGCGCCTCTGCCCGCTCTCTTGTCCCTCCCGCTCTTCCAGTCTTTTAAGTAAAAGAAGATTAATCTGTTCTCACTGCTCGAACATCGTAGGCCATTGAGATGTCCCGTAGTATCTTCACCAGTAAGGGCTCATAGTTGAATGCTTTGGCTACTACTAGCTAGCGACAGCTCAGATACCTATGTGGAGACAATGCATCTTTACCCACCCGAATAAGTGGGGAGAAGGTACAGCGCGGTCAATCGGAACCATAAACTTTCTACAACATCTCCAGAGTAAATACGAGCTGACTGCATTTCGATCGTCGGTCTATGCTGCTTTGCCGGACGGGTGCATTAGAAGAGTTACAATTTGATTCATAATAAACTGGGCTTTACTTGGCGCACCAATGGTTTGTTTCTACGGATCTCAAATTCTCACTACTTGATTTGCTTAGGGTCTGGGCAAGAGTCTAAGGAATAGTCTGACTAAAACAACAAGACAATTTGACAAAGATGATAGTCGTTAGACATGCACTTGTCAGCATCCAGTAGCTGGCCATGCGTAAGAGACGTCGGTTAAGAGACATCGGTTCCTCCTTGCGCGATTTTGTCCTCGGCTACAAGCCACCTTCTTAATGCAGCCAGTCTTGGCACATGAACAAAAGCGCCCGGCATTAGCGAGCAATTTCAGACTTCACGAAACACGTAGGAAGAAAAGTGGTCTGTCAAGAGAGTAGACTATCGGGCGTTTAGATGACTGATCAGCACAGAAATTACTCGGTAAGCATCGCATGCTGTTACCCGCTGATATCCCGACTGTTAACTACACACCTCTTGTCGACGCGGCCATATAATATCCTGTTCTTACGGGCGCGGAGTAAGACAAACGGAGATGGCCAATCTTGTTGAATGAGTGGAAGAAAATGTAGATCATTGAGTGGTTTTACTGCGAGTGCTCATTATCTTCATACCTCACTACCAAGCCTGTCCTCTCGCCCTCACTGGCTTTTCTACGAAAATTCGATCGGGATCTCGAATTTTCGAATGAGTATGATCGCGTGAGGTAGCTTTAGGTTGGAAACATGACCTCCTGACGGGAGCGTCAATGACGACGGGGGAAACCTCGAGGCTGCACTCACTCGCTGACATGTTGCTTAGCCGTTTACTATGAAAGAATCTGCAAGGAATAGTCTTTCTACTTACCAAGGGAGATCTAGCTCGTACGGAACAGTTCGGAACGTACCACGCGGTCCTTTAGTGAGAATTACTACCAAAGTTCAACGCCTCTGTCAAAAACGCTTCACAGAGTAAGACATGTTTCCTTTTCTTCTTATTTCTTTTCCGATGTCCACGGTAACGGACGCGTGGAGTAAGTCCATCGCAAAAGGTTCATGACCAAAACACGTTGTATGGACAATTTTCACGTGCGAGAACATCTCGTTATATGGTTGAGATTGTGTCACCAGGCGCCGGGCAGGTCCCTTGAAAGTAGAGCCCCTTCTTTTCTGATAGCGAACACGAGCGGCCCAATGGCCAGCCAATCCTGAAAAGGTACAATGGATGAAACTGTGACAGATTCCTTCTTACTTCGAACCCAACTTCCATTCACATATTGAGTGTGGCTTTGTAAATCCTTCAACTTGGGGGCTGTCAACCCATGCAAAAGACAGTCACGTGGATCGTGCTTACGCTGTTCACTGGAACAGCGGGTTTGCTGCCAGCATTTCGTCAACCCCGCCAGGGATCGCCCAAACAAAAACGACATTCTTGATATCTTAGCCAACTCGTTGAGCGTCAGAATGATTTGCGACTCCCAGACACAGTCCGCTTTCGTTAGTCGTCTGCCGCGCGAGGTTCGCGATGCTGTCTATTTCCAACTGTGGCGCTCATGCGGTCTTCGCCAGCATATTCTATGGCATGGCGCCGCGGAGGACAAGCACTTCTGTCGATGGTCGTGCACTACGGAGTATCAGGTCGAGGACGAACTACAACGCGACATTGAGAAGATGAGAGAAAAGCTCGGAGTCTCGCTGGGCCAGGAGATAGTGCGAGACCGGCATGACAACGCGCCACGGTACTGCAGACGACTGCAATCTCCATGGATGAATCATTGGCTCTGTGGCGAGCGCGCATTCGAAAAGCACGGTGTTTCAGCTATCCGTGGATCCAGCACCACGACAATTGTCTGCTGGAAAACAGAGAGGAAGGTTACGCCCCATCGACCGTGGGCAACCGCATACATTCCCATGCTATTGTCGTGCAAGGTCATGTAGGTGGCGACCCGTCATCATATGACTCCTGGCCATACCTGAATACTTACAACTTCAGCTCTACCGAGTGCCTTCAATCCATATACGAGTCGACAACGTTCATATTCACCGATCTGGCGACAGTCCAAATGTTCTTTGGCACCTGCGCCATACACCCGGCGACGAAGACGACTAAGACGGGGGTAATGCCCCCGGCGTTCTTCAATCATGCCCGAAGCTTCGAGCTGTCTCTGAGTCCGGACTTCCCGGCGCTGCTGATGTGTGCTAATTACGACCTCCCTGGTATCCCTCGTCGGCACGACGTCTACGACTTCCACTGGCTGCGGTTCGACGAGTTCAAGAATCTCAAAAACATTCGCATATGGATTGCAGCGCGATCCCTTACTTGCGGCATTGAAGCTAACAGTAGCTTCTGTGGCATCAAGGAGTTCGACGTCCAGGGGTTGAAGGACATGTTATCCTCATTCAAGACTATCGAATCCGTCACGCTGAGTACACCGCTGAGCCAAAAGATCGGCCCTCAAGAGGGCTATGTGGATATTGGTGCAGCGCCCGGTGTGCGACTTTACAAACGGGGCTCGGGAGACAAGTTTCATCCATTTCTGACATTGATAGAGCTGGATTGCGTATTTGATGGGCTCATTTATACCCAACCCACAGAGTGAGTGTTGCCCTTTCTCTTCCCAATCCCACGTACGTACTCACGAGGAATGTTTCAGGGAAGTTCAACTTGCACGCAGAGATGGCACTTATGAAGTAATGAAGGATGTATGATTGTGGCTGCACTGTAGCTTCCTGAGGGCCAACGGCAGCTTGATTGATTCGTTGCGCAGAGAAGCGCCGAACCGAACCAGGTTGTCTGGATAAAGACCCAGAAGACGCTTAATTTAGTCAAGCAAACAAAGCTAGGATAGTTGCATCCATCAACAAACAATCCATAGATGCAGAATAAGCGCAGTTGAGCAAGACTGTTTTACCGGCCTCGGGACTATCGCTTGAATGTAGCGGGAGCAACTATGGACTATGTTATTTCATGCCGCATTTCTAAATAGACTTCAAAAACGTACCCTTGGGGGTCTTGAAGAAATTGTGACCTTGGAGCCTGTAAGGCCGGCGCTTAACAGACATTGAAGTTGCGCGGAGGAGAATGGGACATCTCCCTCAGACTCCGATTCAATACGCGCTCGGCTACCCACGCACCCAAAATCAATTCTAAAGAGCAGGAGACATGCTGACCATTTTTCAGGCTGCCACTGAACGGGGCTGGTTGGAAGTCGTGACGGCTGGAGCTCTTGGCAATTAAAATCGGTAAGCTGACACTCAATTAGACATGGGGACCAGCTGCGTCTGAGTCTACATCGGGCAGGCCTCCAATGCAATTGGCCAGGCTTTATCCGTGCCGCCTTCAGGAAGATGCGAACCCCTGGATAAGTGCGATCCTATTTTGGATTGCGGCGCGCAAAGCATTCAGGATGCTGCTGCTACAGGGCGCAGTTCCTGGGCAACAACAAAACGAGACATATTCTTGATCAGTGGGTTATTCAACTGCATCTGCGCTTCTAAAGGAACGCATTCGGCCGAGATCTTACATCCCCACGAGGCCAAGGTAACATCAACTTGGTGCGTTCCTCTAGGCTTCGGGTGATAATTGACAAGCAAGGATGAAGACCCGCTCGTGAACAAAATTAGAATATGGGAATAGTTCGAGGTGGCTCAACTTCATTGCGGTCTATCATGACCTAGCATGATCTGTTAACATATGGATATATAAAGGCAACTCTCAATAGCTGTCTTTGGACACTCTCACTAAAACCACAAGCTATTGTACTTGAAACCATTCATCATTTCTCACCTCTCCTTTTGTCCGAGCTTCTGTACTGCGTCGTTGCGAAAAGATGAGGGCATTCGCGTATTTGCCATTACTCGGCAGTCTGCTCTTTGCTACCACCAGCGCTCTCCAGACATCCGAAATATCTCGCAGAGATGAGAAATTGGATCAGTTTTACAACGCCATGGCCGAGGACGGCACATGCGTCATCTACATTGACAAAACAGTCAAGAACGACGGCCTGACCCCTTGTAGGACATTTTGCAAGGAAAAGAGTCAGCCAGAAGACAGGGTCGGGGTGAGTGGTTTCCCTCAAGGGTTTACGGAATGATCTGGCCTTGCGAATTTCGCTAATCATATCAATGAACTATAGTGCCACTCTGACCATATCCCCAACGGAGAAGGGCCGTATCCCCGAGACCCTGACGGTTACGAATGGTTCCCGGGCGACTGCTTCTGTGCCGAAGAGATTGACCCAGTCGCCGAGGCGTTCATCATTCCAGTCATCGAGGGCCTGGCAAAGCTCGACGAGATCATCTGCGGTGTGTTTGTTCAGGCCGTTGTCGAGAGCATCAACATCGGTTTCGCCCTCGTCCCAGGCGCCGGCCAGGCCGCAGCCTCAGCACGGGCAGCGACGAAGGCAGCCGTCGAGGGCGCCAAGTCGTTCGCGGAGAACTCGCTGAACCCGACCGACTTCTTCGACGGCTGGGTCAAGAAGAGTTGCGGCATCGACAAGATCGAGCTCGATTACGACAGCACCTTCAACTCGCTGGTCAACGCGCCCGATTCAGTCGGGACCAGCACGGGTTGCAAGCGGAAGAAGAAGGGCGACTGTAAGACGCTCGATTCCAAGCCGGACCCGAAGACAACCAAGAAGGACGATGCGCCGAAGACTACGAAGAAGGAAGAGCCTCCAACTACGAAGGATGCCGGTCCGACAACAACCGCTGGGCCAGATGGAGGCCTTACGACCAGCGACAAGCCGCAAGCGACAACGACCAGCACCAGCAGTGCGAACCCCAGCGAGACGGCGGTTACCTGCGAGTCGTGCCGCTCGTCGAAGGCGAAGAACGCAGCGCGCAACGCCCGATGGGGATCCATGTTTGTGCCGCGGGCGGCTGGCGACTCTTGCATCCTGGACAGCCCCAAGAGTGAGAGTGGCTGCACCGCCTCCGGCCTCCAGGCCCGTGACGGCCTTCTATCGGAGAGGGCGCTGACCAAGGACGATCCGAAGGTTAATGTTGCTGGCATGACATTCTTTATTGACTGTGGCAAACATAAGCCGTGTGCGGACGCGATGACGGATAGTAATATTGACAAGTACTATTACCTCGAGGGCGATGCTAAATGCGGCGGACATCTGAAGTTTGGTACTAAGAAAGACGTCGGCGACACGAAGAAATTCCAGAGTATGTTTTGCCCCCTCTTGTAGTTCTTCGGTTTCGTGTTGGTGTGTAGCTAACATTTAAGCTTAGACGACCACGTGTACGAAAAGCAGACACTAGCCAGGTTCTTCGAGTGGCTCGGAGACGGAGATTTGACTCCTATCGGTATGTCCATGAAGCCACAGTCTTCCTGGGTCGCAGAAGTTCTCTTGGATGAGAACAACCCTCGAAACCACAAGCTGCAATCACGTAATACACCCCTCGGCATCCCGGCGGGAGGGGCGCCGATTGATGATGTCCTTGCCTACGCCATTGCACGATCCGATCCCCTATCTGAGCGTAATGGGGGCATGCCGCTGGGCCAGACGACGAAGAACTTCGCTCTCGTAGAGGCAGAAGTCAACGAACACAAGGGGACTTTTTTCGGTGAAGGCCAGCCGACTGGTCTCACAAGTAGCCACCCAAGCGCGGCTAACCTGAACAGAAACTGGATCAGAAGTGTAAGTGATACTACCTTCACCGGATATGAATAACAATTGACTTTGCGTGTGTCTTTCAGCATGCCGGCGTTTTCCACTACCTCAGATACGCTCATACCCAACCCAGCACCAAGGAGAACGTCTGGAACAAGTGGATGCGCGTCTCAAACTGGATAGACTTGGTCCTCAACGAGTTCGACCAGACCTACACCTGGGGATCACAACCTGATGAGCCAACCCGCAATGGGGGTGGCAACCCATCGCTGCGGTCCTTCTACGCCTACTGGATCGACACATATCTCGGTGGCATCGAAGGAAGAGCACAGATCTGGGCCGTCGAAGCTCAGACAGAGTTTAAGCTTAAGTATGGCAGCGACAATACCAACGCTGCAAAGCAGTGGGTGGATAAGGCCTTTGGAACCAACGGCTTCGCGACACGAGCGAAGATGGCGTTTCCCAGGCAGCCTGCTGGGGCTGCATCTCCGTACGGGGCCTACGGGAACGCCGCTATGACCTTGGACAGGGACGGCAACACGGTGACGAACATTGGCGCCCCGGCGCTGCTGTGATACAGATGCTCGTGGTTTAATGGTCAGACGTATATAGAGCCGTGGGCGTTGCTGTTTTTTCGTTTTTGTCTTTTTGGCAATGGGCGGTGTTGTGCTCTTTCAGCTAGCATATGAATTCTGAATACGATCTTGTGTTTGTTTCCGTAATACATGATTTTTGGTTCCCATCAATGTTCTTGTCCATCAGCTAGGCCCCCTCATGTTGCTCGACTTGCTGGATGGTCCCTCCAGCCTCGGCCTCTCGTCGTCACTTCTCCAAGTCGCTGTAGATCCTCCCGTTCTCAACATATGAATCGTAGAAATATTCGACGAAGCTCATGTAACTCCATAGCCTATCACCCAAACACTTGCCCGTGTATCGCGCAATATCATAATCGGGACCCCCAAGCCCCTCGGCCGCGACCTCGGGCCTCATACCGAAAGACACGGTAAGAAAAGCGCCACCCCCCGGCTCTGCTGCGCCAGGGTTGTCAATGATGATGATTTGGTATTCCCACAACTCGCTGAAGTTCGGAGGAATGAAGAAGTCGGCCGTGCCGGAGGCGTTTCGCATAGCGACCTCGGCGCGATGGTGCGCAGCGCATCGCGCCACGCGATCTGCTTCAGACAAGTCGGCGGGAAGCGGGAAGCCGTGGATATCGATGCGATTCGGCGCTCCGCGTCTGTCGCGGTCCCGGCGCGTCTTTTCTTCAATTTTCTTTGCTATTCCTTTGATGTACTCGCGGTCGCCGGCCGCGGGCGTGGTCTCGTAGATCTGGATGGACCACTTAGGTCGAGTGGAAGCGTCTGGCGGCGTCTGGGTATCGGGGCCCGTTTCTATCATTTCCCACGCCGCGTAGCAGGGCTTGCCGTCATGGCTTGGGGCCTCTTCAACGATGGTGCGGGGGTAAACCTTTTTGCCCATGATGCTTTTGTGCAAAAACAAATGCTCAGTGTTTGGGTGAGGCAATGCGAGAAGAAGGTGATCGAGAAAATCAGGATGTCGCTCGCTTATGTGCTTTGGCTTCTAGAAGAGCGTAAGGGACACTGTGTAAGCTGACTAAAGCTTGCGAGATCGACGGTCTAGGTTGGTTGAATGAATGGGTTGACTTAATGATAATTGTGTGGGTAGAACTAGATGCTGGGTTACTGATTTAGATGTATGAATAGAGCCAGGGAGAAAGGATGGTGAGAATGTTCAGGGTACTGGTGACTTTTTATTTTGCTCATCGCCATTGGATTACTATTTTTGGTTCTTTGTATCTTGTACTCAGCACAGCACTGGAGCCTAAATTCATTTGCTTGGCTGCTCCACCCCTACCTCTCCTGCTGCTGACCATGTTCATCCCAAATTCACTTCAAAGATCACTTCACCGTTTCAAATCATTTCAAAATTTCTAATTCGAATTGCTAGGGGAGCCAATTTCATTGTACGAGATGGCGACTAGCCCACAAAATGCATCCCCATTCTCCATTTTCTCAGTTTTGGTTATGCTCTGGGACATCGAATATGACTCTGACGGAGACATTTACGAGGGCCAGGATGGACTGGGCTAGAGAAACCTCTATGGCGAACCCATGGGGCAAGTGAAAAGGCCGATGGACCAAATACTGTGTAAAAGCAATCCATAATCACTGTACTGTGACATAGAAGTCGTATCTCAGCAACCCGCGTCCCTGTAGCCACCAGCTCCTCCGTCATTGCTTGAAAGTAGACACCGTTTAGCACGAGTTACGAAGAATAGTCTCGCATCCATCGATCCATGAGATCTTGAAGTTCTGGTGGTAATCGGCCCCAGGGCCAACAGGGTGCCAGTAGACCTCCTTGTCTCCTGCCTTTATTGTCTTACCAGCTGCAGAGTGCAGACAATCTGCAGCCATTTGAAGACCATCCGTCTTGCTGACCATCATGCACGTCGTACTGGCTGTGCTTGTCGTGGCAGATTCTCTCGCCTAGGGCTGGCGCAGGCGGAGCTTTTTCCGGCTTCTCAACCTTCCATGTGAATGAACTTGCCGCAGCCAACATCGACAGAAGCATCATAGAACACGCGGTCGCCCGCCGAGCCGACCCGTGACTTTGACCAGCCCCTGAACTCGTCGGTGGAAAGGCGGAAACGCAGATTGGCTGCCCCCAAACCGCATCCTCCGAGGCATTCATCCTATCAGGCCATGTAATCAATGCTTCAGGGTTTGCTGTGCCTGGTTTCGCGCCGAACGAAACCACTGAATTCTGCTATCAAGAGATGAACTTTTGTAAATGGGATCATAAGACCCAAAATCCGCGCCGCACCGGATAAGAATGTATTCAATCTTTTTCGTTCCCTTGGGGCAAGGGAATTGGCGCTCGTATAGCCCAAGGCCAAGACAAGTGGGCAATTCTATTGATAGCCACAACCTGCTCGACGCATCTGATGGCATGAGTCTTTCAGATGATCAGAAATAATCATGTGTACTGTGTACCATGCGTCTGGAATTTTCACGGTTTTTCCGTTTATAAGAAACGTCAGTTTCCTTCATCTCAAATCGCGGCTTCACCACTGGAATCATACAGAACCACACCATACCTTCAGCTGTCAACTATCTCAGAGAAAAAGTATTCTGTATAACCTTTTGGGCTCTCTTGACATTTCTTATCGTCTTCGCAATGCGCCTACTTCAGGTCACGGTTCTTGCCCTCTATGCGGTGTCTGTCGTTGAAGCTGCTACCAAAGTCATTTGGACTCTTCACAAGTCTTGCTGTAAGTCGTTGTGTTCTCATTCTCACATACCCTTAATTCCCTGAATCAGTATTCACTGATCATTGGCTTCCGGAGTTATGGACTTCATGGAATAAGCTGACTATTCAATAGACAGGAAGGTGAAGGATGCCGACGAAAACGGCAAGAAAATACCCGAAGACGAATTATTCGATGAAGAACTAGCTGATGCTATGATAAAAAGTGTCAATGACGCCAAAGCCTGGGCCAAGAGAGCTGCTTCTAAGATTACATTGTCAACTCTCCCGGGCATCGGTCAAATAACTGGTCTTCCTACCAAGCTCGCCATCGCACCTCTTGTTGGCGGGCTGGAAAACAACAACACTGCTGCTAAGGAGATTAGAGGTAAGTGGCTGGATAAACGTCAATCATTGAGACAGTGCCGGCTAACACGATGATCTTCTTATCCAACAGACAGATTCAACAAGATTGCAGACATGGAAGGCCTTGTCGGCAGCGATGGTGACAAACTAGGCCGCTTCAGACAGTCCAGGGCCTGGATAGATCTTGGGAATAGCGACAAACATTTCAATGACTTTGTAAGTCTTGCCCCATTCGATGCCATATCACCCGCACGAGTGACGGGGCAGCCCTAAACGGCATGTCCTGAGAACCAAGGCTCGTCGTCGACGGCCACCACCGTGCCCCGTTCCATCCATAAGCTTACTGATGTTCCCGGATTATCACCTGCTGACCAGAAATTGTCACAGTGCCAGATCCCGCAGGTGGTCCCTTCGACAAGTCGTACGATGTGGTGCGGAAATATCATATGTTCTAGCCTCACACGCTCGAAAAGTTCATCGAGCAGGAAAACTCTGAGGAAATTGGGGGAGACTGGGAAAAGGTCCCGACTCCACGCACATGGCGATCACACAGAGAGACGCCCATCCAACGGGTGGCCGCAAGAGAATAGCTGAATCCAACAATTTTCACCCGCTCTGGACCAAGTTCCAGCGGTCCAGGAACTTTGGGGTTGGATTGAGGATGATTTCACTGAGGTGAGAAAGCCCGATGCGCTTGAAGATTTTAAGAGCAAGGGTACAGCGAAAAAGCCTCCTGTGTACACTCGCCCAATGGACGGATTGCTTTCCAAATCACTTACGGCAAACAAGTTGCATGAGGTATGTCCAAAGCCTGTTGTCTCTCTGGTCTGTGCCATGATTCTGATTACTCAATTCAGTTCTTTGACCTGTCATATTTCGATAATATGCTTGATGCTCCAAATGCGTATGGATGGATGAACAACGTCAAAAATAACGATCGCGAAAACCCGGACTTGTATGCTATCATCGGCGCGGTCATCGAGTTGATGAACAGAGACGGTCAGAAATACTCAGTGTCGGCGGAAGGCGAAGTTTCCCCCATGTCTTGATTAAGTGATACGGGAAGCTTTCGCATCTATTCGAGGACTCTGAAGAAGCATCGTGTGGGATAAAGGCAGCTCTGGGCCTGCAATCTGGACTACAGGATAGGTATACGAGAGAATTGGGATGAAAGACTCTTAGTTTCTAGACAGTTCGAAGTTTTGTGCATCAGCACGGTATTGTGTTTCATACAATCGTGGCTTCCAAGTGAATCAATAAGAATCGGTTTCCAGAGCCTCAGCAATCTTTGCCCATAGTCCCTTGCGCAGAACACCTCCTAGCCAAACATTGCCATCCGCATCTCTGCCTACCACGTTGGAAGCATTTCGGACGCTGAGTCCCTTGGAGATTGTATCGCCCATGACAAAGGATGGCTTCCCCAGTCGATCGGGACGCGTGTTCGAGTCAGCCCCCTTCTTGATCACTGCTGCGGAGAAATCTGCTTCGAAGAACTTCGCCTTTGACCAGTTCGAGACCGTGATCATCTGAATGCCACCATCACCATACAGGGGGAAGCCTATGGCCTTCTGGGCGGCAATTCGGGCTTCAAGTTGCTCTCTGCTACCTTGGTCAATGATGGCTTTGCGAACGGCCCAGGCGGTGTAGCTAAGCGGATTGGTGAGGATATCCTTCGCCGATGAGATTGCCAACACTGCGGTAACCGCATTTCCAACGTAGGCTCTCTGTGGTGGGAGGTAGTCGTCGGCTAGGGCAGAACGCATTCCGAAAGCATTCATGATGACGATGGTCTGGTTTGACGTCTTAGGTAGGTGCCGGATAAACAGGCGAGTTATGAAAGCGGACACAACATTGCCTTCACTAGCAAAAGCTGTGGCACTGCCGGCATTTTGAGCCTTAACCTCCTGATTTACCAATAACTTCAGCTTTTTCAAGTACGTGGCAGGCATGCAGACTAGTTTTGTCTCCTCTTCCCGGTAGTATATGGTTTCCCAGATCTGGCGGAAAACGAACCATGCCATTTGCCATTTGGACAACAGCTTGTCGGCCAACACGTACTCCTCTTTCGGCTTCGTTCCAAGATCTGCCAGAGGGTCGTCATCGAAGCCATGAAACGGCTTTATATCGTTCTCGCGCCCATCTAGCATTGCTGTCCATGCTGTAATCAGTTCTTGGCGTCCCAGGGCGTCGAACAGAGTATGCAGCCAGTTAAGGGATACAAGCGTGGCGTTGTTGAACGATACAATGTGCAGAGCAAGTTGCGGCCTGTCGTAGAAGATGTAGTCATCCAGGCTCTTCGGTCCGTTGGAAGCATGCGAAAACTCTAGGAAATCGGTGGAATCCCCGACAACGGCTGGCTTTAAGCTGGGTTTTGGTAACCTTGAAGCTAGAGGGTGCTCTTCGACATCCACTTGAAACTTGACGTGAGAGTAGGCGATGGCTGGCCTCTTTGGACCATACTCAGCAGGTATGTGGTACTCTAGCTTTTTGTTCGCCTGAGAATTGTTCAGCGACCGCGTAAGATTCAGTTGACAAGAGTCTCAAATCGTATGCATCGTACATTGAGTCTCAACCGTGCTCCCAGCTTGCGCCAACCATCGCGTTCAAGGAGTTTCTCCAGAGAAACTCTCAATTTGTCAGGATCGAGAACGTCGTCAAAGCGCATCATGAACAACATGACGATGCTTTTATTTACGAAATTGTCATCGCCGGCGCTCAGCGGGACAATAGTGTCCGTCGGGACAATGCTAGGGACCTGCGGGCTTCTGAAGAACGGAACCATAGCGAAAATCTCGGGTAAACCGCGATGGATTTGAAAGAAACACGGAAATGTGATCGTGTGGTGTTTGTGTTTTCTTTCTTTTTTGCTGCTGATAAGGTATTTAAGCGCGTTCCCACCTGCATCCCGCCGCTTGTGGCCAGGTCAACACTTGGTGGAGCCGCACCCTTACCGTCTTGCGTCTTGGCATGTCTGTGTCCAATCGCGAAGTCCATTTCAGTCAAGGAAGAAATCCAACAAACTGCTAACCGAGCGGAATCTTCTTCAAAGGAATCTGTAGCTTCTCTGGAGGAATGACAGGTCCGGATCTTATGGCCCTCTCAGCGAAAGACGCCGTTCATTTCCCATGTCTCTGCGCTCACCAGATTGGACAGAAGATTTGGTGATTTCGACGAGAGGTCCCCCGTGTTTTATTAGTGACCTGGTCGACAGCTTCACATCTCCAGCTTTGTCTTTTCCCATTCCAATCACCAAAAGTGTGCCGTCAGGCAGGTCAACGCTGTCATTTGGCAGTATATAATTCATCGGATGCAAAATGGTAATCTTTCGACGAAATCGCGAAGCGGCCTTGTCCGGGCGGGTCTAGACGAATCCGACAGGACAAAAGATCCATTGGGAGAGGAGTCATAGGCAACGAGAAGTACGAGTTGCCCGAATTGGAATCGAATCCGGAGATTAAACAAAATCGGGAAATAAAAGGCTCAATAGATCTCACTGCAGCATACGCGAAACCATGCGGTGGTCTGCTACCTGTGGCACAAATACAAACCAAGCGTGAAGACTATCACACGTTGACATCTATTTAATCATTGCCTGAACACTTGAGAATGTCGTCGTTTAGAACGGGTAAATCTTTGTAAGTCGGATAAGGTCAGAAACACAGGGAACGCACTAGTTTTGGCTCGGAGATCTCGGAGAATCCAAATCGGAGATATGGGACCACGGTCGGTCAAGGTCTCCTTGGCATTGAAAGCGAACCAAAGTATTCATCATCTCACCGGTGGCTGTTCATCAACCAGCCAGCCCGATACAAGCGACAGAACTTCCCCCGGTAAATCGAACGGCGCAAGGTGACCAGAATCGAAGATCTCGGCGTAGGTTAGACTGTCGTATGACTTCCATCGACCAACACGTTTCGAGCCGTGATACCAAGGTAGATATTCCCGAAACCGAAAGAACGGATGACCGTTCCATTCCAAGCCTTCGTTAACAAGCCTTCTCATACCTGCTGCGTTGCAATACAGATCTTTGTCGCCAACGTAAATGAGGACTCGAATTCCCTGAAAAGTTACGAGATTCAGCTTCAGCAACCACACTGTGGCAGACAGTTACGTGTAAAGATAACATATGTGGAAAGGATGGGAGTTGCACTGGAGGTGGCCTACCGAGTTGAGAAGATAGTTGACGTATTCCGCACTCGACTTCCATAAATCTCCGATTTCCTCCCACAGGTTGAAGACATCGAAAGAGACACCAAAGAATGGTGTCTCTTCCGGTACCCCGAGGGCTTTCTTGACGATGCTGCTGTTTAGGAAGTTGTCTATATGAGCCATTTCCGGGTAACAGCCCAAAGGATCGTCACCGCATGTGCGACGCCAATCATACGGGTTACGGTGCATCTCGTTGATGGCAACCTCAGCCATTTCGGAGCATAGCTTCTGTGCGCTTTTGCATTCGGACGAGGTCCAACCTTTCGTCTCACAGACTCCGAGATTCTTCTCGCACCATAGAGCTCTCGGAGCCCATTCGAGACATTGTGATGTGTTGAAAGGTCCGTCGGGGCCAGAGCACAATGCCTCGAAGGTTCCAGGGTTCTGCACGGGCTGACGAACTAGACCATTGCCGATCATTACACCCTTAAGATTGATTTTCTGGATACCTTCAAGCACCCCGCGAGACAAGGGACGTTGTGCAGGATCTTCGTCCCTGCCTCCATCGGTTTTCTCTTGGTTGCGCAGAATCTCCGATGCCAGTGCCGGCACCCAAGAGCCTCCGTACGACTCTCCGGCGATATAAAAGTCGACCTCTCTCAGAAGAGGGAATGCAGTGAGAAACTGATTCAGGAAAGTGTGCATAGCTCGCGATGCCTCTGTCAAGCCTTGTGGTACCCTTGAGCCGCTTGAGAACCCGACGCTGATCGGCTGGCTAGGAAGGTGAATAATCAGTACCAAATTTGCCCAGGACCTTGATAATTTGCAATATCAATGCTGTATACGTACTCCACGAAGAGAACGGTGGCATTCTTGTTCCATCCAAACTCATTTTCGACCGTATAATCTCCCTCAGGAGCTATTCGGCAGGGGCCTAACTCCATGAGGTTTCCATAGCCTGTAGAAGAAGCACCAGGGCCTCTGGCATTTGACAAACTATTAGCAAAGCGATTCGGTGAAAGCAGCATGGTGAAGTAGTGGCATACCCTGTCATCCATAGAATAAGCGGATCCGATGACGGATCATTCTTGGAATCGAAAAGCCAGAAGAACATGTGACTTTCATCATCGCCTATGCTGGAGTCGATGAATCCCGAGACGCCCGGGGTAGAACTGTTGCAAACTTGAGAGGTCTCGTTGCTGAGACGAATTGAGAACGATGGCGTGCCTTGAGTTGCAGCAAACTTAGATTTCGTTGGTAGCAGGGTGGACTTGGGTGGGATGACGCTGCTGGCCGTGGCACAAGACAGCATCAGAATGATTAGTCCCACCGAACGGAATAAGCCTCGGCCGATCGGAGTTGCTTCCATGACACACATTTCTCCGTCTTGTTCTCGGATTGGATTTGATGGAGTGAGCCCGTATGTTCGAAGGCTTCTCTTTAGCCTTAAGCTGTTGTATCATCAAACTCCGGGGACATTGCGTGGGATGTACGCATCGGCGCTCTCGCTGACCACATTGGGAAATGTCAACCGCCCTAATAAGTCCAAAAGGGAAGGTCAATAACCACCCAGAAAATTGGGGAACGATGGATGAACCCTTCCAATACAACGGCCACCAAAAGAGCGTTTGCAGCCACATTACATGAAGAAAGCCCCCATCAATGCGATTGTCCTATTGCAGGGCGGTTTCTTCAGTACCACAGACGTCCTATCATTATTCATTAAGAATTTCTTCTATCTTCTGCTGTGTTGCTATACCTGGTTATCTCTTGGAGCATTAGTACAATGCCTTTGCTAGCCCTATGCTGCGCTCTCGTCGCAGCCGCCACGGCTAGCGCACTCGGTTTGTATCCCGGCTCGGGCCCCGGCCCCGGCGACCAGAAAATACTGGGTGGGGCCCGGCCGCCGGTGCTAGCGGAAGAACAGCCCGCACCGTTCACTCTACGAAAACAACCCAAAGAACTTTGTGATGCAGGGTCACAATACTGGACCGGTGTTGTCAATGTAACCGATCATAAATCCATTTTCTTCTGTGAGTAGAAACGTTTCAACACGACAAGAGGCTGGTATCACTTTTGATCCAAACTAATGATATTGCGTAGGGTACTTTGAGAGTCGGCATGGTCCTGAAAATGCCCCTTTGGTACTTTGGATGAGCGGGTATGTCATCGACAACTTCCCAGAAGCGAAGGCTCACACCCCCTTAGCGGCCCAGGAGCAACGGGCGAACTAGGGCTTTTCAAAGGTATCGGCCCGTGTGTCGTCAACGAGGATGGAAATTCTACAAAGACTCTGGAATACTCGTGGATTGACTACGCAAATGTTGTTGTCGTCGAGTAAGTCACCATTTCCCCGCGCCTGGGTGCTTACTGACAAGGGTTTTCTCCTCTAGCCAACCGGCTGGAGTTGGCTTCTCACACATTACCAACCGCAGTCATATTCCAGTGAGCCTCGAGGAGGGTGGCCGCGATATTCACAAGTTTCTCAGAACCTTCACCAACGTTGTATTCCCTGAACACAGTGAGCGACCGCTGCACATTGCTGGCGAATCTATGGGAGGTCACTATGTCACCGGCTACACGCATCACATCATGCGCTCGGAAAGAGAGATTGGCGACTCTGGAAAAAGTAGTGCGACATACAAGCCGCTGAATATCGAATCTGCTATCATAGTAGATGGCTATGTGGATAGCACCCGACAGACTGTAGGCTACTTCGACTTTTTCTGTTCAGACTGGCGCCGAGACGGCCGCAAGGCGCCGCTCATGAACCGCACGGCGTGTGACTTAATGGAAGCTGCAGTGCCTCACTGCGAAATTCTTGGACAGAACTGCCGTGAGACATACGATAAGGAGGTTTGCCTCGCGGCCGCTATGTCTTGTGACGAGACTGTGGGGGCGCCCTATGCTGCGGATGTCAGACCTGGAGGTTGGAACCCGTACGACAGTAAGTTAGATTTCATCCAGGGTTTTTGAAGGATGTTTCTGTGCTCAATATTGCTACATCACTCTGCATTCATCTCAGATTGAGGCCATTGGTAACGTAACTGACTTCTCTTCCGACCTAGGTCGTCTGAAATGCCAAAAGCCCCCGCTATGCTCGGATTTCGACAAAGACGCAACCTTTGAGTTCTTCAATCGACCCTGGGTACAGGAAATGCTAGGGTTCCCGAACACGTCGTTCGAATTGATCGACTTCGACACTAATGGGAGGTGGACTGAAGCAAAGAACGTATTTCTTCCCGTTACTAGGGAATTGACGTGGCTCCTTGACAACACCGACATCCGGATCCTTTTCATCAACGGCAACAATGATATTATTATGTGGGCCACATCCTTTGACTTTTCCTGTTAAATCATCGTGGCTGGTGCTGATATTTCTCTTGAACAGTAATACGCCGGGTCAGATTCGCATGCTAGATGAGCAGCCTTGGAAAGGACAGGCCTCATTTCGCGCAGAGAGCTTTAGCGATTGGCATTATCAACGAGGGGACTTGGTATCCTCTGCCAAAGACGTAGATACATCAAGAGGCGGAACATTCAAGGGCAGTGGTCGGCTTTCTCTGTACACTGTAGATGAAGCAGGGCACTTTGCGCCGTTTAATCAGCCAGAGGCTGTGGGCGCGGTGGTGCGAAAGTGGCTTCAAATCTAGGGAAGATAGAAGGTGTCCCAGCCATTGATTACTTTTCTCTTGTCACAGAAGGATTTCGGCTCAGGGACTCTGAACAAAAGAGGATAAGGTGTTTTCTAGTTTGTGTGACTTCTTCGCGCAACGCTCAGCTTTCAAACTCCTTTTCAAAGCACAAAAAGTGGAACTGTCATTTGGATAGTAGCAATGTATGTAAGAAGAAAACACAACGACACGACCAAACATGTTTCATTGAGTCCAAAGTGTGAGGCTTTCGGTGAGCTAGACCTGGCAAGTATCCTTCAGCAAATTTCAGCCACGCATCCTAACGACGTGCCCACGTCGGCCACCCCAGCAATCTGAAGAATGCTCAGCACAACATACCCAACGCCCTCACCAGCTACTCCACCTGCCGCAACAGCGTAAATAAATCTCTCATGCGTTCTTGGAGAGTATCGCTTCCACAGATGTGCAGCCACAGCTCCGATGGTAACCGTCAAAGTCACTGAGGACCCTGGAATGGTCATCGCCAAGCCCACAAGTGACATGTTCGGAACCCAAACTTGAAAAGCGCTGAGGCTTTTGTGACCGACAAGGTATCGCTTCAGGGCAACACTCCCCACCCCAAGAAGCGTCATCAATATAGAAAAGATCCAGCTGGACTGAGATATGGGAAAGGTGTCCATGAAGATTGCCTGAGTGACGACGCGCCAGGATGTAACTGCTGGAAGAGTGAACTGGCAGGTCGTTGCCTCGGCATCGAGAATGCATGGAAATGCCTTTGCAAATAAGAGGAAGATCGCTGGCGACAGGAACACAGCGACGAAAGTGCCAATCATCTGCGCATGCCATTGGAGTCGTGCCGGAGTGCCGAGCAAGAAGCCGGTGCGGAAGTCTTGACAAAGCTCACCTGCCTGTTGAGCAGCCGCCGAGCTTATGACACATCCTGCGAGGTTGATCCGAGCTACTGATTCATAGCCTCGTTGCTGAATCTCATGGCGCAGGATGCCACCTGTGATGAATTGAGAGCCCTTCGCAACGGTTGTGATGGGTGTTGTACCCGAGGCGCCATAAACCTGAATGACGACAAAAGACCACATGAAGCCGAGAGAAAGATTGAGTAAGTTCAGTGCTGGCGGGATACCGAAGACGTATTTGAAAGCCACAAGGGCAAAGATGACAGAGGCGAGTGTCACTGATGACCACTCCCACCATCGCACTTGATATTCGGGAGCGACAGGATCTGCAATTTCCCCGGCGATTTCCCCTTTCTTCAGAACCATCTCTGCACCTGCACTTGCGTCTCTCCGCCGAGTGACCCTAGCTTGGACATTAAAGATACCGTACTTGGCCATCCGTGCAAAGTTCTTTGCTTCGAGGAGGATTGTCGTGAGCGAGACGCCAAGCATCATGAATGTCGCGGGCCAAAGCATCCAGTAACGTGGGGAAGGCGTTGTGCTGAACTGAGTCGGAATGAAAGCGTTGTACGTGAGAAGCTCAGGATAGTCAGGTGCATTGGGTATGCCAACGGCAGCGCCTTTGTGGACAATTATCGGGCCCACCACTCCCCAGGCGAGTACCGTCCCCAGTAAATATGATAAAGCCGCGTTCAAGTCAATAAGAGCGCCTATCCCGATCATGGAAGGTGACCACGACCACGAGAACCAGCCCCAACTGATGGCAGAAATCACAGACCGTCCTCCCCATTTGAAAATCCACCATAAGGGATTCCAGGTGTAAAGGATGCCGGGAGCGTATGATGTAGCCACAGACCAAATCAGAGAGAAGATAAACGAGATGCTGATGGCCTTGACGTGTTGTCGTGCCTGTCCTGTGCTGCCTTCGATCGAATGCAGCGTCTGAATCGTGATCGCAGACGCCGTTCCAAGCGGGAAGTACAGGCTGAGTTGACGTGCAAGGCGGAGGATGAATAAGTTGCGCAGCGGCACGGTAAACCCAAGTCCCCAGAATCCTGCAACAAGGGCGAAGCAAATCATTCTTCCAAAGTCCGATTGCGGGGTCGGCCCCAGGAGATGTAGTTGGTACATGGCAGGGACACCGCTCATGAACATGAAGCCAATGCCGATGCATCCCAGGGCGGCGGCTTGAATGATGTTGTTCTCATGAGGCCCGAAATCACCGCTCAAGAAGGGAACCTAGGTCATGAGTAAAGATTCGTTAACTGGAAATCCCATGGCCGGTCATATGGGTGAGAGCTAATCGTACCTTTGACTTTTCCAGAGCTTTGCAAATAGCGTAGCCGAATATGGACGCAAATAAAGTGGCATCAGCGCCAAATCCGGTCATCAGACCTGCGAGCCCCGAAGATCATGATTAGTGCGGTTTCTCTGAGGCTGGAAATTCCATGTTGGTCACGAACCAAGATAAAGATTTGAGCAGTTGATGACCGAGCCCAAGAATATACCTGTCGCGACGGCACGCACCGTCAAGATTCTTCTTCCATCGTAGGGCTTCACTCCAGGAAGAGGTTTGAACTGATCCTGCTCCTCTGTGACGCCTTCAATGACGCTCTCGGCTTTTTCAATATTGGTCTCTTTCTTTCGTTCTCTATCATCCTTGAACATGGTGTCGTCGAGCTGGCTCTCAAATTCAACTCTTGAGTTGGAACGCATGTTGGGGTTTTCAGAGTTGCTTGCTATCATGGCGCATGTGACAGTTGAGAGTAATGGGCTACCTACACAGTTTGATAGCAATCCGTCATATCTTTTGAGGTTTCTCTTGCAGATTTGGGCGTCTTATGCACAACGACAATGATATTCAAAAGGTTCACAATCATGCTCAATGAGAGCCCTTGCATCAAGTGTGTTGTTATCGACCAATACCAGTGTCAGTGCCATACATCGTTATCACGCAGGCGTCATGATAAGCTGGTGAGGCCAACCAAGCCCCGTGATAAATTCTACATTGCGACAACGACTGTACTCTAGCTCCTGACTTCCCGTTGGAGTCAACAACAACGCTGCGTACTTGCATCATGCAGTTCTGGAAAGGATCTTATGGCTGTCAATGCATCTGCATGGGCGATTTGCCGGCACTAAGATAAGCTATGTGCGTCCCAGGTATGTGATAGCCAGTCCGAGTGTGCGCTAAGAGAAACCAGCTGAATTTAGGATACCGGTTTTCACGACAGCATGATAACAGCTTGGGGTGATCAGTCGGCTTACACGGTGTTCTTCGCCGTGCGTTCTCGTTGACCCGATTGGGTTAGATCGCCAACTCGAACACGCGTTGTCACATCCATGTAAGGTTATTCGCGGCCCAAGTAACGGTGACCGTTTCCGCGTTTTTGCCATTTTATCTATCGCATATCGGAGGACATGGATCCAACCCGGATGTTTGCCTCGAACTATGCCTCTTAGTGTCGAGGTTTTCGATTTTGGTCTTTGCCGGTATCCCATGTTTTGCGACCCAATTCCGCACGCCATGTACTGCAAGGATATCCGCTGAAAGTGGGGATTCCAAACCAGGGGGCAGGGTAGCTCCGCGGAGGCAAACCAACAATGTAGAATCAGTTGTTTCCCCGCATTCACAATACTCCTATCTGGGCGGTGCCAGGTTCGCGGCCGAACTCTTATCGCTGTTGAGATGGCTATGATCGTCTGTGATTCAACATGAACCTTGGATTCGCCCACAGCTACATCTCTGAGCGATTTGCGATCTAGTGTCTTCGCGTAATTGTGTATGAAAACTCTGGCCATCTGTCACACTCCTGGACCATCACTCGCCCAGCTTGGCACCCTTCCGTCATTATGTACGATCCCGCACCGGCTAGACCTAAGAAAACAGACATTACCCGAACGAAAACGGGTTGTCTCCAGTGCCGACGTAAGCGAAGAAAGGTGCGTTGTAGTGAGATGACAGGATTGCTGTGATGCAAAGCTGATTGAAAAGCAGTGTGATGAACAGAGACCGGCTTGCCGGCGTTGTTCTGCAGCATCAAGTACGTGCGAGTATGAGTTTGGCGCCTTCGAGTTCAAAGACGCAACACAGTGGGCTGCCAACAAGGTCCGCCGCTTGAAGATGGCTGGAAGTTCTGCTTCAACCAAAGATCAAGCTGTTGGAAAGCTGGCGACACGAGACCGCAAGCGGTCAAATCCTATTCATCCAGCTACATTCACAGTCAATCAGCTTGATACAGCGGATGCGGTACGGCAGCAGCCAAGCACTGCTCCACTGCCGCTTACCCCACCAGTCCTTGAATCAGATGAGCACAACACATCATTGGTGTCCGGTGACCGACAGGAAGACATCAACTCAGCCGCCGATTACGACATTCATGAATGGCGTAGAGACGACTCAATGGATCAATTGTCACCCGAATTCTTCCTCGACGCAGAACAGCTTCTGACGTCGTCAATGACCGACTTCATACCTGTGTCTCCAATATTGCCAGGGGATACTCAATGCCTTCCGTGGGACTTATTGATGCCGTCTTTGCTGCCGTCCCCAACTTCACCCACAAGCCAACGTGGCGAGGGTTCCTGCGCTGCGTCGACGATCTCATCGCCGGACAATCCTACACCACCAGATGAAACTCTTCTGGCCTCAGAAACCTCCCGTCATGAAAATCAATCACCCTCCTGCACAGCAAATCGGACTCTACGACGTGGATTACTTCCAGCTTCTTGGACTGGCCTTGAGAACCAACCAGAATTGCCATCTACGCGAAAGCCGGCTCCAGTTCCCGTTGAAGATAGGCCATACCTAGCCCACTTCAGGTTGAACGTGATGAACAACCTTCCCGTCCGCCTCGACAACCTGTGGAAGATGATGCTCTACAACATCCCTCTCCGATATGCAGCTATGGCTTTGGCGGCCGCCAGTCTCGCCAACCTACATGGGCATCACTCATTCGATCATAGTCAATGGGTACCAGCACCGATTCATTCGTCTAGAGCACTCAAATATGTCAGCAAATGTTCAGAAATACTTGAAACGCATCCAGACATGTCATGGGAGGCTCGTTTAACCATCCTGATTCTAGCTACACTGTACGAACTAGAGACTGGGACGATTGTCGATCTCAGGCGGGCTCTCGCGGTGCTTGACAATGGCATCCGCAATCATCGCAGTCAGGTCCTTTCGCTTACTACCGGCAAAGACTTGGGACGCATTTGGGTACACCTCAGATACCTTGAATTGGTCTGTCGAGGGCCTCAACATCCTCTGGGGATCGAGTCGGCCAACGAGTCACTCCTCGTGGAACTTGTACCAAGTTTGGTACATCCAGCACAAAGGATCCAGGTCATTGGATGTCAGGCGTCAAGGATCAGTCAGCGGCTGCTCTTCTCGAAATGCTTCTATGAAAGGGGGGATTCAGCCGCGGAGACATTGAGTAAAGTGACGCAGTGGTGGGAAATCTTGAAGGGTACCTCCTTCGGAGAACCTTCAGACGAACACACGGAGCCCGATACTGTGCTCGCAGATGAGGAGCTGTTCAAAGAGCTCAGAAATCTCCAGTCTACCTTGGCTGGATGCGAAGCTCCGGAAGGGATACTGTCTGCTCTTTTACCCGATTCGGAAGCATTTTACGCCAGACCTTATGCGCCTCTCCGCCTTCCGACTCATCAGATGGCCATGTCGTGGGCTGACTATGCATTCGCCCAGCTACTCTGTACCGAGAGCAACGTTCAGAGACTTACACAAGAGGTAAGAATTGCTGTGGACAATAAAGCGGACGCATTTGATTGCGCTCCCATGAGGAGTAGCCCATGGCTGAATTTGTTACTTCGGATCACCGACGAACTCGACCCAGTTGAGTGTCAAAAGAGAAATATGTATAGAATCGGGATCTTCTCAGTTTTGTTTCAGGTTTCCATCCTCGGAGCCGGTAGGATTGGCTTTGAGGCCCTACAGCAGTTCATCCAGAGGTCGATGGCTGTCGGCGTGCTTTACGAGGGTCCATTCACGCCGTTGCACTCCGCCAGATCTTGCAATCAGGCGATACTCAGGTACATGGCTGCCAAACCTGGCTGCGCAATATTTGCAGCCTCCTTTACATATTCGGCCTGGGAAGCCCGCGAAGTTCTTTTCTCCAAAGGCGGTGGGCAGCACGTGCTTCTGTGTGGCAGAGAGGCCGATGGTCGGTATCTGAACGACCTCATTCTTGTAGATGCATAATTTGAGCTCTGATTCATGTTCTGAAATGACATCCTAGCTCATTAGAGTTGAATTTGAGGCTATCTCCCCACATAAAAGTTCTTCCATGTATCATTCGATATTTTACAGTGCAGGTGAAAAATGGTTTATTACAATTTACAAAACGTCCAGCGCCAATAGTGACACCCAAATAATAGAGACAATTGGTCACGACAAGGACAGCGGAGACAACAAAAATAACGAATGCGATTCAATTAGAGTCCAGCCGCAGCCGAAGGATGCAACATTTTGAATTTGGCAGTACTGAAAACATCTCAATATTGGAAAGATGTAACTGATCACCCATATTCGCGTCCGTGTTTGTCAACTCTCACTTCGCATCTACGGAGATACATGGACATAGCCTGTGCTCCCATTGATGCTTATCAGAGTCCCGAATGGTCTGGAGACTTCTTGCAAATAGTTCAAAATGCGTTGGGCCTCGGCAGGGGGTGCCAGTTTTGGCATCGTCCGGTCAGCCAGCGATGTGTCGTTGGTGAGTTGGTTGTGTATCGTGGGGTAAAGTGCGATCTTGTTGACAGTCCCATCAACAAACTCGGTATGGGCAATAAGACCATCATCCCATTCGATTGGCAACGAGACCCCGCGAAAGTGAAGCCCGAGGCTGTAAGTAAAAGAGCCGAGGCTGTAGAAAATGGGGCGACCCTGGTATATCTCAATGCCCCTGAGATGATGCGGCCCATGTACGAGCACCACATCCGCTCCAGCCTCAATTGCGGACCGACTGATGTTGGTGATATACGATGCGGGTACCGTCGATGCAGGAGGGAGAGGGATGATTGAGTCGTATGCGCCCGAGTCGCTCTCATGGGCGTGGAGTGAGAATACTGTGGCGTCCGAAGTGGCCTTTGCCTCCCGGATTGAAGAAATAATCCCGTTGAAGTCATCTTCGTTGGTGTTCCAATCGAGTTTGGGAGTTGTCTCATTGGAGTCTGCACGCTGCCAAGAAGACCAGAACATGGGGCTTTGGCCGGTGTACAGAGTCACTTCTGCGACATCGTCCGTTAAATCCGATTGTCCCTGGGCACGAGCGATACGAAGAATGTTGGCAAAGGCCTCGCCATCAACAACTGTGGTCAGCGATGTGCGAAGAGCACTGACACCAGGTCGCGGGGCAAGGTTGTCCGAGGGCTCCCCGGCGCCCGCGACCGATTCGGGGGTGTGGGTCCCGGCGGCACAGATGAGAGAAAGGCGCGTATTACCGCGCTGGACGAAAGAGGCATTGCGAGCTTCCGCCAGACTAGCTCCAGATCCAGCGGATGTAATGTTGGCGGCTTCTAAGTTGTTTTTTGTTTCATGATAACCGTCGAATCCATAGTCCCAGACGTGGTTATTCGCTTGAGAGGCCAAGTTGAAGCCAAGGCCTGCAAGGAGGAACGCCTGACTGGGATCATAGGTTGGCCCGCCGCCAACGTTTCCATAGTCATTGTCGCCTCCGTTCTCCGAGGAAGGATATCCAGTGAAATCTGCGTCACGGAAAAGTTGGCCCTCCATGTTGAAGAAGGCGAAATCCGCCGATCGCGTGATGTCCCACAATGCTTGAGTTCGGGAATCATTTGTGGTGACGACGTCTCCAAGAAGGTCCCCAGTAGCCACCAAACTCCATGCATTGTTGCTGATAGATGCTGCCGAAGTTACCGGGCATGCTAGCTGAGCTGAATGTAAGATTATCGTGATAGAAGCAAGACGGTTGAGGCCATCTTGCAGGGATCCCAGCATGGAGCCCACGCCTCCAGGAGACATCTTTGTCGGCGGTGCAGGATTGCAAAAGAATATTGATAGAGAATGACTGAGCGATCGAGAATCAAATTTTCCTGACATGGCTACTAGCTACTGTATGTATATTTACGTCCTCTTGGCTGCTTCGCAAAGCTAAGCTAAGCCCCATCGCCAGACGAGACCGCGTTCTTGTTGTCCGAATTAGGAAATGGGTTTAAAGCGTCTCCACAACCGATGACGAACCGTCATTTAACAACCCTTGTCGCGCTATGAGTGCCGGAATGCTCCTGTAGAATAACGATGATGTCTGAATTTGCGTGCAGTCTCAGAGGCGTATTTATTCCTCTGGCTGTCCATGATATTCTGTGACTATTCATCATGTTCTCGATTCATTAGATCCAGGCAACTTAGTCTTTTTGTTGAACCACTTCGCTTGTCTCCCGTCAACTTCGCCCTTCTCGCCAACCATCAAGCCATGAAAAGCATCTTCCTGGCCCTGGCCTTTGCCAATCAGGCAACCGCAGCTATATTCCCGTACATCAACATCACCCTTACTCCAAATTTGACTCCTGGTAATGGAACGAAGAGTCTGAGTGGTCAACTCCCCACGGACATCTCTTTCAGAACCAACGAGACAGTGGTTGTCCTTCCGCTCACTATTGCTGGCCAACCGTCTGCGCAGTACGATTCGGAGTCTTTGACCGCAACCGATGGTGCTGGAAACCTTCCTCTCGTTACCACCGATGCCACCGGGTCTTCTGGCCTGACAAGCCGGTTTTGGATCGCTACCCGAGACGTTGTCCCTCCAGTCGCAATCTCCTTCACCGCACATCCCCGTGAAGTCAACGAGACGACGAAAATGGGTCCTCTTTTCGACATCAGAGAGAATGCTGGTGGTATTCTCGGATCAATATGGGCTCTGGTCCCTGTCCCCGATGACACTTCCACTAAATTTCAGATTGCCCTGTCCTGGGATCTCTCAGCCTCCCCCTCAGGGACTAGAGGAGTCTGGACTTGGGGCGAGGGGCCTCAGCCCGTCACTATCAATGGAACCACAGACGATCTTTTGAGTACGTTTTTCGCTGTCGGGCCCGTCCTCTCAAGCTCCTCTGCATCAGAAAATAGCCAGTTCAACATGTACTGGCTTGAGCAGCCACCTTTCAACGTAATCTACCTTGCATCATTCATCAAAGAATTCTACGATTACTCGGCAGCGTTCTGGCAAGATGATGGCACCAAGCCTTACAAGGTCTTTATCCGATACAATGAGAACGTTGGGACAGGAGGTACAGCTCTTTACAACTCCTTCACGTTCGGGTGGCACGATCGCAACAAAACCACCACCAATGACACTGAGCTACTTCTCGCTCATGAGATCACCCACAACTGGCCTTATATCTACAACGGCAATCCTTCCGACCAGACCCGATATGCGGAGGGCACTGCCGAATTTTACTCACTTCGCAACCTCTGGCGCGCAGGGCTGCTCAGCACGTTGGAGTACGTGACGGCAATGAACACCAAAGCGATTGCCTACTACCAAAACCCGTCAATCAACTTGACCGACCAAGAGGCGGTGGATCAGTCTTGGACTGTATCAACGGCACAAACCGTTCCCTACGGCCGCGGTCTCATCTACTTGGCCAATGTTGACGCTGAGGTGCGCGCTCGCTGGAATAATACTCGGAGTTTGGACGACGTAGTTGTCGAGTTGATGAACCTCTGTCGAGCTGATGACTCCTCTTGTACAACAGACGCCTACTTTGATCATCTCACCAAGTATGCTGGTTCATCAGCCGTTGATGATTACAAGATTGTGGCATCAGGCGACCCGGTCATTCAGCCTAGAGAAGGAAGCCTTGGTCCTTGCTTCGAAGTGGTCCAATCTTATACTAATGCTACGGTATGGACATGGCAGTTGAGAGACGAGTTCGATATCGACGACGAAGAGTGCCGATTGTAGGGTGTTACTTTGACCAATTGGAAAAGTGCTTCGCGAAAAGCTGCAATGTGGCCTTACTACTCAAGTCGACAATTTACCATTCTGAATAAGTCATTGATAATCTAGTTCCCTTGCAGTTGTGTGACAATCAATACGCTTCTAACAGTGATCTCTCAAGATATTGATTCATCGTCGCTCAAACCGCACTAACATTCTCACGCTGAGGTCCCTGATCTTACTCGCTGAAGGGGGTGATCCCGCTTCTTTCGGGTATTCGCATCAAGCCTTTTGAGTGCCGCCCCTATCCTCATGATAGCAAGCAAAGTAGCCTCCACATCTTTCGTAAAGACAAGCCGGAAAAGGCCTGCTTCGGTACTGCCGGCGAACTGAGCTATGCATTAGCCACTGGACTCAATTCAACCATTATTTTTTGTGGCTTACCTTTCCTGGATTGACGCCAACCCCTGAATCCACAAGATGTTTCCACAACTGCAACTCGGGGTCATCTGCTCCCTCAAATTGTTTGATCCACCTTCGAAGGTCAATGCAGATGAACAATCCCGCAGTTGCCGGCTGAAACGGAATCTGGTGTTGAAGGAGGGCTTCCGATACCTTCTCATAAGCCTGTGCAAGCCGGCTTTGGTATGTGCGTACATACTTTTCAAAAGCCGCCTCGTCTTGAAGCAGGCGAGCCGCAAAGCTATCGGAGAACGAAGTCGGCCAGGTGAACCAACTTATGCCAAATTTCATTAACATGCATGATCCAGGAACCAAGCTTCAAGATTCAAAGGGTGAAACTCACGAGATCCTAGCCAAAGCCTCTCTCAATGTTCCATTTCTAGAGACAATGAATCCCAGTCTCAGACCGCCCATTCCCAGATCCTTGCTCAAGCCCCAGAGGCTGTGCACATGGTTGTCTGATCCCTCTTCCGTGGCGCCCAGAACTGAGGTGAAAGGCTCCCGCTCGCTTCCAAAATGCGACAGGCCGTATATCTCATCAACCACTAGCTGCAAGCCCAATTCACGGCACGTCTCGACCAAGGCGCGGAGGGTATGGCTGGAATAGCAACGGCCTTGGGGATTCTGGGGATTGCAGAGAAAAACGGCACGTGCCCGACTATCGTGGATACCGTCCGCTGCCATGGCAATGGATTCGGCAAATTCTTTAGCAGAACCGGGACCAAAAGGATCTTCGAGGTGGTCTGTGGCGACTTTGACTACCTTGATTCCATTCCGTACTGCCAAGTCGAAGTCCAGCATGAAGAACGTCGGAACTGGGATCAATATTGTGTCACCGGGGTCTGCAAGAACCCAGGCGAGCATGTCGATTGCTGAGCTCACGCTATTAGTTGCGAAAACATTCGTGGCATCAATGGGACATTTCGGGCCAAAGAATTTGTTGTACACGTTGGCAACGCCGTGCCGAACGTCTTCTGAACCATGAAGGGGGCCGTAGTTCAGCAGGGATTGAGCATCCATACCGCGGATCGCATCGTCGGCGTATTCCTTCGTCCAGTCGTGCATAAGATTGTTCACAGACCCAGAAAGATCAACGAACCCATCTGGTCTGCTTTCTGCGTCGTACTGTGGGAGTTTCTTCACTTCCCAGAAGTAATCTGCTCCTTCGCCTAGGGTGAAGCTTTTGATGGCACGTTGGGATAATACGTCGGAGATTGGAGCCATTGCTGCTTGACGAATAGAAATTGGTTCAACTGCATCGTCAAGATTTCCCACAAGTATTTTGGTCCTGATTACAACGTGGACAAGCGATTCAAGTGAGGGGTGATCTCGACCAATCAACAAGAAGTACCCGCGATCGAATTACTAGATCGAGTCAACGGCTGCGCTCCCACATAAATGATAGCTTATCATAGTGTTGTGGGGGACCATTCTTGATAATCAGACACTTACCCCCACGTCTCTTGATACTGAGGACATCTTTTTTTTGACGACAGGCTATCTTATGGACTACGGGCTTCTGATTGACATTGAGGTTCTTTCGTCGCATACTACACAAATTCTCACCTAAACGGGCACTTCTCAAGCTATGGCTTGCGCTCACTGTTCAGAGTTCTTTCTCGACGTATCCGAACAGACAGTCCAAAAGGCGACGGCATGTTCGACCTCTGATGAAGACGAATGGCATATCGTTTCGTCTCCTAACTTGAACCCGCGCAGCGTTCAAAGCCGGAGGATAGCGATCTGTCATGCATCTTCGCCGACCAGCTTGTCCCAGGCCGCGGCGATCCCATCTATCAAGCAGCCGTAGGAATATCGACGAAGTCAGGCACCATCACCTATGTTGGCAAACAAACCGACATTGACGATGAGCTTGCGGCTGCCCCTAGAACCCACGTCGCCTGTCTCATGCCCGGTCTCTGGGATTGCCACATACACTACTGCGGCGTAGGCAAAGTTGACTATCCCGAGATAATCCTTCAGCATCCCGCAACGGCAGGCGCGGCCGTTGCCCGCGGCTTCTACGATACTCTCATGTCCGGCGTCACCAGCGTGAAGGAGCTCTCCGGTTACGGCCTCGAAGCGTACGCTGCCGTCAAAGCTGGTTACATCATGGGGCCAACTGTTTATGGCGCCGGTGCTGCCCTCGGCATGACTGGCGGAGGTTGCGATGCTGTCACTCTACCTCTCGACACGGTGTGGTCGCGGCAAGGTACGGATAATGCCGGTCAGCGACTCTGGTCTGGTCAATCCATTTTCGCGTTGGCAGATGGTGTTGAAGAGTGCCGAAAGGCTGTCCGGCAGCAGATCCGTCGTGGGGCGACTGTCATTAAGGTGCTAGCCACTGGCAGCGTGATGAGTGTCAACGAAGACCCCAGCTTTCGGTCTTACTCCGACGAAGAGCTTCGGGTTATTGTGAACGAGGCTGCAATGCAAGGGAGAACTGTTGCTGCCCATGCCCATGGCAAGCAAGGCATCATCGCTGCGGTGAAGGCTGGAGTTCGGACTATCGAGCACGGAAGCTATATTGACGAGGAAGTTGCCCAGTTGATGGTCAAGCACGGTGTGACTCTCGTAGCCACCGCCTACATCACTCATGCCGGTCTCAAGAAGCTCGATCGCATGCCCCCTGAGACAGCAGCGAAGCTGAAGTACATAGCCGGCATAGCTCACAAGGCCTACTGTACAGCGGTCAATGTGGGGGTAAAGATTGCTCTCGGAACCGACATATGCTCCAGCGACCCTCGGGACCTTCTATCCCCTGGGCATGGCTGTGAAGAAGTTTATCTAGCAACGAAGGCCGGCTTAACTCCACTACAAGCCATCGAAGCTGCCACCATTAATGCTACGGAGACACTTGGGGCTTTCACACCAAAGAAGGGGCTTGTGAAATTAGGATGGGACGCTGATCTCATTGCTTTTGATGCTGATCCCCTGGAGAACATGAAGCTTTTTGTAAACCGTGACAATATTAGATACGTTTGGAAAGGGGGGAAGCTGGTTAAATCACCTAGGAAGATATTTTGGCCACCTGGCAGTACCTAGCTACGAGAGCATGGATGCCTATGAAAATATGACACATCATACATATATCATATTCAGATATCATATTTTTCTTGCTCTCTATACGGCGACGCTTCAACGGCGCCTCTCATTGGAGAGGTGGGATGCCTGTCGTCTCGCCGTCGGCCGCGGGTAAAAATACGTAGCCATTTTTCTTGATGCGTATTGACCTGTAGACAGGCGACCCCTTCATGCCATGCCTTATCTGTCTGCAGCAAGGATCGGGAAAAAGCTCCAAATGAAGTTCGATATCCTACGGTAAGTGCATAGTAGACAAGACTGCCCAGCCTCCAGACAGCAGGCTCAACGCGTTATCTTGTAATTCGGAGCATGTACTAGGATGCCATCCTCAGAATACTCCACGAGCCAGAAGATCCCTTCATCCGGCCACCCAGTCCGTCCAGCGACACCAGATTGAGAATTTGCGAAAATCATAAAACCTGATGGCCCAGCCGGGCCCGATCAGTGGGGCCAATTGTTGCGTGGGGATGCCGGAGTGTCGGCGGGGTACCCGTTATGATTGGTACAAGGCTTCCGGCCCTCCGGCAGTGACGGGAGTATCTAGACACGCAAGCCAAGTATTGATTCAGTGAAATTGACGAGACGGTGAAAGCAGTTTAGAGATGCACATGCTAAAGGATATCATGAAACCCTTCACCTTGGTTGTCTGGGATGGCGGTGTCTCCCCCGCAACTGGATGTTCTGGGCTGAGAAAGATCGGGCGAGACACTCGCCGCAAATCGTGACAGCCCGGGTTGAACCCTGACATCTTGGTCTAGACCATTGCAAAGGCGGGGTACAAAGGGACCGGAAGGGACCGAGGGTTGTGGAGGCTTTTCAGGTTTGAACTCAGGGACTTGGACAAAGCTTCATCCATCCATCTTTTCGGGCTTTTTCCTATTCTAATTCTAATTCGTGAATTTGGAGAGTGGCATCATATCGACATACTCCCTTGCTCTTTAGCGGAAGTAATGTTCTATTTGGCGATGAAGCTCGTAAACATCGCGTTGAGGCGCAATACGTTACTGCACGGGGCAGCGCTGTGAAGGGGCCATCTCAGTCTGAGTTCAAATGACAGCTGTGTCCAATTGCCGATGAAATGAACTAAATCAGGAATACACTATCCCAAGTATCGCGACATTTGGGTCTCAACGAAGGAATCCAAGGGAAAGCTTGGTGTAAGGTTTCGAACCTACGAAAAGGTTCTGTGAATTCTCCTGAAGGTGAGGGGCAGCCAGCCACACGTCGATCAGGAGATGAGGTCTGATAAAGAGCTGTTGTCCCGCAATGCGACACCCCAATTGAACCTACCTATCTGAAGTAAATCCTTTCAAACTATCTACTCAGAATTATAGCAAGATACATCAATCAAACTACTTCAAGATGGTCGTCGAAAAGGGCAACAGAATTCACGTACCCGCCAGCGAGATCACTAACAAAAAGGTTACAATCGAATGGCAACAGAGTCTCAAGATGCATTCCCAAGACTACTACTCTGTTCCCTTCTTCAACAAAGACAAAGGTGAGGACTCTTTGCAGTCTCTGCCACAGCTTCATGCTTCTGATATCCCGGCTAACTGTACAACAGGAGATGAACAGAGCGTCCTCTTCATCCAGACAAGCTATCTTGACTCTTTCAAGAACAAAAACATTCACTCGTCAGCCGGTTGGCTCAGTTACTTGTCCAGCTTCTTCTCCAGAAGTGTCGACGATGGAGATTACACCGTCATTGTCGACGACTCATTTCAGTACGGCCAGAACTCAGACCAGCCCTCCCGCTGGTTGGCGTATCATGACAAGGGCATAACAGCCTTCCAGGTAGGTCGCTCGACTTTCCATCGGGCATGAGCTGACAGTAATTCACAGTGGCGCTACGTCGCAAGCCTTCAGTCTACCGTGGGCTCTGCATTGGCTGGGTTTGGTGGTGGTGTTTTCAAACAGTACAGTGGCGTTGACGTTAGTAAACTCTCTGGCTTGATTGGTGACCCCCTTCATAACTTCTAAGGGCTTGTAACAATTGGTTCATCGTCTTCACTTAGGTTCTCTACGGAGTCAGTCTCTTTTTCTTGTATCGGCGATTCGTTTCTTCCTCAGCTTGTCAACGATTCCGGGCTTTGGACATGTTTTGGACAATGCAGATGAATATTCACAAATTAGCAGGGCCTTTTGACGTCAGGGTCTGATTTAAGACTGTCAATTGAGAAATGATATGAACAAGAGAATCAATTGATTCTCTTCAACCTGTGTTACTTTTCTCGAATCAAGCCGCACGTGTCCACGATGCGATAACTTATTTCAAGAACTTTCAAAGCTGTGTGCTGTATGCCTCAGTACAACTTGCCGTTGTTCAAAAGTGCCTCTCCACAAATTCCCTGATGCCAAATGCGAAGATATTTTCGGCAACATCGTCTCGCATTTCAAAAGACAGTGATCAGGTTGACATCGGGTCGGAGCGGCTGAGGGAACAGACGACCGTACCCGCCGCAGACCCCGCACCGTGTTCTGGTGCGCTACCCGACAACGCGGAACAGCTAGACGGAACGTCCTAAGAGATGTTCAAACTAGTCTGGTGTACCACTATTTCTGCAATCCAAAAGAAAGCTACCCTGATAACAGACCGGGAACAGGGTCATGAAGCATCCGACGCGGAAAGAATCTCGGCGGCCCGGTGCATAGTCGCGTCTCCGGTGGGAGAGAGGGGGAATTGGGGCTCCCACGGGGAAGCATCTGTGCCAAGCGGTCATCCCACGGCCGTTTCGGCTTATGTGTGATGATGAAGTCGCATACAGCCGGGAGCTACATCTACATATAAATGTCATCCGCGTGCCCAGACTAGTCGAGCCTCATTCCAGGCTTCAACTGACTTCATCTGCATTTACACCCTTCATCCTCCTGCGAATCTTACACGACCTGCCGGACTCAATCTCATCTCATTCTTGATTAGTAAAGCCTTCAAAATGCTCGGCAAGATCGCTTTGGAGGAGGCCTTCGCCCTCCCGAGATTCCAAAAAAAGACCCGCTGGTGGGCATCTCTCTTCGCCGTCGACCCCGAGAAGCACGCCGCCGAGATCTCAGATGTCGCCGACATCAGACTGAACTACATGGACAAGCACGGTGTCGGCTTCACGATTCTGTCGTACACCGCGCCCGGCGTGCAGGATATCTGGGACCCCAAGGAGGCTCAGATCCTGGCCAAGGAGATCAACGACTACATCGCCCCGGAAGTCAAGAAGCACCCTAACCGTTTTGGCGCATTCGCGTGAGTTTCTGCCGGTTTTAGCGTTGGGGAAAAAGAAAGAAAAGGCGTCAAGCTAATGCGGTACCAGCACGCTTTCCATGCACGACCCCCAGGAGGCTGCAGATGAACTCAGACGTTGTGTGACACAATACGGATTCCTCGGCGCTCTTGTCAACGACACGCAGCGTGCCGGTGCTGATGGAGACGACATGATCTTCTATGATGGCCCTGAGTGGGACGTGTTCTGGTCCACCGTGACCGAGTTGGATGTTCCCTTCTACCTGCACCCCAGGAACCCGACCGGCTCAATTCACGAGAAGCTCTGGGCTAAGCGCTCATGGCTTATTGGTCCTCCCCTGAGTTTTGCGCAGGGTGTTAGTCTGCACGTGCTTGGTATGGTCACGAACGGCGTCTTCGACCGCCACCCCAAGCTCCAGATCATCCTCGGCCATCTGGGCGAGCACATTCCCGTAAGTTCATCAACAATCCTTCAAATGAGCTCCAATTAACGTTAATTCGAGTTCGATGCTTGGCGAATCTCCCATTGGTTTGAGGATGTTAAGAAGCCTCTGGGGTTGTCCATCAAGAAGACGCTGCGCGAATACATCCAGGACAACCTGTGGATCACAACAAGTGGTCATTTCTCCACAACCACCTTGCAGTTCTGCATGACTGAGGTCGGCGCCGACAAGATTCTTTTCTCCATTGATTACCCGTTTGAATCATTTGCGGATGGTTGCGATTGGTATGATGCTCTTCCCATCAATGTCGTTGACAAGAGGAAGATTGGAAGAGACAACGCAAAGAAGCTTTTCAAGCTGCCGGATTTCAAGGACAGCGAGGCGAAACTGTCAAATTAGATAATGTGCATATACAGGACTTAGTTATGGACAGGTTTTGTGGCATTTATTGCAGATTAGATAAATATCCTTGCTTCATTGAATATGGTGAAAATTCCAATATTCTGAAAACACCCTCCCAAAATCCGATCATGCAAAACCGCAAAACAGACATGGGATTTATGAATTCGATCAATAGTCCCATTTATAAGAAACCCTCTCATCAAAGACTGGCGAGCACATGTTTGCCGTGTACAACCCTCTTCAAGGGAGCTAGACACGTCATCATGCGGCGCCATTCCTTCAGCAGCACAGGGCTTGTAAACGATAACTAGCCACCTCTACCTGCATGTTCTTACTGAGCCCACGTGCCCCGAATCCTTCCAACCCCAAATCTTCGTTATCAACCGGGGCGCAGTGACGTTGGCACACTAGATGATGTGTGGGGTATGGGGTCCGGAATTCGTTAGGAACTTCCGTAGTGGGGTTCCGTCCCGGCAGCAGGGGGATCCAGCGCCCCCCGGAAGCCGGCAGCCGACCCCATACAGAAGGCTTGTCTGTGTAAGTCACCCCTCCAGACCCCAGATTTTCCTTTTCCCATTACTTCATGAAATTCAAGGGATGCGATTTCGCCATTCGTGCTAGCCGTTTCGCATTTTCTGAACACATCCCACCATGCCTCGCCCCAAAGTCCCTGAAAGCCTGCGCCAGAGGGCCGCGGAGGCCTGCAGCTTCTGTCGCGAGGCCAAGAAGAGGTGCAGTGGCACCGCGCCGTGTACGCAATGTGTGCGCCGCGGGCTGGAGCGGGACTGTTGTATGACGGAGCTGCCGCGAGGGTCGAGGACAAGGAAGATTTCAAAAAGCAGTGCGGGCGGGGGGACGAGGAGGTCCCGCGCGACGCCGGCGCTGGATAATGAGTCCATCACGGTTTCGGTGAGCTCGCCGGTCTCACCGAGGGATCGGTCGCGGAGGAGTGGGAATGGGCAGAGACAACTTCGCCTGTCGCCGCCCGCTTCTCAGCAAGAGGACGAAGAGACGAGTATGAATGTTGACCCGCGGCCTTTGACGCCGCCGAGGGAAACGCAGGTTGCGACGGATCCATCCCTGCTGGCGAACCCATCGCGAATGCTTCGAAGTCTTCACGGTGAACAAGGTGCGTGAGGTCTCATGATAGCTTCCAGTGCATACTAACGCTTCATGAACAGTATACGTGGGAGGTGCCGCAGCGATATCATTCCTCCAAACAGTCCGCCAAGTCGTCGCCGGGCAGATCGGGCCCTCTCCGTTCTCACACAACGACGACACCGAGACGATGCTCGAAGTCGAGTCACCAGAAACACGCGCCACAACCTCCCCATCTGCAGAAACCGCAGTTGAATTGAACGTACAACAGAAGCTGGCATATCTGCATTGCTACTACTCTGCAGTAGGCACCCCTGCTCTCATAATCTCACACAAGCAACTTACAACCAAACAGACCGAAGGCCTCATCGACATCTTCGACCCGAGTGAACGCCAGCAGCTCTACCACCTAGCTCAGAGCCAGTCGTCAACAAACACATGCGACGACCGTCCCTCAACACCGCCCAACATCCTCCCAGACCCCATCAGAGAAATGGTAATAGCGATAGGCGCGCAGTGCAGCAGCGCGTCCGAGGCGCAAACCATCGGCCGGAGCTGCTTCCGACGAGCCCAGCGCCAAGCATTCGCAGAGCTCCTCGAGGACCCCGACCTTCACATGGTCCGACTCTTCCTCCTGATGGCCTTCTACATGCTGGGCGAGTGCCGCAGGAACACGGCCTACATGTACCTCTCCATCGCCGCCCGCGCCGCCCTCGCTCTCGGCCTCCACAGTCCCAGCTCCTTCATGGGCAAGCCGGACCAGAAGGGCCAACTCCGGTACGTCGTCCTTTCACTCTCAACCTCCCTCACCAATCTAACCAAGAACCAACAGATTACGAGTCTGGATCAGCGTCCGCATCCTCGACAAGCTCGTCAACTCCCTCCTCGGCCGCCCCGCCGCCACAGCCGGCGACCAAACCGACATCCGCGCCGCCCTCGACCAGCTGCCTCCCCACCCCGACGACTACGCAACCCAGTGCCTCACCGCGACCTGCGAGATCGTCGACATCATCAACGAGATCAACAACACCCTCTACCACGACAAGGACGTCTCCGCCACCGTCGTCGAGCACCTCCTCCTCAAGATCGACGCCTGGAAGCGCGGCCTGCCCCCGTCCCTTAAGGGCTCCCTCCACCACCACCAACCGTCCGAGCCAGAATCCTCCTCGTCATCAACCCAGCGCGTCGCCATTGCAAAGATCCACGTCTCATGCCTATACTACTTCGCCGTCACCCTCGCCACCCGCCCGATCTTCATCTCCTCCCTGAACAGCAACCGCCCCGACGCAAAGATCCACCACCCGCCTCTCGCTGCGGCCTGCATCGACGCCGCCGTGTACCTCGCCCAGACGTGTGCCGACGCGCTCAAGGCGGGGCTGTTGCAGCGGAGCATGTGTATCATGAAGTATGTCTCTCCCCCTTGTCTATCCGTGTAATCCAACATGCACTAATCACCACCAACAGAGCCCTCGTCTTCGCAGCAGGCCTCGTCCTCGGCGTCGAAAACTTCGCCAAGTCCGCCATCGACATCGAGACCGACCGCGCCTTCCAGGGCGCCATCGACGTCCTCGCCTTCCTCGCCGCCCAGAGCCACCAGGCCGCGCACTACCTCGAGATCCTCACCTCCCTCTCCAACGCCATCTCCGAGCGGCGCGCCAAGCCCGCGCCCGTCGGCGGCAGCCGCTACGTCTCCAAGCTCTTCAGCCTCGACCCGCCGTGTCCCGTCAGTAGTGGCAACAACATGCTCTCTCAGAGGCACCAGGGAGAGGATGAGACGGGCTTCTGGCCGTTGATACGGTTCGAGCAGGGCGTGGTCGGCGAGGGCGGTATGAGTGGTGGGCTGGGCGCGGGGGACCCGGGTAGCTGGCCTGAGGTGCAGCTTGACGATGATGATTTGAGCATCGATTGGGAGAGTCTGAATATCTTTCAGTGGGATAGCTTTCCGTTTAACGCGTGAGGTTAATGCGCAACTGGAGTCTGGAGTTTCTACAGGGACGAGGTTTATGACATCATGTATATCTACGACTATATTACGATCCATCATTCTCACCGAATGGACAAAATCACGAATTAGACCAAAACTGTTCACAAGCCAAATATCTCTTCCACGATGCTCCAAAACACGTAGAGCAGTTCATCCCAAAGTGACCACCACCACAACACCCCGCATCCGAAGCACCTCACGGGATCTAAAACCCCAACACCCGGCCCCTCCTCCAACCCATCCCTCCCCGAAAATGAAATCTGACGGATTCAATAGATAAGCACCCAAACAGCTCCAACCGAAACGCAGCTCCCGGCGCGGCTTGCGGCGGGTATGGGTGGTTTTACCAAACACCACCACCAGCAACATGAGCACAGCCGGATGGCGGGTAAGGGCGCGAGCGCGAGCCGTCGGATACCGCACCCCGCCTGCATACTGTACCATCAACGTCACCAGCAGCGATAAGGCGAACGCACGAAAGCCCGAAGCGCGAAGGGACGAGCGGGACAGCTGTTGTGCTCTCGGCTCCATCGTTCCAATCTACCGCAACTGATGTGATGTGTTCAATTTGAGGGCTGCCAGCCTGCCGCACTTGGCCGATATCCGCTTCTACCCGCAAGCCGCGCCCGGTCTCCGGCTCGAATGGTCGACAATGGTGGAAAAGGCAGTCTGTCAAATTAGACTGCGATCAAGACACGACGTAACTCCGCGACCCATCCCGGTCAACACGGGAAGCCCGCCGACCCCGGGCCCGGAAGAGAAAAGTGGGACGCCGGGCATTTCAACGGCGCTCGACACACAACGGGTCGACACAAAGACGTCAAAGTCATGAGTAATATAACAAAATCTTAGAAGTTCATGCATTAAATTTGTATTCAGTATCTCATCAAGCCCCAAAAATCACCATGAACGCCGTGTATATGCACAACAAACCCCGTTACAACCCCTTCTTCAACCCCTCCGTGACCTCCGCCAGCATCCTTAACCCAAAGAACTTGGCCACATTCCAATAGACACCAACTTTCCTCAGAATCTCCTGTCTCCTCACACTCTCAACCCATTCCCCAGAGCACGTACAATGCTCCATAAACTCGTTCAGCCGGAGTGCGCCGCACTTGGTGCACTTGAGATCTTGCGTGCTCCACTCCACCACGAACGCCTCAACCTGGGCCAGCAGCATCTCCTCGATGGCGTTGCGGTCGTACTCGGCCTCGCAAAAAGTGCACCGCCACGGCCGCGTCTCGGCGCCCAGCCGCTTCCCATCGGGCCCCACCTCCGGCAGCAGGTCCTCGTCCCTGCAGAAGTCGAGGTCGCGCGCCATCGTGCAGCTGTCGCACGAGAGCTGCAGCAGCTTGAGGCTCTCGCTCGGGTTCTGGAAGGCGCCCTCCTTGCTGAACTCCCTAACGTCGAACATGGCGAGCAGCTCCTTCCGCAGCAGCCGCGCCTCGAGCGTGATGTTCTTGTCCAGGCTGAGCACCTGCATCAAAGCCTTGACCAGCTCCAGCACTGCGTTCCGCGAAGACAGGTGCGCGAGGTGGCTGCCTGGGAGCTGGGGGAAGGAGTAATCGCCCGCCAGCTCGGGGTGCAGGAGCTCCCTCTTCTGCAGGTTGACTAGGTTGGCAATGTCCTTCTTGAGGGGCTTCTCAAACTTCTTGCCGAGGATGATCTGCCCCTCGGCGCCCTCGGCAAGTGACTTTTGCGGGAGCTGCGTCAGCCGGGGCGTCGAGTCGAACTCACCCTGAGGGCGTTTGAGGCCGTGCATCAGCTGGATAAACTCAATGACCCAGTCTTGGAACGTGGGTTGCAGGCGTATGGGCAGGAAAGTGGCCATCTGCCAGTGCATGACCGTGTCGAGCTCCTGAACCTCCGCCTCAACGACCTCCTGACACGCTTTACCTCCGTAGTTGAACTCGTCGTACCATACGAGGTAGTCCCAGTACTCCTTGATCTCGAGATCGATGAAGTGGAACAGGGGCTTGCTCTTGATCGACTTGATGATGTACTGGCTATAGGCATACGCCGTGCCGACCTCCGCCTTGGTCGTCTGCAGAAGCAAACGGTTCGAGTTGGCGAAGACGACTTGTGATCCAACCCGGCGGAAGTCAGCCATGAGCTGCTGGAAGGCCTTGCGGGACATCATCTGCACGTAGTAGTGCAGCGCTCGGTCGTACAAGAACGAATCCGGATTCTCGACCCAGCGGACAAGGTGTTGGACCATGACGTCTGCCATGGTATTCCCCTTGCACGCCTCCTGCCACCAACTCTTGACCATCTCACGAAGGACGAGGACGCCCGCGTTGGCAAAGGTGCCTTCGGACGTGATGACTTCGTCTCCGGCCGCAGAGTCGCCGGCGGGGTTGAAGGAGATGGAGTCGGCACCCTCAAGCTCGTTGATCAGAGATGAAGTCAGAATAGTGTTTATAGCAAGATTCCTGACTTCCAGGTCAATGCAGACCGAGGAGAACGTGCCGGGGTTGTTGACGGAGGGCATCTGTACGGTTTGCAGCGGCCCGGTGATGTCATCCTTCTCGTAGCCTGCGTGGTCGGGGCGAGGGCTGCCGGACCACCAGAGAACAATGTTGTTGTTCTGCAGACGGCGGGCATATGTAATGTCGATGAGGAAGCGGGGATCTTCTCGCTCCAAGTTACAAAGAGGCACATCACCGTACCGGGCAAGGGTCGTCAGATGCAAGATCCAGGACCCCAGACCGAGGTAATGTCCCACGAGACGCTTCGCTACGACGGCTTGCCAGCCAAGAGGCGGGAGAGAGCTGTCGGCGGGATCGTACTTGAGCGGAAGCACAGGGAAGTCGCCCAGGATCGGCACGTCAGTAACGAGCATGTTGCGCTGTGACGACTGAATAACCATCATCTGCGGGCGCAGGTCGTCCTTTCTCATCTTCTTTACGACGTCGCTGAGCTCCAGATGGGCCTTTCTTTTGGTTGTCACTTGCGTGATCTTGAAGGTGAGCTTCTCCTGGTATCGGAAGCAGTCTTGCCAGTTGGTGCCCTCGGCCTCCTCTGCGCGTCGAGCAAGGAGTTCCGTGTAGATTCTGGAGACGTTCGGAAGGTCCTGTCCAGAGTCTCTACCCTTTTGCAGAATGATAAGGTGTGCCTCGTCTCGTGTTGTTGAGAAGACTCCGAAGATCTGCTTGTCGCCGGCAGTAACGTGGGAGATGTAAATGTACGCCATTGGGGACGAATCGAGATACGTCCTGGGCTTCAACGGTCGCTTCAGGCCAGAGAGGTCGAATCCTTGATCAAGACCCTTTCCGAGAACAGCGTGCTGCTGCTCATCAATCGTGCAGAGGTTACCGAGCTGGAGGACGGCCCTGATATTCAGAGGAAGATGCTTCTCGTACACGCCCTCGACACTGGGGTGGTTGAAAAGCAAAGAGAACTTGTCCGCCTCGGCAAAGTAGGTGTCTTCAGGAACCGTAAGCTTGAAAAGATGCACAGAAGAGTGCCCGTTGGGAAGCGTGTGGTTGACTTGCTCCACCTCACAGCCCGGGATGTCCACGTCCGGCATATCGCCGCTCTTCAAGTTCAAGAACACCTGCCGCGGGACCTTGATCTTGAGGGTGTGGATCTTGGCATCGATGAGAACGTGGGCGTTGACGACGCCAGGGGTTTCGGTGGCCTTGAGATGCAGAAGCTGCCAGGTGTTCATGAAGGTCACGTGCGCCTGCTTCATGAACGTAGCCTGGATGTTGCTCTGGTTGCCCCGTCGGTCACCGAAGAGCTGCCGGCGACGGATACGGGCCTGCTTCTGAATCTTCCACTTTTGCTTCTGATACTGCAGGAAGCCGACGTAGTCCTCTGAAGGGGATGGCATAACCTTTGGCAACGCAGCAAAAGGGTCTGCGTTCTCGGCGGGCTCGGGAGACTTTCTCTTCTGGGCGACAGGAGCCGGCTGCGAAGAAGCCACTACGGCTGCGACCGGCTTCGGCTTCAGCAGCTGGCTGCCAAAGTCTTCCATGTCGTTCAGGTTTCGGCCATTGAGGTTGGTGATGTCCTCCAATGGGCCCTTGGTGAAGAGATCGGTGAGCTTCTTCTGCTTCATCTTGTCCTCCTTGATGTTGATTCTCCTCTGGAGCCAGTCGGGATGCGGCACGCGAGGGACGGGGTTCCGGACTTTCTGCAGCGCGGCTGGGATGGTGATGAGTTTCTGAATGACTGAACCCAGACGTTCAAGGTAGTAGTCCCAGTCCAACAAAGCTCTCGGGTCCGTGTCCGCAGGCTCCTCCTTCAACCACTTCTTCAGGTAGAACCGCTTGGTGGTTTCCTCGGCGGAAAAGATGGCAACCGGCACGGCGCGCTCAGTGACTGGAGCATTCTTCGGCCGGGCGCAGATGATAAACTTGCAGTTCAGACCCTTGTCCTTGACCATCTGCTCGCCCAAGAAATCCGCCAGACGCTTGGCCGTGGTAATGGACGTTGACTTCTGGCTGCCATACTCTTCGAGCGTCTTGGACATGCTTCTGTTTTCTGAAATGAGCTCCATGAGCTCCTCGTCCGCCAGAGTCACACCCTTGCTGTGCAGAACGTCCAGCCACTGGTTCGCCACCTTGGCGACCGCAGTGTAACACTCTGCCAGCGTCGTGCCCTCCAGGAAGAACTTGAAGATTTGCTGCTGGAAGATCTTGATGAGCTTCAGCTCACCTCTGCGCTTCACTTCGAAACCCTTCAACTCAGCCAGACTACCGTCGTCGTTGAAGACAGCGTATCGCTTCTTCAAGTTCTTGTCCTCCTCCTTCGACGTCGGCAGGATCATGGCCTTGTAAGGGCCGTCGACCTCGAAGAAGATGGAGTTGTCGCTGTGCGTCTCGTACTTGAACGTCTTGGGGTCCTTGAGCGTCTGGTACTGGTGGTTGGTGAACTGCGCGTGAACCAAGTGGTTCAACATGGTACAGGGGTAGGACACGGTGACTTTCTTGCCGTTCTTGGTCTTGAACGCAAAGTTCTCGGGAAAGGTGGCTGGAAGCATACACCAGATACCGTCGGTATCCAGTTCCAGAGGGCGACCGAGACGCTCAACAAGGCTTCGGGCAAGCTGAATAATCGTAGCTCCCGTTAGGCAGGTCACGCCGGCCATCTCCATGGAGTACCAACGAGAACCCTTTCTCATGACATAACCGTAGAATGAGTTCAGAATGACCTTGTGGGCAAGCTGCAGTGAATCGAACAGAATAATCATCTTCTTCGCCGCGTCCACCTCGGAGGACGTCGCACCGGACGACTTGAGCGACTCCGTCTTGCCCTTCCACACCTTCGCCTTGCCCTTGTAGTCGTAGCGACGGTCTCGGAAGTCGCGCACCGTGTTGATGTAGAAGGGATTCTCGCGCTGGCAGATGATGGCCTCCTTGACAGTCGTCGTCGAATCGTGGATCTTGTGGTAGACCTTTTGCGAGTAAAGCTGCAGTCGTTTCCTCAGGAGCGCCGTCTGCTCGTCGGGGGTCAGGTCCTGGAACGTCCGCATCGGCGAGTTGGGCCACTTGCCCGGGAACTTTTCGTTTTCCAGTGCATTCCTGATCATGTTGTACTCGTCACGCTTGGCAGGTAGGTACTCTCCTCTCCAAGCCCACGGCAATCGCCTGTCACAAGTCTTGCCTGGCCTGTTGAAGTCGCACGCGGCGCAGTCCGACTCCTGAATCATGGAATCAGGCTGCAGCCGATTTGTCGTCATGATGTTTGGGTACATGGAAGCGACGTCGAGATGGTAGATCAGGGGTCGCTCGCTTCTGTTCGGTGTCTCCTTCAGCGAGCGCAGTTTTCCCGCAATCTGTTCCTTGATCTCGTCGTAATTCACAATGTCGTCCATGGACTTCTGCTCCTCGACCGTGATACTGAACTTGAGCGCAGCGTCCAGATCGTTCAACAGCTCGTCCACTGCACCCGGATCGACTGCAAAGTTGACGGGAATATCTGCTCGGAAAACGCCGGCTTCGATACTCTCGACGTGACCACCAACGTACGTTTCTGAGTCAAGCAGGTGTCCTTCATAGAAGGCTTCTCTTGGTGCCACATGCTTGTTCGGCAGGACAATCTCCTTCTGGTACGCCTGGACCATCAACAACATCTCGCACAGGGTACCGGTACCTTTCCTCAGTGTGTCGTCACCGCCCAGCGGCAAAATCGTGCAAAGCGAGAAGATGAAGGGGTGGACGTATTTCATGTAAAGGTAGTACGTCGCCACGGCATCGGAAACTGAGTACTCTGCTAACGTCTGGGGTCGTTCTTGCGCATACGGCGTCATTAGTTCGGGATCGAGCTCGTCGGGGTCGTATCCGAGCTTCGCGACGGTAACTGCCTTCAAACCTCGAGATCCCTGCGGCAGGTAGGAATCTCGATTGACCCAGTGGAAACAATCCATGTGCACGCTGTAGTTGCACTGGTACTGATCCTCGCTGTTCTTCTTCCAGCCAATCTCCTGGTACATGTCGATACCGTTGAAACTGGCTCGCGCCTCAACGAATGGCCAATCGAAAAAGTCACCGTTGTACGTCGCAATGACCGTCGGTCGTGCCTCCTTGATATGCAGGAAGAATCGCTCGAGAACGGCCTTCTCGTCGGGCTCGTTAAAGATCATAAAAGGGCCGGGGTATTCTGGCTTGGGGGTGTAGTCGAAGTCGCCAATGTCTTCGGAAATGATCTCTCGGTTGGTGATGAGGAATCCCTGGCCGTCAATCATGTACGAAATCATCATGACCTGGTCGATGGCAGCGTCAGGAAACTTGAGGGGCAGCTTCGTCGTCTCGATATCGTAGGCCATGACCACGGGATCGGCCATGGCTAGCCTGTCTTCGTTGATTGTGACTTTTGTGACGCCGTGCTTGACGTCCACGAAATACCATTTTCCCACCCGAATATCTACCACGGTCAGCGTCATCCCGCCCGCGTTCGGAGTCAGACCTACCCATATCTATCATTACTCTTACATGGTACGGTACATCGTACTCTCTAATATCGACAATGAAGTCGCTGGCGTCGGCAAAAGAAGCATTAGCTCGTCTATCGTCATCTCGTGAGTCGTCAAAAAGGTCAAAGTCGCCGTTTGTCCTGTCAAATAGTCAGCAAAACCCTCTCTCCTCTCCAAAACACACTCGCAGGGGGCCAAAACATACGTCGCAACCTCGGCATATGCGTCCATCGCATCCACATTCTTCCTGTTCTTCGCCGCAATGGGCATGATATCCTTCCTCGCCGCCATCAAGTCGTTCACGTTCGCGAACCGCAGCTCCAGAAACGTCCGGCGGTACCCCAGCAGGTGGTTCGGCATCTTCAGGTCCTCCTTCTCGACGCGCTTGATCGTCTTGACGACGCCGCCGCCCGGCACGCGCTTGATCCACTCCTCGACCTCGCTCTCGCGGCCCTTCTTCACGGCGATCAAAAAGTACGGGTCGTACTCGACCGTCGCCTTGAACGTCTGCCCGTCGTCCTCGAGGAAGTAGCAGTCCAGCGCCGCGCGGCCGCTCGGGTTGCGGTCGTCCTCGACCGACGTCGGCTGCACGTTGACCAGCCAGCCCTCCTTGCGCTTGCCGCCCTCGTACCGCGCGAAGCCCATGTTCTCGTCGATCTGGTGCGCGAGCCGCGTGCGCTCCCACTTCTCGTCGGCCGAGGTGGCCTCGTTGCGGCCTGATGCGGCGAAGGTGCGCGTTGTGCGGGCGCCATGGTATGCTTGTTTGCCGCCGCGGCGGAAGCCCTTTTGCGGGCGCCGAAGGCTTGTGTTGGGCATCGTGGGTGTGTCTATGTGGTGGTCCTCTCTCTCATTCGGTAGCGGGGTGTATTCAACGGCGGGATGCTAGGACGAGATCGATGCTAAAGTTTTCGTATGAGGTGGACTGGACGTCAAAGGGGGTATCTCAGGAGTTGTGGTGGCTTGGGGAACAAAAAAGGGACGAAGAAAACAAAAACGGTATGGGTATTGTCCAACACTCTGGAATTGGACGAGTGGGAGTTTGGCAATTGTCACTTTTGTGTACGTCTAGGGGGGGCCGGATGCACAACTTTTAGGTAGATCGCGGGCCGGGGTGGATGGTGGTCCAGAGCGACGGCCAGACGCGTTTCCAGGCGCGACTTTACGCGACGAATGCACGTCTCAGTGACGGACCCGCAATCAATTAAGCCAGCCGGCTGGCCAGGGGACCGGGGTGGGTGCATCTAGGGCGCTTCCATTGGGGAATTAGGTAAGCTTGTTCCAGTCTCGGACCTCAGCTTCAGTGCCGTCTTAATGTGATCAACCATGAAGGTTTTGGTGTTTCAATTGGTGTTGAATAAGTTTTTCGACTCTACTAATTCCAAGGCGACTCATCTGTCTTAATCAACTTGTCAAAATAAAATACCCAAATCAGCTGTAATCCAACTCACCAACTCAACCGCGTGGGGTGCCTCTGTCTCCCAACTAGACGCACAGACCATCTCAACCCAGAAATCAGTGGACGTCATCTCAGACCACGAACAGATTTTGAGTGAGAGTGAGAAGCTTAAGTGAAAGGCCGCACCGTGTTAGCCAAACCCAACACGCAACAATGGCGCAAGAAACACCAGAGCCCGTCAGCATCCCAGACCCCCGGAAGGACGGAAAGGAGGGAAAGAAGCTGTACCTCTGGTCGAGGTCAACCCAAGGGCCCGTGGGCGAGGGCGCACCGGGCTCAGAGACATCACCACCGACGACATCAGCAGCGGCAGCAGCAGCAGCGCCGAAGCCCGACCCCAAGGATTTCCAGGCCAACTTCCCCGTGCAGGAGGTCGCCGCCGCGCAGAAGCCCACCACGGCCTGGGAGGTCGTCAAGAACATCAAGTCGGAGGATTTCACAACGTTTGCGCAGGCGCCCTGCGCGCGGGACGGCTTGCTCACAGGTATCGCGGCGGGATTCGTCGTGGGCGGGCTGAGATTGGTCTTTAAGGGTAATTCTCCCCTTTCTCTGACATTCCATGGCGCATCGGTGAGACGCATATGAGCTAGAGCTGACAAATATCCCCCAGGCACAATCGGCAAGGCCTCAAACTGGGCCGTCGGCAGCTTCCTGCTCGGTGCGGCCGGCCGCCATGAGTACTGTCAGTACGAGCGCCTCCAGGAGCGCATCAGGATGAAGAGGACGGTCGAGGTCTACCAGGAAACCATGGCCGAGAAGCGCCGCAAGGAGGCCGCGGCGGCGTTGGAGCAGAAGAAGGCCGAGGAGGTCGTAAAGGCTAGCCAGAAAGCTTGGTATAAGTTCTGGTGAGAAAGCAAAAAACACACGTCAACCCCCATCTTTGGGGGATCTCTTACAGATCCTTCCATGTACGAATATCTCTTCCGCAATGCACAGAAGGCGTCGGTGGCATTGGGCACGATGCATGCGTCGTGATGGGAAGATGTAAAAGCTCTGTATCATCTTAAGTCCAATTCGTGTTTGGGGTATAAAAGAAAGACTGTATCAAATGTCGTCCACCCAGACTCCCTTGCTTGCTAGTAGCAAATCGCAGTGGCGCTTCTCCTGCGTCGATGAAATAAAGATACCAGACTGGTCATCGTCTAATGACAGCGGTACACCCAAGAGCCAAGTAGCGAATATCAAATGCAAGCCTTGCCGTCGCCGCCCACGCCTGTGCCATAATAACAAAACCACGTAAACGCCCATAAACACCGGTCTTCGTCCGAGCCATACATGCTAGTCATAGGTCTCCTTCAGCACGACCTCGTCCTGCCCACCAGCTCATCCATTCGTCACAATCGTATTGGGCTCCGAATCGAACCGCACCTTGCGCACGCCGCTTCCGGAAGCCGGCTTCGTGTCAATCTTGACCGCCAAGCCCGCGCCGCTGCCGCGTCGGCGCTGACTCCGTCGAGCTCTCGCCTCGCTCTCTTCCCGCTTCTTATACTCGGCCAGCTGCAGCCGCCGCTTCTGCGTGCGCGCGTACGCCATCGCCGCTGTTGGCATGAACCCGACCCCGTTGATTCCCGTGCCGTCGTCGTCCTCGTCGTCCGGGTCGTAGATAGTGATCTCCTCCTCCTTCCACGTCAGCGCTGCCCTGACGGGATCCACAATCTGCATCTCCTCGTCTTCGTCTCGTGGTGCTGCCTCTGCGGCGTTCTTGCCCTTGCGGCCTTTGAGGGGCGGCGTGCCGGCTCGTCTGCGTCCTCTAGCCTTTGCGTCTTGTAGCCGGCTGAAGAAGGTTTGTGGTCGTTGCAGGCCAGGCGCGGCCGCCGCACTCGTAGCGGCAGCCGTTGTGCCGTCGGGGGAAATCTCCGCAGCAGCCGCTGCCTCAGGCGCGACCACGCTCACACCCATCGTCGGGGCGAGGCCCGGATCGCTTCTGACCTCAGGGTCCGGAACCGCGACCGGCTCATCCTCGTCGGCGTCGTTCATCTCCAGCTCGGGTATCTTGGCTCTCTTGCGGCTCGCAAAGGGGTCGTCGTCGTAGGCTCCGTAGCCGCTGTCACCCAGGTCGCGAGTCGGGTCGTAGGGGCCCTGGCGCTGAAGTTGTTGGCTACTGCCCTGTTGCTGGGCTACCCCGCCCCCACCACTACCACCACCACCACCGCTGAGCGCCAAACCACGGAACTTGTGCACCACCTTGCTGCGCGGGCTCGCGCTCCCATCCTCGTCGCTCTTAGCATCCGGGAGCTGGAAGGAGAACTTGGCCGTGGTGTAGATGGGCGACAGCGGAGGGGCCTCTTCGTCTCTCTTGCGCTTTGGCGTCGCCGTCGGGGTCGGGAAGGCGTCTGTCATGATTGATGGCTCGCCCCGTCTGGGCGGTGTTGAAATGGGCGTCTGACTCGTTGGGGGTACTCCAAGATTGTCAGATTGAAGAATGCAGAGCGTCGCGGTCGCCGTGAGTCTTGAACCGCCTAACTTATAGAGAGGGTTTATTTCGACCAGGGGTATCTCGTGTGTAGAAGAGGAAAGTCGCAGTCGGTGAGGGAGTTGTCGAGAGGTTGAAATTGGCGTTCGTTGAGTACGTCCGGCAGTTACACTTCGGGGCGATCCTTCCTTGGAGGTTGGCAGTCCCTGCGCTAACCGTTGCGTTGGCGCGATAAGCAGCCAAAAGACGCTAAGATAAAGCTAGCGCCCCTCGGTGAGCTGCGCACCCTGCGAGAGCTCATCTTCGTCCCATCTTTTATGCTTTCATCTCCATCATCAGATCAGTCACATCGGCTATTTTTTTTCATGGCACACGGGCGTGTAATTCATGAGCCGAATCAGGCGCTTACGAATTCCCATCCGCAGGCCCAAGCATTGAGGAAACTCACCAAGGTCATGCACGATGAAGATAGCGTCTGGCGGATGATTACGAGGCCAATACGTTGATATCATTACTTTAATCCTCAATTCTCATCAAGCTTCACACCCAGCACTCAGTCAGTCGCTCCAAGCCTTGTACACGATGCGCGTTCCATAAATCTCGCCCTTCTTCAGCAACATCTGGCTCTTCCACCCGTCCACGTTGATCGCATTCACCCACCGGCTCGGCTCCACGCAGAACCCGCTCCTCTTGCCCCTCGCCGGCACGCCGTCGACCGCAGGCACGTCGATGCCCTCGCCGGTGTAGAACTGGAAAGCGGGTTCGGTGCTGAGGACCTCGAGGTTGACGCCGTTCTTGGGGTGCTTCGCGTGCACGTGCAGCTTCAGCGGCTCCTTGCGCGTGTCGATGGGCACGGAGTCGGGCTTCTCGTTGACGATGAAGCAGTCGTCGACCTCGGGGCCGTCGACGCCGAGCTCGAATGCCTTGCCGCCCTCGATGCCGGGGAACGGCGCGGGGCCGCCGGTCGGGATGCCGTTCTCGCGGGGCAGGTAGGCGTTGGTCGCCAGCGTGGCGATGGTGCCGGCAAAGGTCTCGTCGCCCGTGAGGTTGAAGTAGGAGTGGTTCGTCATGTTGATGGCGGTCTCGTCGGCGCCGTCGACCAGCTTCGCCTCGTACTCCATGCCCAGCACGGAAACCTCCTTGCCATCGACTTCCTGGGTGCCGGCGGTGTAGATCACGGTAGCCTTGACGGTGCCGGGGAACCCCTCGTCGCCGTCCTCGCTGGTGAGCGAGAACTCGACGCTCTCGCCGCCCTTGAGACCCTCGACGCCGGGGATCTCGCGGGTGCCGACGGGCTTAGGGCCCTCCCACACACGCTTGCTCCAGGGTTTGTTGCCGCCGTGCAGGTTGTTGGCGCCGTCGTTGGCGGCGAGCTTGTAGGTCTGGCCGCCGTTGAGCGACTTGAGCTGTGCGTTCTCGAGGCGGTTCGCGACGCGGCCGACGGTGACGCCAAAGTAAGGCGAGTTGTGCTTCTCGTAGAGTTCCTGGGTCGGGAAGCCCTGGACGATGTTGGTTCCCTTGACCTTGAAGGACTGGAGGATGGCGCCCAGGGGCAAGAACTCGAAAGGAGCATCAGTCATTGTTACGGATGTAGGTGACGAGGTCGTGAGTGAGAGGCAATGGGGAATCCAATCCGAGTATTTGGGTCACGAATTGCCGGATTCAGGTAATGTTTCCAACGTGTCCAGGTGAAATCACGCAACGCGGTAGAGGGGATGTGTCTTTTAAGTGTCGCAAATCTGCCTTGCTTCACTGGGCAACGCGACGAGAGTTGCAATTCAGGCTATTACTGCTTGTATTGCGCTTGCTGGCGGATGCAGTGGGGTGGTTGGACGAGGATTGGAGGGGGAAAGTGCTGAAGAGAGATGACGGCGTCGGCGGGGCACTCGCTCGTGGCGGGGTAAATTGGAGACAAAGGCATGGGCATTCGCCCGCCCAAGCTTCCCCTCTCCTTGCTCGTACTGCGGAACGCGCTCTCCTCACGCAACCATGGACGCCAAATCGGCTCCCGTCAAGCCCCTAGCCCCGTCTCCAGCGGCCATGCTGACGTCTGACTGGCGCGTTTAAGAAGCCCACAAGCAGCTTTGGGCCGTCGGAACCAGTTGTTGTGACAGATGGATAGGCAGACATACCTGGCCCTTGAGAGGTTCGCTTCAAGTCCGGATTCCCACCAGACTGGATATCGGCTCTAGTCGCAGGGAACTTGCCAAGAGTCAGAGAGGACCCCCAATCAGAAACCAAATTCGCTGGATAAAAGCTACGGGTGCCGGGGTTCCTAATGGCATCCGACTGCATATTCATTACCGCCTCGGCCGACATTCCGCGATGACCCCCAAACATCATGACAATGCGTGCGCCAATGGTATATAGTACAGTACAACCTGCAGCAAGTGCAGTCAGCCAAATCATGCTCCAAGTCCGTGAGAAAATGCTCCTCTGTGCGAGTGCCGGTGATCAATCCGACTCTTCATCGTCGTCGCCGAGGAACGCCAGGTCCGCACGCGCCTTGCCACGGGCACGCGACGACACAACTGCCTCTTCCTCTTCATCATCGTCACCCTCATCGTCCTTCTCCTTCTCCTCGCCGGAGAGCTCTGGTTCCACAATTTTCTTCGCCGGCTGACCGCGCGCCTTACTTCTTGAAGATCGGCCACCAGCGCCCCAGTTCTCGTTCATTTCCTGCACCGCCTGCAAATCGGCCTCGAGCTCTCTGCGCTCTTTGATCTCCCGGGCTCTGGCTTCCGAAAAGCGGCCGTCCATGCCAATGTCCTTCAGCATGCCTCTGAGGTGCTTTATCTTGGCCTTTGAATTGTCGCCGTATTGCTTCAGCTCAAAGCCCCAAATCTTGCGAATGCCACACTTTACTAAGTGAGACTGTAGCTTCTTGATTTCAGCGTCGTCCGGGTTCTCCGGCGCGGCCGCCTTCTTCTCCTTCTTCTCCTTCGGCGCCTTAGGAGCACCGGCTTCCTTCTTCTTGCGCTTCGGCTTGGGCGGCTCGTCTATAACATCGGACAGTTCGCTGGTCGTGTCATCATCGAGGGTCGGCTTTTCTTCCTTCTTCTCGTTGGCAGCTTCCGTCTTCTCGGCAGGTTCCTCGTCCTTAGATTCGACAGGTGATTTCTCCTTGGCTGACGCCTCAGGAGAAGCCTCGGCCTTCTCCTCTTCTGCCTCGTCCTTGTCATCTCCGTCCTTGTCATCTTCACTCTCGGGTGGGGTAGACAACGCATCCGAGTCGCTGTCTTCGACTTTTTCTGCCTTTTTGGCGCGTCCGTTCTTGGCTTTGGAGGGTTTCGCTCTGACGGGGCTCGGCTCCTCATCAGAATTGACGGTGGCGCGCGACTTCTTGCGCGGTGCTGCCTTCTTTTTGACCTTCGGCTTCTCGACCTCCGACTCATCGTCCTCGGGTTCCTCCTCTTTGGCGGCGGACGCACGCTTCCTGCGCTTCGCTGGCGGGGACGCCGCAGCCGACTGGCGTTTTCCCTTTTTGGGTTTCGCGACGACTTCTTCCTCAGGTTCCGGGGAGCCGGGTCCGGCGAGTAGTTCGTTCTGCCACGGGGCTCATCAGCTGCTGTGGATCGCAAGAGCACTTGCGCGCGCCCTGCCACTTACAGCCAGTTCCTTGATCAGCTTCTTGCTCTTGTCCTTCCATTCGCCCGTGGCAAAGAATCCATCCTCAAGATCCAGGTCGCTTTCGACGCGCTTGCGAATGGTGTTCACAGTGAGCTCATCCTTGTCGGACTCGAAGACCTCACGGACGGTCTTGAGAAGCTCCGTCTCGATCTTCTTGTCTGAGGGAGCCATGGCCTAACCAAAAATGTCCCTTTTGTTCGAACAGAGAAGCTCACAGGTACTCGATTAATGAACGTAGGGTTGATACAAGTGTTCTGGCAGAGCTTGAGCAGCTCTTCGCGGTTGTCGTCGCGTCGCAGAGAAACAAAGCCCGGCGCGCTTGCCCGCATCTCAATTGAAACCGGGGAGCAGCTGCGACTGGCTTGGACCGAAGTGGGGCTCAAGTCACCCGGCACTGGTCTGAGCTTCTCGCTACGTACCTGAAGCTCTGGAAGCAGCGATGGGAATCATTCCAAGTAATGAAGGAAACCTTGAGCGCTTCCAGCATGATGACATGCACTCATGATACTATCCATCTTCAGTGGCCCCATGAAGTGAAAACATATTGTTACACGCCTTATGCTTGTTTTCAAGGACAATGAACCAAGCGATGCACCATCAGGTTGGCCTGAAAGGATACAAGCAGTCGAAGATGATCAATTGAAATCATCTGAGAATATCCGTCTAGTAAAATCATGAAGAATTGTAAGGAACTAGAATTTACCAACGAAGAAAATCAGCACTTCCATGACCGGTGCGAGGGTCAATTCGGGCCGGGAACGAAAGCAACCCGCCCAAGGAAGTTTTGGTCCGGATTCCCGGGGAGAAAATGGGCCCTTCAATGCCAGCCTGCGGTCGCCCAACGGAGACCTTGTGGGCTGGATGATTGGGTTGGAGCGCTCTTTGGGCTTCTGGCGCCCGTAATTGGCCAGCAAGACGGGTTAAACGTTGAAAGGTCGCTGAGCTGCCGGGGCGGAAGCTCCTTTTGAGGGCCTCTGCAACTTGTATCAACCTGGTAACACCTTTCTGGCTGGAGCCGTTTCCTTGGATGCGGACTACGGTTCACAGATGACGGCACGCTTGCGTCGTTGTGTTTGGGGGGGCCGACAGGCCAGGGTTCACCTGTCAGACATGAGGCTCCCTTGTTGAAGATTTCCAGTCGTTGGCGCAGTGGATGGAAGGAAAAATTCAGAGGCATCGTGAACATTCTGTGTTCTATCGCCAATGTGGTGCCCACTTCCTCGGCGCCGGGCTCTCCACCGTCGAGCGGGTATCATCAAGGTCCTGGAAGTACCGGTACTTGATTTATTCGCTCTCCCTCTCTCTCGAGGCATTGGGCCTTTTCTGGGTCGTTGCAGTCGGGCGGCTGAGGAGATCCGGCTCAACGGCCCTGCAGATTTATATCGCTCACCATGAGCTCGGCGTGATTCCCTAATTGTCCGGTAACCTCCTCGGTAAGACGAGCAAATGGCCATCTCAAGGTGGCCAAAGAGAGCAGATGCATATGCCGGAGGAGGACGGAATGGCTGGAGGGGTCCAGAACGGGCTGCGATTAAATCAGCATAAAAAATGACAGAGACGTGGGAAGCAGTGACAGACCGGAATTTGGCCCCAGGACTAACACGACATGGGTCCACGCCAAAATTACGTAGACGGCACCTCAGTAACGCCAGGCCCCAGGTTAGTTGGTCAACAACTTTAGATACAGGTAAGCTAATCTGCAGTTTGGCCGCGTAAAACATTCCTCTGAGAGTCTCGCCGACGACTTTACCTATGAAGGTAGCTTTTCCTGTACGTACATCACCTGCTTTGCCCAACCTGCCCAGCAAATCACACGAAGCAAGTAGGTACCTCTACTTCTGGGGAGCAGCAGCTGCCCTGTCTGATTACCCGTTGTCCTTGCCTCCCGTCCCTCCTCTTCAACACTCTCAAAACCCAAGGCACTTTGTCACCTCTCACCGCACACCTCGCATCTCCCGTTTTCTTCTACTGTCACCCTGGCTCGGCCCAGTCAGAACGAAGCTCCGTCACTTCAGTCAACAAACGGGTAATTGGACGTTACGAAAGCACGTTAGCCAACCATCGACTAGCCGCCCTGTTCCGCCTCTTTCCATCCAGCCATCCATCCCAAGCTACTTTTCTTCTTTTCCTTTCCTCCCAGACGAAGACCTCCTCCACCACGCTGTATTGCACTTGTTGTGCTGGCTTGTGTCACCCTCCACGCACTCGGTGTTCTCCTGGGATTCGGGCAGCCCGATCACTGTTGTTCTCTCCATCTACATACCGCTGTCTCCTCCCGCTGCTTGCTTGCTTCATTCACGGCTCCGGCTTGAGCAAGCGAACCACCCCCAAAAAAACAGCTCCCCACCAGCAACAAAGCTAGGTAGGTAAGCTTGCATCTATCCCTGGCTCACAATCCCATCGCTTTTGGATTGCAGCGACAAACACCCTGGCTCCTTATTGCGTCGCTTGCACATCAGGCACCTCATAGTGCAGGACACCAGCCGAACCTACATTTACCCCTCCATTCCCCCGCAAGCTCATCCCAGCCTGACAACGACTCAGCTAACACCTTTCCCACCGCCACAGGACCACTAAGCTAGCTGCTGCTGCTCCCCAAATTCCCACCCGAACGAAGGAACCCACGATTTTCTGCCCTTCCCACCTTTCAACTCAAACGCACCGCCGGGCAACCCATTCCCACCATGCCTGCGCTCGTCGACGATGACACCGCCCCCGGGCGCCTGTTGCTCCTCTCCAACCGATTGCCCATCACCATCAAGCGCTCCGACGATGGCAGCTATTCCTTCTCCATGTCCTCTGGTGGTCTCGTCACCGGTCTCAGTGGACTGTCAAAAACCACAAGCTTCCAATGGTACGGCTGGCCGGGCCTCGAGGTTCCCGAAAACGAAATCGCCGGCATGAAGCAGCGTCTCAAGGACGAATACGATGCCCACCCCGTCTTCATTGACGATGAGCTTGCCGACAAGCATTACAACGGCTTCTCCAGTGCGGACAATCCTCCCGAATCTGCCTTCTGCAACAGTGAAACTGACAATTCGCTCTTCAGACTCCATCCTCTGGCCCCTCTTCCACTACCACCCCGGTGAAATCACATTCGACGAGAGTGCATGGAGCGCATACCGCGAAGTCAACCGCCTGTTTGCCAAAGCCGTCGTGAACGATGTGCAGGATGGCGACCTGATTTGGGTCCACGACTATCACCTCATGCTCCTTCCCGAGATGCTGCGCGAGGAGATTGGCGACTCCAAGAAGAACGTCAAAATTGGCTTCTTCTTGCACACCCCCTTCCCATCTTCCGAGATCTACCGCATCCTCCCCGTCCGTGAGGCGCTCTTGACGGGTGTTCTTGACTGTGATCTCATCGGATTCCACACATACGACTACGCTCGTCACTTCTTGAGCAGTTGCTCTCGCATCCTGTAGGTTCACATCTGGGACTTACAGCAAAGAATTGCGACTAACATTACCCAGCGGAACCCCAACAACCCCTAATGGCGTCGACTACAACGGCAAATTCGTCACCGTCGGCGCATTCCCCATTGGTATTGATCCCGAGAAGTTCGTTGAAGGCCTCAAGAAGCCAAAGGTGCAGGAGCGCATCGATGCCCTCAAGCGCAAGTTTAACGGCGTCAAGCTCATCGTCGGTGTTGATCGTCTTGACTACATCAAGGGCGTTCCCCAGAAGCTCCACGCACTCGAGGTCTTCCTGACAGAACACCCCGAATGGATTGGCAAGATCGTTCTTGTCCAGGTTGCCGTGCCCTCGCGTCAGGATGTCGAAGAATACCAGAACCTCCGCGCTGTCGTCAACGAGTTGGTCGGTCGAATCAACGGAAAGTTTGGCACAATCGAGTTTATGCCCATCCACTTCCTTCACCAGAGCGTCTCCTTCGACGAACTCACCGCTCTGTACGCCGTCTCAGATGTCTGCCTCGTCTCTTCAACGCGCGACGGCATGAACCTGGTTTCGTACGAATACATTGCGACTCAGCGCGAACGTCACGGTGTCATGATTCTCTCCGAGTTCACTGGAGCAGCCCAATCCCTCAACGGTTCCCTCATCGTGAATCCGTGGAACACGGAGGAGCACGCAAACGCCATCCACGATGCCGTCACCATGTCTCCCGAACAGCGCGAGACCAACTACCGCAAACTCGAGCGCTACGTCTTCAAATATACCTCGTCTTGGTGGGGCCAGTCCTTCGTCGCCGAAATGACCCGCCTATCTCAGGAAACAACCCAACAGAAGACTCTGAGAAACATTAGCGGCAACGTCGTAGGTCAGGTCAGCAAGGCTTTACATAGCGCCGTCGAGGGCGTCCAGAACCTAACAGTCAAGGATGGCGAGGAGAGCAAGCAGGAGAAGCAAGAAGCGTAACGGGCCGCTATAGGTGGCACATTTGACGAAAGCATGATGAAGAAAAGAAGAAACACATACATACCCCAACCTCTTAAACCACACACACCCAGCAAATACTCGTCACGCCGAAGCATAGCTGTTTGGGAAATGGTAGCACATGAGCGAGGCGAAATCACCAGTTAACGTCAGGTTGGGCAGAGGGCATCGAGCCAAGCGGAGTTTGTTTTATTACGGGATCTTTCCTCTCATGCTATCCTGGGAAGGAGAGGGTATTCGGGAGTGTTAGACAGGAACAATATCTCTCTTGTCCCATTTGTATTTCCGAGTTTATGTTGGTTTAGCATTAGACTATCTACCTACTGAAGGAACGGTTTTAACCAATGCAGCTCAAGTGTTGTTGTGAGACCACGCCTCCTAAACCCCATAACGTCAGTAAAGACAATTTGCACGAAACAACAGCGATCACCATAAGCACATTAGATAACAACGACACTAAGCAGGGAATTGTTTCATGTAATTGAATTTGTTCTGATGTCAAGAGGTATCTAAAGGGGTAAAGTGACTCTCTCATGTGAGCACTCGAGAGAGACACAAAGAATAGAAGCAAGCGAAAGGGCTGCATTTGAATCGTAGCAAAAAAAGAAAAACATCCGTGCCTTGGAAGGGGGTTGGTGGTGCTGTAAATCCATTTCCGGGGAAAACGCCCGTCGTCTCGAAAAAGAGACGTTCCAACATCAATGCGTACACAAGTCTGGGAAACAACGCAGAATGTGTGTATACACACAAAAGGTCGGAGGGAAATCAGTAAGGCGAGTCGACGATGTCGTCCTTGCCCAGCTTGTAGCGGCTGCTCTGCGGGGTTCCGATGCGGCCCGAGTCTCTGCTGCGTCCTCCGCCCATGCTCAGTCTGGCCCATCCGGGGCCGGCGATGCTCTCGCGCGTGGGTCGCTTGAGGCCCTGCTTGCCGACCATGTTGACCTCGTTGGGCAAGGCGACGATGACGTTCTTGTCGGAGCCGAACTTGAAGTCGTCGGCCTTGACCTCCTCAGCGTAGCGCTTGATGAGGTAGGGCGCCTTGGCGCCACGGAGGACCTTCTTGAGGTTCCACTCGACAATGTACGGTCCCGTGGCCGTGATGATGCTCTTCTCCTCTGCGTCCGTGCCTGTGTTAAAGCGCGCGGGGGTGAAGGAGACGGGCTTTCCGGTCTCGTGAGCGAACTGGGCCACGTGCTCAGGCGTAAGAGCGAGACGGCGCGGCTGAGGCTTGGAGTCGGCAGCGAAGGACTTCTCAAAGCCGAGCTTGCCCTCATTCTTGCCTGACTTCTGCATGGCGTCGATCAAGAGGATGTAGGTCCTGCAGGTGGCAAGAATCCAGCGACCGTCGGCGGAGACGTCGAGACCAATGATGGCCTCACCGAGGGCGGGAATGTGCGTCTTGGCGTTGATGCCCAGGCGATCGAACAGGCGGACGTCTCCCTTGTTGGACGCGACGGCAATGTAGCCCTTCTCTGTCGTGGAGATGGCGGAGAAGTCGTTCTTGGAGGCGTACTGCTTGAGCTGGGAGTCGACAAGCTTGGTGCCGGACAGACGGGGGTCGACACGGTAGAGGGCGTTCTTGGAGATACCCAGGAAGGTGGGCTCATGCGTCATTTGGGCGTACTTGTTCTCTGGCGCGAAGTTCAAGACGGGAATGTCCTCGTGAACGTTCCACTCGTCGACGACCTTGCCGTACTCCAGGTCCATGCGGTAAAGCTTATTGGGGTCCGTCTCATTCTGCAAAATCATGTTACGGTCCTCGTTGTGAAGCATGACCTTCTTGGGACTGAATAGTGTGCCCTTCGGCGTCTCGACCTTGGAGATATTGGTCGAGAATTCAAGGTTGTTGTTAGGCGTGTGCTTGAAAACACCGATCTTGGATCCGCGCACGACAAATGATCGGTCGTGCTTGTAGCCAACAGCAAGCTGTGAGTTAACGTTACCATCCTCGTCCTTGGTAGCGACGTCATCCTCCTCTTCGTCGCTATCGTAGTGCTCGCTGCGCTGGGCATCATCCTCGGCGTCTTCGTAATCCTCTTCCTCCTCCTCTTCTTCCTCGGGGGTATCTTCCATCGTTAGGTCGTTGAAGGCATCCGTGATGTACTCCTGCTCCCTCTCCTTGATCTTCTCCCACTTGGTCTCGTTCAATTGCTCCCACAAGGCACGGAGAAGAGCGTCTTGGAACCGCTCCAAAGTTGGCTGGTCTTTGAACCGAAGAAGCCAAGAGTAAGCCGACCCATCAGGGGAGAACTGGTTGAAAATAAAGGACAAAAATTCGAAGTTGAAGACGGGGTTGATATCGGCTACGATAGGAATGCCGAGCCACGCGCGGTCCTCGCTCTCGACCTGCAGCCAGTACTCCCACTTGCCGACCTCCGTGACAGTGGCAGTGACAGCCGCATCTTGCTGAACAAACGAGCCGGAGGGGAAGTCGAAGAAGTGCAACTCCGCCTTCTCGGCAGCATAAGTGCTGAGGGCCTCAGGAGCCTCGGCAGACTTGGGCGGGGCCGTGTCCTTCTTCTTCTCAGGCATGGTAGGCGTCTTGACGGGCGTTTGCTCTTGTGCGGCGGAGATGTTTGCGGCCTGGGGCGGTGTCTGGGGCACAAACAAGCCGTCGGAAGAGTCGATCGAGCGTGTCAGCGTTGGGCTGTGAATAGGGCTCGCAGGAGGAATGGGATGCTCCTCCTCGAACTCGAACTGGTCGAGGTCGGCGTCGGAAGCGGTAGTGTGTGGCTTGCGGTACTTGCGTTCGTATTGGCACTCCTTCGCGATGCGGTCGAACTGGGAGACTTGGCCGGGAGAGACGACGTTGTCGCAAACAAACTCGTAGACGTCGCCGGTATCACCACTCAGATCACGCCAGGCAAGGATCTTGTCACTGCCGTCACGAAAGTCGACTCGGAAGTGGAGTGCCTCGTCGAGGAGGAAGGTCTTCTCGTCTCTCTCGGCAGCGGCAAGTGCGTCGATCTCGGCGTCTTCTCCTTCCTCTTCGGCCAGAAGCTCAGCCTCGCCTTCCTCGTAGACTCTCTGGATGACGAGCTGGTACTGGAAGTCCTGTGCGGTGCGTCGGATACGGGCGGCGGCGTCCTTGAAGATGAGTTCGGAGTAGCCCTTGGGCGAGAGTGGGCGGACGAGGTAGAGTTGTCCTTGGGGAAGTTCGATCAAAGACTCTTGGTTACTGGATCCGAAGATGAGCTTGCCCACTGTTGAACGAGGTGTGTTAGCGAAAATGTCGTATGAAGTGAGTGTGTAGGCAGATGTCGCAAATGAAGGGAAAAGTGGAAAATGTCGGCCAACCTGTTGGTCGCAAACGGTGATGACGAACAGGCCCAACCAACAAATCTCACATGGAATTTGCGGTCGCGGGACAAGAGCAAACAGAGTGGCAGAACAGACCGTTAGCAACAGGTGGGTGGCGGGGTAAACTTACCGTTTCTGAGGACAAACATTTTGAGAGCTCAAGAGGGGAGGAGGGGCTCGGTTTAAGAAGGGAATCAGTCGCGGACGCAGTTGCTTGTATTTATGATCTTCGCAAAAGCAAATGATTCCCGTCGGCGTGGAATGAGAAAGAGGAGGAGAGAGCGGAAAGTGCCAGGCCTTGGCCACGAAATGAACAGAGAGAGACAGATCAGGCACTAAAGGTACGACCGGAAAGGAAAATGCGTCGTAACAAAAAGGTAGCTTTCCTGGGTTTTGGGGTCACGGTCGCAGCTGCTGGTGCTGCTGCTGCTGATGGAGGGGTCAAAGGTGGCCTGTGGCGGTGCACGTCCCTCTTTTTTTCCTCCAATTTTTCTCGCCACGGCAACCTGCGGATACGTCAGCCACAGCGGCAGGGATGTCACGGGGACCCTTGGAAGCCGGGGGTGGGTGGTCCTGCTTGGTCTGGGCCTGGGCCCAACAGCACCTTGGAAGGTAGGTACCTACCGGCGCAAGCCGTGAGTGACAGCAGCACCTTCCCGCCGCCCGGGTTCCCTCCCGTCTGCTGCAGACTGCAAGAAACTTGGATCTTGTACCTGCTTGCAGCAGGTGCACGAAGTATATTTTCCTTTTTGCTGAGTAAGATACCGTTTCCCGGCTCTCTGAAATTTGATAACGCAGTTATCATTCAGCCATGTCTTGAAGATTTGATCCCTAGCGACCTGAAAGTCGAGATGTGACTTCCCGGGAGCTTCTACCCACGGAACATCAGCTCACTTTTTGTTTGAGTTGGGGGGATCTCAGCCGTTGGATGCACTCATCTGGGTTCTCAAACTCTGACTAAGCCATGTTGTTTGTTTGTTACCAAAAAACACTTCATCATCCGAGTGGTTCGGGAAGCTGAAAACCAACCACTTACTGATGTCGGGTGTCTCGGTCAAAGTGACATTTTGATTGTGAATTGAGGCTTAGAGAAGGTTGACTGACGCCCGCCACGTCCTTTCCAGGGTGTTCCTCACCAACATGAGTTATCATAAATGAGCCGTGAAATTATCCATCCTCGTTCCTGGAAGTGCATTTGCGCATGTTACACCTCAACACACGTGTTGATACTATAACATGGTGGGGCTCATCACTAAAAACCAACAAAAAAGAATGATCCAACAGCAGTTGTTCAATGTCAGAAATCAATCTTACAGTGATAATTCATTTGAAACGAGCGCTGTAATGAACAAAAACATGACCAATTACGCCCCAGCCCATAGTAAAGACAGCCTATAGCTCATCAGCGACAACCGGCTCCTTCTTCGTTTGCTCAATCACCTCCTGGGCACCCTCCTCCACCTTCTCAATAATAACCGCCTCCTCCTTGACAGCCTCAGTAGAGACGGCAAAGTCCTCCGCAATTAGCTTGGCAACATTCTTGCCCATGAGCGCGCTGGTCTCCATGCAAGAGATGAAGCTCTCCATGCCGGAGAGGTAGTACAGGCCGTCTCTCAAGATGGGGTCCTGGAAGGTGACGCGGGGATACTCGATAGGGTAGGAGTGGAAGACGTGAGGGTGGTACCACGAAATGGGGTCGACGGCCTCGGTCTTGTCCTTGGAGACGATGGTTTCGGGGACCTTCACTCCGAGAAGCTGCGAGAGGAACTCGGCGGTGACCTGCTTAGGAGAGAAGATCTTGTAAATGAACTCGTCCTTGAGGGTTTCTGGGTTCGTGGCCGTTCTCAGGGTGCTGATGGAGTAGAAGCCGGCCTTGCCGGCCCCCTCAGCCCCAGCCTTGGCCTCGTCGGCAGGGTTGAGAGTCGTGAGGACCGTGTCGGGCGCCTTGGACCCGGGCTCCATGCCAAAGTACTCGGGCGACAGACGGAATGGAGAAGCGAACAGCGTGACATGGAGCTTGACGTAAGGAATCTCGTCAATCTTGTGTTGGAACAAGTCCTCAGCAACGCTGATGTCGCTGTATTGCCAAGGGGTGGCAATGACGACGTTGTCGAAGGCGACGGGGTATTGATCCGCCTCGGCACCGGCATCTGCGTGAGAGTCCTTGGTCGAAATAAAGTACTTGGAGCTTGTAGGGCCAGTCTTGACCTCCATGGAGGTTACGGTAGTGTTGCGGTTCACAGTCGCGTTGGTCTTCTGCAGCATGGTGTCGAAGATTTGCCAGTTGCCGCCAATGACTTGCTTGGCGCCCTCAGGCGCCATGGATACCATGGTCTCCAGACCATGGATGTACTTCAGGTTGGAAGCATAGTTGACGCGAGTTGCAGCTTGGATGATGTGGTCAGAGAACAGCTCGCCAATCTACATCAGGTGAGCGAGCGATCTAGTCTGACGCGTGTGATGACTTACATCATTGTTGGCGAGGAACTCCTTTCCAGTAACTGAAGTCGCCTTCAGAAGGTCCAGCTCGAACGCCCTTTGGGTCAGAGAGCGGAACGGGAAGTGAGGCGCCTCATACAATTGCAGGAAGGTATCAACGGTAGACTGGACGAGCTTCTGCGCCTTGTAGGGAGCCAAGCCGTACTTCCAAAAGAGCTTGGCTAGATTCCACCACTGCCAGGAGCTGTCGTCCTGGGTGTACACAAACTGCTCGCCATCCCAAATGCCCAGGAAGCCGTCACTGCCGGACTCGGGCTCCTTGAGGGGAAGGCCGAACCGCCTGCTAGCATTGTAGAGAATCTGATTGGCCTCGATGAAGATGGACGCGCCCAGCTCGACTTGCTCAAGCGGGTTGTCGTAAGCTTCAACCGTCAAAGTCCGACCGCCGATGTGGTTGGTCTTTTCAAATACGGTGATGTTCACTTCAATGCCGTCTGCCTCGGCATACTGTTGCAGGAAGTAAGCGGCAGCAGAGCCACCCGCGCCAGCTCCTGGAGGAGGATTAGTCGCTACATTTTACAGATAATTCAAATACTGTTGAGGCCGGCGGTGCCTACGAACCAATAATGGCGACTTGCTTGACACTGCTGTCAAAGGCGACGATCTCGACCTCTGTCTCGGTCGCGGGCACGCCAGTTCCCGTCAAGCTGAGCGCGGAGAGCACAGCTGAGAGCTTGGACCCCCACATGATGTATTGTCGGATTATCAGGCAATCTCAAGCTTTAGAAGGATTATATGAAACAGCAAAAGCAAAGAGTGATGAAGAATTGAAGAGAGATAGATGCGAGATTTCAATACATGTTTTTGGGGGATGAAGAGGATGAAAGGGGGAGCATGAATGAGATTCGTAATTCGTACTGCCCGGGAGGTCCCCCAAATGAATTAAACTCTGGGTGAGTAAACAAACCGCCGCTTTATTGGTGTTACTCCTGTGGCTCTGCTCCCTGCCGGACCGGGGTGATGCGTGTTCAGGGGAAGCGGAGGTCGATATGGGGCATCTTTCCGTGAGAAAACAGAACAATTTGCAGGCTGCCCTTCACTGACGATTTCCCAGACGGAGTCTATTTAACAGAGCTGTGCCTCTGAGAAAGGCTGTCCTGGCGATGAAGCTCTTCCGAGCTCCTGATAAAGCAGCGGCTCATAGCTTAGTGGTAGAGAGAGTAGAGGTTTCACTCGGGTGGTACCCCAAGACCCCCAAAGTCCCTGCTCCCGCCTGCCGTGCTGCAGTAGCTTTCGGCCACCCACTAACGACGCACAGACCATAGAACATGCCGTCAGTCTCTGCTGACACATGTAGACTCCTTTAGATGCATGTCACTCAAAGGTCGATTGGGCATATGCAGCTAAGAAGAAGTCGCTCCAACGAGAAAGCACTCAGGCACCGAGCCAGCACCTTCCACCGCTAGCTGACCGCCTGCCACCTCAAGGCAGAAAAAAAGTCACCACCAGAGTCCCGCATCTGAAGCTCCCCGGACCAGGCCGGGTCAACCCTCGAGAACACTCCACGTCAGGTCGCTAATCCAATAACCTCACCGATCGATACCCCCCTCACGAGCCTCTCGACGACCTCCAGCCATCATGTCTGCGGCCCAACTGCTCAACCCCAAGGCCGAATCCAGGGTGCGCATTGCCCTTTTTCTGCCGGGCCTTGTTTGTGTTGCTAATCAGCCAAGTAGCGGCGGGGTGAAGCCCTGAAGGTCAACATCAGCGCTGGTGAAGGCCTGCAGGATGTCCTCAAGTCTAACCTCGGCCCTCTGGGCACCATCAAGATGTACGACACCAAATAATCCTTACTCATTGCTATAATGTTTGCTAATATGTCCCAGGCTTGTTGACGGTTCCGGCCAAGTGCGACATACCGCCCCTCCTTACCCCTGGACCGCTGCTAATGCGCGCCGAACAGATCAAGTTGACAAAAGATGGAAACGTTCTCCTCAGGGAGATGCAAATACAGAACCCCACCGCCGTCATGATTGCGCGAGCTGCGACTGCCCAGGACGATATCTGTGGTGATGGTACGACGTCGGCCGTTTTGTTGATCGGTGAGCTTCTGAAGCAGGCGGATCGCTACATCTCGGAAGGACTGCACCCTAGAATTATCACGGATGGTTTCGAGATAGCAAAGAACGAGGCCTTGAAGGTTCGTCTCTTGCAGATGGCACGACGCAGAGAACGCGGAACTAACTAGACATACAGTTCCTCGATGGCTTCAAGCTCGCCAAGGAGGTCGACCGCGAGTTGCTCCTTTCCGTCGCCCGCACATCGCTGTCTACGAAGCTCAACTCCAGCCTCGCTGCCAAGCTCACCCCCGATATCGTCGACGCCGTGCTCGCCATCTACCAGGCCCCCGCCAAGCCCGACTTGCACATGGTTGAGATTATGAAGATGCAGCACCGTACCGCCTCCGACACCCAGCTTATCAAGGGTCTGGCTCTGGACCACGGCGCCCGCCACCCCGACATGCCGAAGCGCGTCGAGAACGCCTACATCCTGACGATGAACGTGAGCTTGGAGTACGAGAAGACCGAGATCAACTCTGGATTCTTCTACTCTAGCGCGGAGCAAAGGGACAAGCTTGTGGAGAGCGAGCGCCGATTCGTCGACGCCAAGCTGAAGAAGATTGTCGAACTCAAGAAGGAGGTTTGCGGAAACGACCCCAACAAGAACTTTGTTATCGTCAACCAGAAGGGTATCGACCCCCTGTCTCTGGACGTCCTGGCCAAGAACGGCATCCTTGCCCTGCGTCGCGCCAAGAGGAGAAACATGGAGAGACTGCAGCTTATCTGCGGTGGTGTTGCACAGAACAGTGTCGAGGACCTGTCACCCGATGTCCTCGGATGGGCCGGTCTCGTCTACGAGCAGACCTTGGGCGAGGAGAAGTACACCTTTATCGAGGAGGTCAAGGACCCCAAGTCCGTCACCCTTCTCATCAAGGGCCCCAACGCACACACCATTACCCAGGTTACCGATGCCGTCCGTGACGGTCTGCGCAGCGTCTACAACATGATTGTCGACAAGAGCGTTGTTCCCGGTGCTGGCGCTTTCCAGGTAGCCTGCGCGGCGCACCTGAAGAGCGATGCCTTCTCCAAGACGGTGAAGGGCAAGGCCAAGTGGGGTGTTGAGGCATTCGCCGATGCCCTGCTCATCATTCCCAAGACCCTGGCTGCCAACGCTGGTCTTGACATCCAGGATGCCCGTAAGTATTTCTGTCTGTCTGTTATTACGCTTGAACTAACACATTGTAGTCGCTGCTATGCAAGATGAGCACGCCGACGGCAACGTTGTGGGTTTGGACCTCGCAACGGGTGAGCCGATGGACCCCGAGCTTGAGGGAATCTTCGACTCTTTCAGGGTGCTGAGAAACTGCATCGCCTCCAGCTCCAGCATCGCCTCCAACCTGCTACTGTGCGATGAGTTGCTGAAGGCGAGACAGATGGGCAGACAAGGCGGCCCAGGCCCCGGTATGGACGGACCTGAGGAGTAATGGGTTTACCGGATTTTCGTTGTAAAGTATTGGCACGGTAGACAAAAGGCGTTGCTCTTAGACCTGTCAAAAGCTGAGAACTGGAATGATATCCATTTACGAACAAGCCATGAGAATTTTAGCGTGCAATGCCTCCTTTAATCGTTGAACTGATCCGCGAGTGAGACAGCTAGCTTAGGACGTTGTTGACCCCTCGCCCGCTACAGGTGCGATAAGATAAGCCCCGCATCGAACATTTTCGATGGCCAAAAATTCTTGACCCCACGTACGGCAGCAGCCCAACCCAGCAGTCCAAAAGTCACATACGCGCACGCAAAGAAATAAGATGGCAGACTACGACAGCGATTCCTCGCAGGAGGAATTCACCGAGACTAATGTTCTACTCGGATACGCCACAAGCGATGCTGACGAAGATACCATCAGTCGCCTGGGCGGACGCCCCGTAAGTCCTAATCGCAAACCCTCTGATGCCCCTCCAAAAAGCACGGCTCAAACTGACACTGCTTCTTCCACAGGAATGGCTGAACCCAGAGAAACCCGCCTCCGCAGCCCTTGCGCGCTGCAAGGTCTGTAACGACATCATGGTCCAGCTTCTCCAGCTCAACGACGAGCTGCCCGAAAAGTTCCCCGGCCACGAGCGCCGCCTCTACGTCTTCGCCTGCCGCAAGCCCACCTGCCGCCGCAAACAGGGCAGCATCCGCGCCGTCAGGGGCGTCAGGATATCAAAGGATGCACCCGCCATCGCCGCCAAGAAGGCCGCCCCCGCTCAGAAGGAGGCCCCGCGGAAGGAGGAAGAAGAGCCCAAGAAGGAGGCCGGCCCGGGCCTCGGCAGCGCGCTGTTTGGCGGAAGCGCCGGTGGCTCTGCCGGAGTGAACCCCTTCGCCAGCAGCGCGAACCCCTTCAGCACGGGCTCGTCCACCAGCAGCCCGTTCAGCACCGCCGCGCCGGCGTCCAACCCCTTCTCCAAGCCCGCCGAGACGAAGAAGCCCGCAGACGCGGCCGCAGACGACCTCCCCAAGACCTTCGCCGAGACGCTCTCCCTGAACAACCCGCAAACGCCGTCGGGCCCGCCGCCGGCCCCGGAACCCTGGCCCGAGGCCGCCGCGCAGCCGAAGCCGTACCGCCTGTCCTACCTCGCGGACGCGGAGTTCGAGACGCTCGACCCGGAGCCGGCGGCGATCCCGCAGAACGCGCGGATGGAGGTCGACACGGACGGGCCGGGCGGCAGCAGCGGCGCGATGGACACCAAGGACGTGTTCGAGTCGTCGATGGACGCGGTGTTCCAGAAGTTCGCGGACCGCATGGCGCAGAACCCGGAGCAGGCGATCCGGTACGAGTTCGGCGGCGCGCCGCTGCTGTACTCCAAGGCGGACGCCGTGGGGAAGGCGCTGACGGCGAGCGGAGGCAGGATGCCGCGGTGCGGGAACTGCGGCGCGGGCAGGGTGTTTGAGGTGCAGATGACGCCGAACGCGATCGCGGAGCTGGAGGCGGAGGAGGTCTCGCTGGAGGGCATGGATTGGGGCACTGTTATTGTCGGGGTGTGCGAGGCGGATTGTCAGGAGAGGGGGGTTGAGGCGGGCGAGGCGGGGTACCTTGAGGAGTGGTGTGGTGTGCAGTGGGAGGAGCTCGCGAAGCGATGAGCGTTTGGTTTGAGGCGTGATGTAACACAACGTGGGATGGGAAAAGCATTGTTTATAGACACGTGGCAATGAACAACATCATACGACACTCGCAGACAGATCTTCTTTGTGGCATGTCTCATATTCGGGGATATCCTCTATGGCTCTCCCAATTCCAAAGTCACAATGAACGCCGGTAATTTTGCCGCCATGCTTCTCCCCCAGCCCTGAACTCCATTAACGGAGCCGTCAAGCAGCCAAGGGTACCTCTTTTCTTCTCTCTTTCTCTCCTTGAGAAAGCAGAGTTGGTTCATCCTCTCACCCACACCATCCAGAACTTTTGGCCCTCAAACCTTTTTTATTCTTCTTAAGCCGTCTCCTCCCATGATCTGCGGAGAACCCTCGAGAACATGTCGACGTTGACGTCCTCCCTGATCTCGGCCTTCTTGGCCTCGTTCTCGGCGTTGCGGGGAATGGAGACAATGCCGTTGTCACCGACGGTCCAGCCGGCGACCTCGGAGGCGAACTTGGCGGTGGCATCGGCGCTGAGGCCGAGCCAGGACTCGAGCTGGGAGAGGGAGACCTCGCGGAAGGCCTGGGAGACCTGGCCGGCGATGTTTGCGCGGATGAGGTCCTCGAAGCCGGAGATGTCGGCGATGAGGTCTGCGCAGAGGTCGTCGCCGTCGATGGTGTTCCAGAAGCGGGCGTACTGGGCGCCCTCGAGCTGGGAGTTGAGGGTGCGCAGCTTGGTGACGGCCTCGTGGAGCTCGCCCTGGGCGGCGGCGGAGGCGTTGATGAGGTGGAGGGCCAGGGTGAACTGGGGGGAGGGGAACTGGGTCATGGCCTTGACGAGGATGTTGGTGACGACCTCGTCCTTGATGCGGTCGGGGTTGAGCTGGTACCTATTGGCAGAGAGAAGAGAGACTTTGTTAGCCGATGGTCCTATTCGACAAGGTGCTGATGAAGATGAAGATTGTTTTCCGGTGTTCGTTCAGGTATCACCACGGTTTGACTTCATTTGCGACGTTTGGTCGGTTCATGACGGAAGCCGGACCGGCGCAATGTCAGGTAATAGGAAACGTTTATGGTCATCATGTAAACCGGCGCAAGACCAACAAGATTGGGCAAGAGTAGAAGAGACGTGCTTGTTTCGGTTCGATGGCTAAAAGGGGGCCAACGACGACGAGGACGGAAAAAGGGAGCAGACTCACAGCTTCAGGAGTGTGCGGTTGGCATTGCAGTCGCTAGTCTTCTGCTCGCACTGCTCCTGGAGGTAGGCCTCGAGGGTGACGACGGCCTCGGGGTTGTAACGCTCAAGGCCATTGATGATGTTGACAATGTAGTCGGGCCGCTCGGGCGGATCTTCGCCGTTCAACATGGCTGCTGGTTCTGAAGGGGGGGAGATGTGGTTGTGGTGGGCGGGGGGTATCACGGGGGTGTGAGGTGTAGGTCGAGGTCGGATTCGAGGTTCGTTCACGACGTGGAGGGGGGGCGGGCTTCGTGAGAGAAAACCGCCTTGGTGGGGCTGCACTCTTTTTCGCTGTGGTTTGGCTGGCCACACACACGCGCGCGCACACAGCAGCGGCAGGGAAAGATTTCTCAAGTTGTGTGAAAGTCGCTTGATGGAAGGGGCTTAGCGCCGGCGACGGAAAAGAGGTGCTGCCGATAATCTGGCTAGGTTGCGAAGGCCCACTTGTACCTGATGACTAAGACACCTTTCGGGAGCTTGGGCCTTCTGTGTTTGGATGGCTGGTGCAGCGTCATTGACTGAGCGCTGGGCGCGCAGGGGACGAGGACGGAGCTGTTGTAAATGCCGGCCCCAAAGTGACTTGTTTATCGACATGAAGTGACGCCGTTACCGATTCTTTATTCATTCAAGACCTTACCTGAGCCACGTCATTCGTTATTTCAAACGGTATGATTTTTGCAACGGCTTTTCCCTGTTGATACCGCCGCCATGCCCAGCCCGTCCAAGAAGCGGAAGCTCAACGACCAATCCTCATCCGGAGTGCCGTCGAGGGGACTGGAGTACTTCTTTTCAAAACAGAGGCAGAATGGCAGCACCACGCCCAAAGAAACGCCAAAAGATACACCAGAGGCCACGCCGAATAGTCACGCAGTGAAAAGTGAGAATTCGGAGTTGACGGATGAGGAGCTCGCACGGAAACTGCAAGCCGAGTGGGATGCCGAAGTCCAGAATGAGAGGGCCGCCTCGACGCCATGTCCTGAGCCTGCAAAAGAGTCTTCTCCATTAGAAGCATCGAAAGCTCACGAGGTATCGGGAGCTGCCGCTGAACCGTCTAAACCAGCGGTCGTGTTACCGCAGGCGCCCAAGAAGAACACTCTGTCACTGTCTTCGGTAGCCAACGCGGAAGACACCGCATCAGCGACGATTCCCCTAGATCAAAGTCCTCTGACATTTGACCCATCAGAGTTTACCCCTCAGCTCAAGGAGCAGTGGGCGTCTGAAGGGGGTCATGCATCTTACGCATTCCTGACAAGATGCTTCGTGTTAGTGAACGGCACGCAAAGCCGGATTAAGATCGTCGACACCTTGGTCAACTCCATCCGGGTTCTGATCGAAGCAGATCCAGATAGTCTTCTTCCGGCGGTTTGGCTAGCCACAAATGCCATTTCACCTCCCTACATCTCTTTGGAATTGGGTCTGGGTGGGTCGGCGATATCTAAGGCACTGAAGCAGGTAAGCGGCTTAGACGGTCGGGCCTTGAAGACAATATACGACAAGTATGGCGACGCGGGCGATGTAGCATTTGAGGCGAAGAAGAAACAAAGCTTCACACTGCGTAAGCCGAAGCCGTTAACAATCCAGGCTGTCTACCAGTCCTTGGTTAAGATCGCAAATAGCCAAGGGCAGGGCAGTGGTGAGGCCAAGCAGAGAATCGTTGATCGATTGCTTCAAGATGCGCGAGGCGGAGAAGAGAGCAGATACATTGTGCGGACTCTGTGCCAGCATGTGAGTAAAATCTTTCTTTATCAACGTTCCCGAAACTAACACGACCATCAGCTGAGAATTGGGGCTGTGAAGACGACTATGCTGATCGCCCTTTCAAGAGCTTTCCTGCTCTCGCGTCCGGCAGGAGCAGATTTTCCTCTGCGGTCAGCAAAAGACTTGCAGAAACTGAAAAAGGATGAGTTGGCCGAGGTTTGGAGCAAGGCAGAAGAAATCGTCAAGGCATGCTTCGCGCGGCGGCCGAATTACAACGACCTCGTCCCAGTTTTGCTAGAGATCGGCGTCTGCGACGAGCTTCTGATCCGCTGCGGCCTGACGCTGCACATTCCTTTACGGCCCATGTTGGGCAGCATCACAAGAGACCTCTCGGAAATGCTTACCAAGCTGCAAGGGAGAGACTTCGCATGCGAGTTCAAGTATGATGGCCAGCGCGCACAAATTCATTGCGATGAGAAGGGGAAGGTCACCATCTTTTCGCGGCACCTAGAACTCATGACCGACAAATACCCCGACTTGGTCGCGTTGATGCCCAAGATCCGCGGCGAAGGGGTAGACAGCTTCATCATGGAGGGTGAAGTTGTGGCGGTGGATAGAGAAACTGGAGACTTGAAAAACTTCCAGACACTCACGAACCGGGCTCGCAAAGATGTCGCGATTGGTAGCATCCAGGTCGATGTGTGCATGTTTGCGTTCGACCTCATGTTCCTGAACGGGCAGCCCCTGCTGGACAGACCATTCCGGGAGAGGAGAGAGCTTCTCCGCTCTATGTTCATCGAGGTTCCACACCAGTTCACTTGGGTCAAGAATTTGGATGCTACATCGCAGGATTCCGACGCCGTCCTAGATTTCTTCAAACAAGCGACAGACATCAAATGCGAGGGCATCATGGTCAAGATCCTGGATAACCTGACAGATATCCCGTATCAAGGCGACGATACCGCCGAAGCCGACGGAGAGACAGTCGAAGAACCCAAAACACCCTCCAAAACGAAGCGAGGGAAAAGTGCCAAGGACGAAGAAGCCCCTAAGAAAAAGGGCCGTCGCAAGCCCCTGCTCGCAACCTACGAGCCCGACAAGCGCCTCGACTCGTGGCTCAAGGTCAAGAAGGACTACAGCTCGAGCTTCGACACGCTCGACATGATCCCCGTCGCGGGCTGGCACGGCCAGGGCCGTAAGGCCAAGTGGTGGTCGCCGATCCTCATGGCTGTGCGCAACGAGGACACGGGGTCCCTCGAGGTGGTGTGCAAGTGCATGTCAGGCTTCACGGACGCCTTCTACAAGGCGAACCGGGACTTTTACGACGACGGCGAGGCGACGGGGGAGAGGCGCAACACGCGGGGCCAGAAGCCCGGGTTCGTGGAGTACTCTGGCCCGGAGCCGGATGTGTGGTTTGAGCCCCAGGAGGTGTGGGAGATGGCGTTTGCAGATGTGACGTTGAGCCCGACATACACGGCTGCTATTGGGCTGGTGAGCGAGGACCGCGGGCTGAGTCTGCGGTTTCCGAGGTTTTTGAAGAAGAGGGAGGACAAGGGGCTCGAGGAGGCGAGCACGAATGAGTTTCTGGCTGGGTTGTGGAGGAAGCAGGAGGCGAAGGCGCCTGTGAAGGAGGGTGCTGTGGCGGGAGATGAAGATGATGAATGAAGAAGTTATTGGGCGATATTGTAAGCATTCGAAGTCGAAGATACCAATATCAGATATGTCAAAGACGAAATACGGTTCTGGGAGGGGATCGTCGGAGCTGGCTCGTCGACTTCCGAGTGTTCGGAGATAACTCGTTGTACCTCCCACACTGGCCTGCAGTCAATCATCGCTTGACCACACCCAATCAGCAGTTTAGCCAAGATCGTTTGGGTGAAAGATAACGCAGGTCTTCTGCCCGCGTGGAGCTTCCTGAAAGGGACCTGATTGCCGGACGTGTTGACGGATAAAACGATGGCCATGGGAATGGATATGCAGCCGCCCGTTTATTTGGAGACAACACCCATCCCACCTGAGCCGACCACCAATATGACAGCCACCGATGGAGAGCAGATTCAGCCGGAGACGTATTTGGTGAAGCGCACGGAACACTGTCCCAACAGTGATTTTCCTGTGCTTGTGTATCGGGGAGTGCTGGGCACTGACGATGAGCTGGATGAAGACGAGGTATCAGAGAAGTTGCAGCAGTACGGATGGGTGAAGAAAGTCAGTCATCTAGATCTTCTACTTATCTACTTTCAACTGACGAGGTGTTTGTTTTGCGCAGGGGACTTGGGGAACGATCACGTTGAAACACTTCCATCCCAATACTCACGAATGTTACGGTAACCATTCATCATTTTGTCGAGATACATTCAAGGTCTCTCTTACTGAGTTACATCCAGGCATCTTCCAGGGCCGTTCTGAGCTCGTCTTCGGCGAGGGCGGCTCTGATCCCGCCGGCAGCGGCGTGCGGTGCTGGGTGCGACCCGGCGATGTTGTTGTCGTTCCGGCCGGTGTGGCGCATGCTTCCGTCGCTGATGAGAAGGCGGCACCGGGGGAGAAGGAGTACCGGTATGTTGGGGTGTATCCTGAGGAATCTCCGCAGTGGCGGAGTGAGATGGGGAGGAAACCATTACAGGAGAAGCAGGGTCTAGTCGAGGAGGTCGAAGGGGTGGGTTTACCGAGGATGGATCCTTTGTATGGAGTCGATGGGCCGTTGATAAAGATATGGAAGGCTGCGAAGGGTTAAGATTTGAATCGTACATTGTCTAGCTTCAATTTGAAAAGCGGGATTCATGTTCGGCATTGAACCCTTTTCTGATTGTTAGGTTTACGAGACATGATTTTTGACGAATAATTTACTTCAAGGGAAGAATAATTCTGACCAAGATCAAGTGTTCTGATTGCCATGTTGGGGTCGAAACTGTGCCCGTGAATGGGAAACAAACGTGGTATGCGTAGGCGCTTCATGTCTGTAGACCTGAAAGGCTTAGAATGCACTCGGATGCTTGAGTAATTAAAGTAGTCATTATTCATGCTGCTTTCCACAGCTCATAACTTCATGCTGCGAACAGTCCTTGTGAGCGGCGACTTTGAACAAACCCTTGTGGTTTGTTCAAAGCAAACAGTCTACATGGCTGTCTTATGATCCGACCTTTGGCCGTCATTCAGTCAGGTCGGCCAGCTGCCGCCATTGCAGGCCTGCATCGCCAGGTGCTAGAAAAGCTCCTGCTGATCCGAACGTGAGAGATGCCAAGACCTGTTCGTGCAAAAGATAACCAGAGTGGATCCTGATGGATCGTCGACTCTGAGCGTGTCGGTGCCGTTCTCGCTGGACGTCGCAGGGGGGATTCCATCCAAGCCTATGCGTCCATCGGGTGCAAACGCCAACGCCAAGATTCTCGGCATGCCGGTCCTGGATATAAGAACGTTTTGTGGCTACACCTGTTCTCACTTGGTTGCGTTCATTCTCTGAGCTATCAGACTGAAGATAGCTACCGAGCTCATGAAGAGCACGGCGTTATAGAACTGTAAATAAACTGTGAGTTGAGTACCGCCACATCTTCTTGTCGATAAACTTACGGCTTTCCTCGATACTTCTCGTTCTTCATCATCGGATCTTGCCTCGATGAAGAGACGGCGAAGATTGGGTAATGTTGCCTTGACGACCTTTGTCAAAAACACAACAGTCAAGAGCTTCGAGGCTGTGACTTACCATGGTGATCCTGGTTGTTTACTTTGAGGTGAAGAGGGGTTAGGATTATCGGGTCAACGAAGCCGCCAGATCGAGATTAAAATCTATAGATCGCTTGCTATTCCCAAATAGTGTGATTTGTCTCTTGAGTATCAGAAAATAATCGAGACTCTGGTGATGAGAAAGTGCAGGAGGGACTGATGTAAGAGCACCAAGAAAGCAGGTACCTTGGTGTCTTTGACGACGAGCGACCCGATACATGCATGCAGCTAAAGTGGGGGGTTCCAGGGATGAGGTCCATTCACTTAGCGGGAAGGCGGCGCCTCAGCCAGGCATTGCCAGACTGCCAGGCTGGCCAGGCCGGGATTAAGGTTACGCTTGCCTGCGCAGTAGGGGGGCATTCCACTGACAGGTACTTCTTCGACCACCTCATCTTCTTGGCGAATTCCGACTAGGTGCACTCGCTGCATCTCCCGAAAACATTGACTGACGACACAAAGAAAGCACCCGCCTGTCAAATCACCGACGGTTTCGTGTCGGATGAGCTTGTCCAGGTCCTGATCGGACTGGCCACCTCTCCCAGTCCCCCGACCCGCTCCTGACGCGAGTTCACCGTTCCATCTTCCGTCCTACCACCGCACCCATCGAGCCCCTCGACGACACGCAACACATCCAGCACCATGGCAGTCAATCGCATTCGTGGGGCCTTTGCTCCCCCGAGGAAGGGAGAGACTTTCGAGCTGCGAGCAGGTCTTGTCTCTCAGTATGCCTACGAGCGCAAGGAGTCCATTCAGAAGACCATCATGGCGATGACGTTGGGCAAGGATGTCTCAGCTTTGTTCCCCGACGTTCTGAAGAACATTGCGACTGGAGATCTGGACCAGAAGAAGCTCGTCTATCTATACCTCATGTGAGTTTCCGCGGGGTCGGTCGCTATCACCAGCGACGACTGTGTCAAAGCAAGTTGCTGACAGGGGCCAAAGGAACTACGCAAAGTCGCACCCCGACCTCTGCATTCTTGCCGTCAATACCTTTGTTCAGGATTCCGAAGACCCAAATCCACTCATCCGTGCATTAGCGATCCGAACGATGGGATGTATCAGAGTCGATAAGATGGTGGATTACATGGAGGAACCGCTGCGGAAAACGCTACGAGACGAGTCGCCATACGTTCGCAAGACAGCCGCCATTTGCGTGGCGAAGCTTTTCGACTTGAACCCGACCATGTGTATAGAAAACGGCTTCTTGGAGTCCTTGCAGGAACTCATCGGCGACCCGAACCCCATGGTCGTCGCAAACTCGGTTCAGGCCCTCTCAGAAATCACCGAAACCGCCCCAGAGACGAGAGCCCTCGTGGTGACCCCAGCAACGCTCAAGAAGCTCTTGATGGCTCTGAATGAGTGCACAGAATGGGGACGCGTCACGATCTTGACCACGCTGGCCGATTACCCCGCGGTGGACGTTAAGGAGTCCGAGCACATTTGCGAGAGAGTAGCACCCCAGTTCCAGCACGTCAACCCTAGTGTCGTTTTGGCTGCTGTCAAGGTCGTCTTTATCCACATGAAGGCGATCAACCCCGAGCTGGTGCGGGCGTATCTCAAGAAGATGGCGCCTCCCCTGGTTACGCTTGTCGCCTCCGCTCCCGAAGTTCAGTACGTCGCTCTGCGCAACATCGACCTCCTTCTCCAGGCCAAGCCCGACATTCTTAGCAAGGAGCTGCGTGTTTTCTTCTGTAAATACAACGACCCCCCCTATGTCAAGCTTCAGAAGCTCGAGATCATGGTCCGGATAGCCAACGACAAGAACTTTGATCAGCTTCTCGCAGAGTTGAAGGAGTATGCGCTGGAAGTCGACATGGACTTCGTCAAGCGCGCAGTCAAGGCGATTGGACAGGTCGCGATCAAGATTGAGAGCGCCAGCCAGAAGTGCGTCAATGCGCTGCTGGATCTGATTGCCACCAAGGTCAACTATGTTGTGCAGGAGGTCGTGGTTGTCATTAAGGATATTCTGCGTAAATATCCCGGCTACGAAGGCGTCATTCCTACGCTATGCCAGCACATTGATGAACTCGACGAGCCTACCGCGAGAGGATCGCTTATTTGGATCGTCGGTGAGTACGCGGAGAAGATTAACAATGCGGATGAGATTCTTGAGAGCTTCGTAGACGGCTTCATGGAGGAATTCACACAGGTTTGTCCTTCCTCCCTCTACATGTTGATTCCAGCGCTAACTACAGAAGACCCAACTTCAAATTCTCACAGCAGTTGTCAAGCTCTTCCTGAAGAAGCCTGGCAACACACAAGGCCTTGTACAGAAGGTACTGCAGTCGGCAACAACCGATAACGACAACCCCGATATCCGCGACAGAGCTTATGTCTACTGGCGTCTATTGTCGGGTGACTTGGACGTCGCCAAGAACATCATTCTCTCACAAAAGCCGGCCATCTCCACAACAATGACCAGTCTTCCCCCTGCCCTCTTGGAGCAGCTGCTGGCAGAGCTTTCCACTCTTGCATCTGTATACCACAAGCCTCCGGAATCATTCGTCGGCAAGGGTCGTTTCGGAGCGGACGAGATCCAGCGGGCGGCCATCCGCGAACAACGGCAGGAGGCAGCCGAGAACCCTATCGCCGCGTCGGTGGCGGCAGCTGCCAACGGCAACCCTCCGCCACAAAACAACATCGAAAACCTGCTCGACATCGACTTCGACGGTGCTGCTCCTGCGTCTGCTGAGCAGAACAGCAATGTCAACACTCCAGACAGAGTTGCCAGCCCCTCGGGTGGCGCGCCATCAAGCGCCATGGCTGATATGATGGGTCTGTTCGATGCCCCGCCGCCGCAGCAGCAACAAGCAGCCGCGAACCCCATGAGCCCTGGAGCCGCAGGAGGTGGCGGCATGAATGATTTGATGAATGGATTCTCCGGCCTTGACTTTGGCAACACGGGATCAGGCCAGCCCCTGCCGGCGGCCATGCAGTTGAACCAGACCCAGAACCCACCCGCACAACCAAGTGAAGGCAACGGAAAGAAGACGAATGAGGATTTGCTGGGGTTGTTTTAGATGTAGGACTAATGGGGGCTGTTTCGTCCGGAGTCCAGGCATGCTGTTTGGAGCAGCAAGTTTCAAATAGGTTGATATATGACAAAGAACGAAGCCACGAAAAAGCCTGCTTCCTTTTTTCAACTTTTCATTGACATTTCCCGCAAACCAAAATGTATATACTCGAAAAATGGGTGTCTTGGTCCAAACACCTATCGCGCCGTCCGAGAGATCCTGATGATGTCCTCCGTTTCATGATATCCGAACCTCATGCCGCATCGTCAAATATGCCATGTTTCTTCCCCATAACCCGTAGACCGTGGAGAGGTGAAGGAAGGGGCTGGGTATGTATTTAAAGAAAACGTTCCTCCTTTTCCCATTACTGCGCAACGCCCTCCACCCGTCCGCCGACCGTGCCGTCCAGAGGGGGACCATCGGCGGCGGCGGCGGCGCGGTCGCGCTCCCACTCGGCGGGGGTCTGGCACTTTGCGCTCCAAGCGTGGATGCGGGCGATCTCGTCCTTGAGGGCGGCGTTGACGAGGCGGTGGCGCTTGAGGGACGTTTGCTTCTCGAAGGCGGGGGAGACGATTAGCGAGGTGAAGGATTGGCCGCAGCCGCCTGTGTGAGTAGAGAGAAGAGAGGTCAGCTGTTGCGTGGCAGGTCATGTTGGGAGGAGGTTGCGCGGATCGCGGCACCGGCGCCGGCGCCGGCGGGGTATGACGTTTTTGGTGTCGTGGGAGGGTGGAGGGGGGGTGGTTTCGCGTACCGGACATGTCTGTGACTTCGACGTGGACGGCCTGCAGGCGCTGGGCGAGGGCGTCGCGGAGGGAGGACTCCGTTATTTGGTCGGCCATTGTGTCTGTTTCGAGGATTGCGTTTGTTGAGGCTTTTGGCGGCGAGGAGAGAAGGAGGAGGGGAGGTGAGGCACCGACAATGGGTTGGGTTGGGTTGGGGAAGGTGAGGGAATGGTTGTCGAAAACGTGAGGTGCTGGGGATGTTTCGGTGATTAGATTGATAAGATGGTGGGGTTTTCCTATCGGGCGCTGGACTGAGGTGCAGCTGTGAGTGCAGTCAGCGCCTGGCCTGTCGGGTGGGTTCCACCGCGGCGGTCTGGCTCGGTGGCTTGGGCCGTGCGGGTTGGATTTGGGGGTACGTATTTTCGGTGTTGCCCCGAGATGTTTTCTCGTGACAGGGGGTGTACTCTGTTTGCACGACATACGATGTTTGGGATGTGAATATTTCTGCACTGGATAATATTTTCAAGGCTGGGGTATTTGCGGAAGGTGCTGCATCTTGATTTCCAGTCCTCGAAATTATGGCTCCAGTTCTCCCAACCGCTCCGCACGCCTCGATCAGGGTACGGGACCCGAGATGATCACCTTGAAGTCCTTGCTCAAGAAGATCTCTTCGAGCGTCCCCTTCCGTAAAGACTGGGAGACTCTGGTTCGTATTCATGTCTTGTTCGATCTTTACCGGCATGGTTTCTCATAAGTTGTCCAAGTCGTTTGCGTTCTTGGAGAAGACACTGCTTAGCCTGGACGTTGTACGCGATACCCGTCCCGACGCCATTGATGGACATTGGCCGTGGCTGTGATCAAAGTATGAAAGACCGCGGCAAGGTTGTAATGTCATTGGTTTGATGTGTAAATACATCCAACAGGGTGTCAGAATAATTTTTCTTCTTCCGATGCTGGGAGGGAGGACTTGCCGTTTTCGTTTGCAGCCCAGCTCTCATTTCCGTTGGAACCGCCCGTTGAATTGATTGCCATCCCGCCGACCGAGCTGACAATTCAGACATCTACAAGCATGCAGCGCCAGTCTGCCATCGAATGCCAGGACACCTCGAGGAAAATATGGGCGACGGCGCGTGCCTCACATCAGGTGTCTTCTGCCTCGACATGCTGCCCCTTGTGGGTTCTATGCCTGACGATGAATGGCTCGGAAGGCGATCGCGGCATTTGACTGTTGGCATTAGGCACAAGATAGTCACCTCGATTGCTATCATGACTGGTGGGAGGGGAAGATCGGAAACAGTTACAAACACACGATGTACAGCCCATCCCGATGCTCGAGTCTCATTGACGATCACTGCATGGGCTTATCCCGTCACGTTTTTGAACTCTTCGTGCACCTCGCTGCGAGGTTACGAATCAAACACATCACAAGTCAGCCATCAGGAAAGAAGGGCGGATGAGAAGAAAGGAAACCGATTCAAATCAAGTCTAACTACTCAACAATGCCAACATCTAGTCCAACTTCCGTGACCGCTGAAAACAATCTGTGTGCGCGTCATTATGCCTCTGATCTCTCCTTTTCTTTTGTCCAACATGTATCTGGGATAGTCAAAAACATCGTCCTTCCAAAGTTCCCTGGATATGAGAAGGCGGGGGAATAGACGCAGTTTAGCTGAAGCCCCAAGCACCTAAACCAAACATTTCCAAAATCACTCTAACATCCATGTATGTGCCTCGCCGTATCCTTCCGGCGGTCACCTCCTCTTCGCTCGGAAGCAGGCTTCAATAACCATAGTCAAGTTCCGTCTCAAGATCCATCTCCTCTAGAGACGACGACGTAGGCCTGTTCTCCTGTCTAGAAAGCTGCTGAGCCAAAGCCGTGGGAGTCGTTTGGCCCTGGGAAGGACGGTTCTCCCTCCTGCGCAAGGGCAACGTGCTGGAGTCTCCTCGGACCAAAGCGTTTGAGTGCTGCCGGCTGTGTCCGCGTCCTCGGTCCGGAGTGCTTGACTGCTGGCGATGCTGGTCACCTGCTCGGGACGGGGTGCTTGACTGCTGGCGATTATTTCCGCGTCCTCGGGACGGGGTGCTTGACTGCTGGCGATTATTTCCGCGTCCTCGGGACGGGGTGCTTGACTGCTGGCGATTGTTTCCGCGTCCTCGGGACGGAGTGCTTGACTGCCGGCGATTGTGTCCGCGTCCTCGGGACGAGATGCTTGATCCCTGACGATTTTGGTCATCTCCTAGGGCTCTAAGACTGGTGGAGGTGGAGATGTCTCGACCTTGCGCTGGAGGGTAGTCTCCGGACACGGGCTGTTCACTGGAGTCGGAGCGCTGGATTGGCGCACCGGATTTTGCTTCTGGATGGGAGTCGGACCGGGTGTTGGAGCCGGAAGTGATATCAACAAACGGCTTGAGGTTCGGGTCACGAAGTCGAGGGATTCTGAACTGAGCTTTTTCGATGCGGCACCTTGTCGGACCATAAGGAGCAGGTTTGTCATGTCGCCATGCCTTCCACCATTCATGGTCTGGTCCAGGATAAGGCGAGCCGTTGACCACCGACTTCATTTGGTAACCCCCTAGGAACGCCCTTCGCACGGCCATCTCGATGCCCTTCACGTACTCTTCCGGCTGATCTTGTACTCCCAGCTCGCCCATGATGGTAGGAACGATGGGGTTATCTATCGCATCCTCTCTCTCCCCAATCAAGTCCAGTGTGTCGAAGGTGGAGTACGTCTTCTGGGCGTAGGGCTTCTTCACAAGGGACTTCCTTGAACCCTTAATGAACTGCTTTGGCTCCACGTTCTCATCGGGTATGCCTCGATACGGGGCCGTCTTCGCTTCCACTTTGGGCCCAAACACGTCCTTGTCGCGTATCCAGGCGGCGAACTGCTTGTTAGGATCGGCGCCATGACACTGGTCACGAGTAGGGGGCCAAAAGCCACGCCACGTCTCAAAGCCAATGCCACTGCATCTCTCGGCAGGGTGAACGGGATGGGGTAGCTTCTGCAGACAGTAGGCTCTGCCAGACTTTTGAGCGTACTTGGTCTCATACCATACCTGAGTATCATTATGGTCGAGAAACACAACTCGTAACTCCTTGAGGCCTTTGGGTCCGTTTTGCATCGTGACGAATATGTTCCACGGATCGAAATCGTGATGCTCGACACCAAGATGGAAACCTTCGACAAGGCCGTGAATCGCTTGCTGCACAACAAGTTGGCGAGTCTGCAGGTCGAAGGTGATATCTTTCCATTCATTGCCGTGACGGAAGCGGATAGGTCCGGAAAGTGGCGTGAGGGTACCCCAGTCTTGGTCATCGTCATCGCGAATACACAAGTCCTCAACAGAGAAGCCGTCAATGTGCTCGATGAGAACTAGACCAACGTGTCTTGAGGCCGTGCGGCCCTCCTCGTCCATACCACCAGCGACTTTCATAGCCCAGCCGCCATAGAATTGCGGCATAGTGTGCGGGTAACCGGTCTTCTTGTTCCAGCGATAGTAGGCATAGGCTGCGTGGATACGGCTTAGCAAGCCGTCGGCCTCCTCCGAGTTGCTGTAGGGACCGCCAAAGCTGCTCGGGAAAAATTGCGCATCGATCGTCTTGCAGACAAGCTTCCTGGTCAGAGGCTGTTGCTTCATGCTTTTGTCGGTCTGACTGAGAGATTGCTGGTACCAGGTGGGGCGTTCCTTGTGCGGGACGGCCACAACCTCACAGGCAAAAATCTGCGAGTATCGATTCTGATCAATCCGAATAGCCTCCGTGATCCTGATCTTGGCCTCGAGTTTCTTGTCAGGTCTGGCGAAGCCGCGCAGGTCGCCAGGGCGAAGGTCGGATGGGAGACAATTGCGGTCGTACTGTAGCATGCCATGGGGACGGACCGGCTCGTATGGGTACAGAGTCACCTCTTTGCCAACGGCGTACACCTCTGAAGGACTGCTCCAAGTGGGCATGATGATGAGAGGTGCTGGTGGTTGAGACCTGATGGTGTTGATATCAGACTACCTATGAGTGATGATAGAGAGATGTGCTTGGGAGTGAGTGTCGATGAACACCTTACCAGTTGCTATTCTGTCGAAGATCTCCAGTGAATCATTAGTAGAGCGAGCCTAGGCGAACTCGAAAGGTTTGCAGAAGCGAAAACAATGTTCTGGTAGAATCTGTGGTCTCTCCAAGGAGAACGTGCGTAGACTTCGGGGGCTCAAAGAGGAACGCAGAAGATCCAAAGGTGACACAGAAATGCTGATGACAACCTTGTAAGCTGTATGGCACACGCAGCTGGAGAAAGGTGCATGTACGTGAATGGCCACATCCGAGCTTTTCCTGCATTCTTGTCAAGTTAACGCACGGAAAGTATTGGAAACAAAATTGTATAGCAAGCCATCAAATCACTTTAGAAATAATCCAAGACAGGCTAGATTGATGGGTTGGAGATGCAGGTGCCCAGTGGCCTCTATCCTAGGCATCAAAAAAACCTACCACATGACAGTGCCAAACTTATGTTGTACGTACACGTCAATCCAGCAGTCGGGTATCTGCACGTCAGCGCATGGACCCCGCGGTGATCTCTCCCAGTCTCCCGCCATTGGAGCCGTTTGATCAGGCAAGTCAGAACCTGGCATCATCCACGCCAAGCAGCCAAAGACTACTCCTTTCTGGCTACCAGATTATCATGCCATTACATGCAAAAGAACGGTAGAATCACACAAAAAAATAGCAACTGTTGAGACAACATTAGACATGTCACCCTATTATGCCTAGAACCTGTATCTGAGAGCTTGTGCATTTTTTCTTCTACTGATGAAAGCTAAGATGACAATGATGGATGTCATTCTCCCAGCTGGCGAGGTGAGCGCCAGCTCCGAGCTAGGAGAACAAACAGAGATACGGGTAGATCAGGCATCCACCAAAGTGATGTAAACTGCGGGCTTCCCGTATCCGTCTGGTCAATGCATCTTGTCGAAGCGGTGAAGATAGAGAACTCACCTTGACTGGTTTTAAACACCAAAGATGAAGTAGAAGTACATATACCACAATGTCTTGGCTCTACTTCTCACTTGCGCCTGAGAATATGAGCAAAGCTTGAGACCAAGTTTCGCAGCACGATCATTATACAAACAGCATGGGTTGTTGCCCGGTTATCACTGACACCGAGCTGGTTTCAATCAGGCCAAGGTGAGAAGGGGCCCACAGCTAATGAGAGCGAAAGGTCAGGAAGAAGGTTGGTACTCACAAGATGGGCAGCAGAAGTTTCTGCTACCACATCACTATGCAGATACTACAGCTCTGAGATTTTCACTTGCTTTGTCAGGACTCTAAAATGAGCCGATTCCCGATATCCTGCTGTTCAGGTAAGGAAGAGGTAGGAACATATTTTGCTTTCGTTGTTCTTGAAGGTGTTTATCTAGGCAAATACTCTTTAGATGTTTCTTTGCAGGAAGAGACAAACCTTCTTCAACAAAGATGACTGTGAAAGAGTTCACCATGACATTTCCGAGGCAAGGAACCACAGTAGGAATGCCAGGTTCACCATCGTCAGTCCAAACTGTCTGCACGTTTCAACACACCTGTCCAGTAGCAGATTTGGCAAGACTCCCAAGAGCAGCTGCCCTTTTGATTGTGCGTCTGAGCATATGCAATGCAGAGTGGGCGGCGAAGTCGCGTCAGGGGGGACGGGAACAGGAGGAAGAAGGCTGGAGACGGTCAAGCAGCTTCCGTTTGTCTGCTACCCCTAAAGGACTGAGGTCCGCTATTGCAAAGCCATATTCTCAAACCTCCATCGTCATCCTCATCCCCTGATAGATACTGCTCTCTGTTGACACCACCAACTGCCATCGGCATCACCTTTGGCTTTCAACACCGTCTCTCTTCATTCAGAGCCATCATCTCTCTTACTGCTATCGTCTCTTGCCGCCATCGCCTCTTGCCGCCATCGCCTCTTGACGCTGTCGCCTCTTGACGCTGTCGCCTCTTGACGCTGTCGCCTCTTGACGCTGTCGCCTCTTGACGCTGTCGCCTCTCGCTATCCCCGTCTCTCGCCATCCCCGTCTCTTGCCGCCATCGTCGTCGTCTTCCCCATCGTCTCTTGCCGCCATCGTCGTCGTCTTCCCCATCGTCTCCAGGGTCCTCACTGTCCTCTCGGCGTCGAACATCTCCCCCGCAAGGTCCGCCCCTCAAGAAATTACCTTAGCTGTCTTCACTTGCTGATATCTTCCAGAGCCATGGCCGGTACCAACCCGACATTCGAAGCCATTCTCCAGCCGAACGACCGAGAAAATTACGAGTACAAAGACCACGTGGATACGGACGCTGGCGAATCCAAGGTCAGCGATTGCTTCAAGAAGCTTGGCATCGCCAAGGTTGTGGTGTGGAAGGAGCCGATGCTGTTGATCAACCATGGCAAGGAGCTCGCCCGTAAGGTGAGGGACAAGGAATTCAAATACGAGGATGAACGTCTCCTTGACCCTGCGCTCGTTCGTGCCATCCCTAAGGTGCCGGCCAACCTCAGTCACATCCCTGAGGTCGAACAGGATGCTGTCCTGATCGATTCTCGTCACAGCACAGACGCCGTTGATGAGATCTGGCGGCTGACGGACCCTTTGGACCCCGAGTGGGTCTCCTGCTGGAGGGCAGAATTCTCCCTGAGAGCTGCTGGTACCTGGAAGGAAGGCGACGTCGAGACATTCTTCAAGTCTTTCAAAGAAGCCCTCAAGGGGCGTTTAGCTGCCCTTGAACCATTGACAGCACGCCCCCGTGAGGTCATCAAACTCGTGGATCTTTACCGACACCTCCTCGCCGTTGCCAAGGCAAATAAGACAATCACCAACGGAGGTGGCAAGGCGCTGAAGATGCCATATGTGGAGGGTCGCATCGACCACCTGGGCGTGCGCTGCAAGCCAAAAGAGCGTCTGAAGTTGGACCTGGGTATCCCCAACGGTAGAGTGCGCCCTAACAATGGAAAGGAGAGCAAGAAACCGGGACTGGTGTCCAAGTATGCCAAGGAGATAGAGAACTATGCCAGAGGAAAGCGAGATTCGACGAAGCTAAAACGCCGTCGATCCCTTAGGGAGGACAGTGCAGATGGCATCGACCCTCGTAGGTCCAATTGGTTCAGCCACGACGGCA